>WBMV01001015.1:1733669-1753528 GCA_013396655.1 Campylorhamphus procurvoides
GGGCCCTTCTGGCCCTTCCTCGCGTCTGAGCGCGGCCGGGGACCCGCGGCTGTGTCCTGGCAGCACCCGGGGGGTGGGGGCGTGGGGGGCGCTGCCACGCGTCGGGGCTCCTCAGGTCAGCACCGGGGGCTCCCGGGACACCCCCGGTCATCACAGGGACACCCCGCGTCAGCACCGGGGGTTCCCAGGGCTCCCCAGGCCAGCCCCGGCACACCCCGGGCCGGGGGCGGCGGCTCCGCCGGGTGAGCGCTCACGGCCAGGAGGGCGAGAGCCGTGCCAGCCGTTCTGCTCCGAGCAGGGCTGAAGGCGGGTGCTTCCTCCCGTCGGAAAGTTTTAATGAGAGCAGAAAGGGCGGCAGTGGGTGTCAGGACGGGAGAGGTCGGATCCGAGCCAGGCTACAGCTGCGGGCGGTGCTCTGCTCCAGAAATGCTGCTGATGCTTCCTTATGGTTCAGTTCCATTTCTCCTACTTATTCAGCTTCCCTTAACAGATCTCCCTTCCTCCTCTTCCTCCTGGGTGGTACAGCCTCGTTTGCTCAGTGCATTTTTCTTTCTTTTTTTTTTTTTGAAACACCTTTGCTTCAGTGTTCAATACTAGGCCCAGTTATGCTCGGGACAGGTGGCCTCCTAAGCTGGTGAACAGGGATGGGGAGCAGAATGGTCCCACTGTAATCCAGGAGGAAATAGTAACCTGCTGTGCCACTTAGATGCCCACAAGTCTATGGGATCTGATTAGATCCATCCTAAGGTGATGAAGGAGCTGGCAGAAGAGCTTTCCAAGTGGCTTTCCATGATTTATCATCAGTCCTGGCTGACCAGGAAGGTCCCAGATGACTAGAGGTTGGAAAATGTGACGCCTGTTCACAAAATGGGCCAGAAGGAGTATCCAGGGAACTACAGGCCTGTCAGCCTGCCCAGCAAGGTTATGGAGCAGATCATCTTGAATGCAATCAAATGGCACCTGTAGGACAATCAAGAAATCAGACCCAGCCAGGATAGGTTTAGGAAGGGCAGGTCCTGCTTGACAAACTTGATCGCCTTTTGTGACCAGGTAACCTGCCTGGTGGATGAGGGGAAGGCTGTGGATGTGTCTGCCTGGACTTCAGAAAAGCCTTTGACACTGTCTCCCATAGCATACTCCTGGAAAAGCTGGCAGCCCACGGCTTGGACAGGTTCACTCTTGGCTGGATTAAGAACTGGTTGGATGGCTGGGCCCAGAGAGTGGTGGTGAACGGTATTTCATCCAGTTGGCATCCTGTCACTAGTGGTGTCCCCCAGGGATCAGTGCTGGGCCTAGCCCTGTTCAATGTCTTTACTGATAATCTGGGTAAGGGGATCAAGTAAATTTGCAGATAATACCAAGTTGGATCCAAGTGTTGATCTGCAGCAGGGGAGGAAGGCTCTGCAGAATGATCTGGACAGGCTGGACCTTTGGGCTGAAGCCAATGGTTTGACATTCAGTAACATGAAGTGCTGGGTCCTGCACTTAGTCCACAATTCCAGGCAGCACTACAGGCTTGGGGATGAACGGCTGAAAAGTGGCCTGGTGGAAAATAACCTGGGGGTGCTGTCTGGCAGCTGTTGAACATGAGCTAGCAGTGTGCCCAAGTGTCCAAGAAGGCCAATGGGATCCTGGCCTGTATCAGGAATAGTGTGTCCAGCAGGATGAGGGCAGCGATTGTCCCTCTGTATTGGGCAGTGGTGATGCGGCACCTCTAGTGCTGTGCCCAGTTCTGGGCCCCTCAATTCAAGAAATGGAGGTGCTGGAGGGAGTCCAAAGAAGAGCAGCAAAGCTGGTGAAGGGTCTGGAGCACAAGTCCTGCAAGGGACAGCTGAGAGAGCTGAGGTTGTTTAGCCTGGAGAAAAGGAGCCTGGGATGATCTTACCACTTTCTACAACTACCTGAAAGGAGTTTATAGCCAAGTGGAAGTTAGCCTCCTCTCTCAGATAATCTAAGTGACAGGATGAGAGGACACAGTCTCAAGCTGCCCCAGGGATGGTTTAGGTTAGAGATTAGGAGGAATTTCTTCACAGAAGGGGTGATCAGACATTGGAGTGGGCTGCCCAGGAAGGTGGTGGAGGCACCTTCCCTAGAGGTGTTTAAGGAAAGACTGGCCATGGCAGTGAGTGCCATGGTCTAGTTGGCTGTCCTGGTTATAGTGGCTGGNGATTTTCCTTTTACTTTGTACTAAAGTGGGGGGCCACATGGTGCTCAGCACAGGGGCTGATGAGCTCCATTTTGTTCATGCCCCAGGGTGCTGGGTTGTACATTTGTTTTTTGTGGGTCAAACAGATTTTTCCTCTGCATAATTGTACTTGTTGTGATCTTTTTTATTAAATTGTAATTCTGACTTGCAATCTCTTTTGGAGTTGGTTTCATTTCTCCTCCTGGTTTACCTTTAAACCAGTACATTGACATGATGCTGTTCAGTCATAGATTTGACTTGAAGATCTCAGAGATCTTTTCCAACCTAATTGATTCTGTGACTCTTCCTGTCCTTCCCCTTTTCTATGGTGTCATCATCCAGTATTCTTTCATTCTGCTTAATTCTTCTATAATAAAGGTCGTAGAACTAATACACAATAGTTTGTGGTGAAATTCTGTGTCTTCTGTTTGTGAAAAGTTCTGTCATGATTCTTGTGATTATAACTGGTTTTATTTAAAACATTTTGAAATCTCCTTTGAAGCATATTATTGTCCCTAAAACTAAATCTGTAAAAGTTGTACCGGCATTACCATTTAAGCTTATGTGATAAATTCATTCGCAAAACTAATATTTTTTGCCTGTATATTTGGCAGAAAATTTTCACTTTTTTCACACTTACTTGTATGTTTTGCATATATATATAAAGGTTTTACTGTATAGTGGGAACTTTAATTTTAAAAACTCAGTTGCCAATATGAACAAAAGGTCCATAACATGAAATACTGCCACCATTTTTAGTTTGCTTACTATGGCAAGGTGTTGGAGGTATCTACTGGACTGTTTGAGGAAGTTAAAGTGATTCTGCAGTAATTTTCTAAAACTAAAGTGCTCTTTGGAGGGAATATAATTATTTAACATAAAATGGAAATAGGAAGAAATTAGCATAGCGATGTTTGAGCTGGATCATGTGCCTTTTAGATTTGTTGTGAGGGTGACTTTCAGGGGACACTGAGCAAGGCTGTTGTAAACACTTTGGAGTTTTTGCTGTATCTGTCTCAGTTTATGTGATGTGAGGTAGGATATGACCCAGTGCTGACAGCTGCTTCTGAACTCCACTATGGTGTAACTGTGAGAAAACAACAAAGGGCTATCTTGCAATAGCAGCTCATGCTTCAGGTGGCCTATTTTGTCCTTTTCCCACTTACTTCTCTCCCCCTGTCCTTGCTTTACGTCCTTGCCCATCCTCACTTTGGCTTCCCAGTAAGTGCTCTCAGCTCTTTGTTGCTGTGGGCCCTGCAGGATGGCCCTTGCTGTCTGTGGCACCCCTTCCAACTGGGATTCTCCACAGGTCCCCCCAGCTCGCCTTTCCCAGCTGCCAGTCTCATGTGCCCTACCACACATTCTGCTTCTTAATGCTTCTTAATGCCCTTTCCTTCCCATGACATCTGTACTGCTTTTGCTCCATGAAAGCCTCTGCCTGTGGCCATTCCCAGCAACCTGCACCTGCTGGAGCCTGCGCTGCCCCACCTATGGCCATTCATATCCTGCCTCCTCCTCAGCCACTTCTGGATCCTCCCTAATGTATTCCTTCTCCAGCCATTCCATGCCACGGTGTTCCCAGCCCTGCCTCCCCAACTGCCCTCCTTATTTGCTTCTTTTAACCAGCTTTAATTTCCAGAGCAGCTCTCTGTGACTGCATCTCTCCTCATTCTGCTCATCTGATTACTCAGGAAGCCTCCTGCTCATTCTTCCTGTGTGAGAGTCTCCTCTCACCCCTGGTCTTTGTTCCCAGTGCACAGGACCTTCTGACCCTGCAGGTTTTGCATTTTGCAGTGACCAGCTGCAGTCAAAGGGCACAGAAAGGCTGAGGTTCGGCTGGTAGGTCAAAACCCTGTTACACTTCCCCTCCTCAGGACCTCTATGCCAGATCTTCAGATGAGGTCTGGTTTGGCAGGGAGTATGGGCTCTGTAAAAGACTGCCTGGTGGTGTGGGGGATTGGGATGCAGGGGCCGAAAGACTTTGTGTGAGAGGGTGGAGAGGGGCTTTGCTGTGTCTGTCCTCCACCAGCAGGCTTGACTGTCATCTCAGTAGCATGTCCTGTAGCTGCATTGCTACCAGGCTGGCCTTGGGTTTGGAAAGAGCAGCCGTCGGAAGTGAGGAGACTTATCTGTTCCTTGGCTCCCATAGCCCATGGGAGCTTTGTGTCCCCCCAGAGACCTTTGATCCCTTCAGGGTGCACAGCCAGGAGCCCTGCATGTGTGTTCAGCTGCTATACCTTCACTCGTCTTCTCCCCCTGCCCTATGCTCTGCCTGTGAACTGCAGGGCAGAACTGTCAAAACCACCTCTCCCAAAAATAATCTCTTGCTTCAGAGGCTGGAAAATGTGACGGCTCATTTTCATATGCAGAATGATGTGGTGGGTGTCTGAAAGCAGCTGAGGCTGAGGGGGTGGCCAGGGAAAGGCAGCTCTGAAATGGCAGCTGGGAAACATGAGAGGAAGGACGGAAGAAAGGGAGCAAAAGGAGAATGTAGAGGGGGCGGAAGGAGGGCCGGAGGCAGCAAGCAGTAAATCCAGGGCAAGAGAGGGTTGTACAGCGTGGAGCTGCTCTCTTTTCCTAGCATGCCTACTACTGTTCCTGTTCATTTATTGATAATTAGAAAAATATCTGTGCTGCTACAGACAGCAGTTGCAGAGCTTTATATATCAGATAACTGGGGAGAGGGAGCATATAATCAGCAAAAAGGCAGCTTGTCTACTTTTTCATCTTCTCCCAATTCTTTTCACTTCTTCATGCCCTGTTTTTCTCACATATCCCAGCCTTAGGAAAAACCTGTTTTGTCTTGGTTCTGCAATTGCTTATTAGAGTACCAAGTGAAAAACAGAACTTTGTCATTAATATCTCAGTTCATGGGGTTTAGTTTGCTTTACCGGTCTCATTGCCAGATGGAGCCATTCCTGTTTTCCTGGCAGTGCCACGTTCCTCCCCAGCCCTACAGGATACTCACCCCAGTTTCTGTGTACGTGCATTTTACACAGTATTGCTCATGGCCCTTTGTCTCTGGAGCATTTGTGGCTGTTCCTGAGTCACCGCAGTTCCAGTCCTGCCGTGCCTGCTCAGTGGAAAGCTTCAGAGGCTGTCAGCAGCACTGATGTTTGCACTGCTACCACAGGAGACAGCCTGGTGGGGTGAGGGGAAACTTGAAACACCCCTTATGAAGCCAAGGGCAGGTAAGAGAAAGTCCTTTTTGGCAAGTGAGCTGTTTTCAGTGAAGCTGATTTTTTCTGGCAATCACTGGAAGCAGCCAAAGGATCACTGTCAATTCACAAGTATTTTCCATTCAGTTTCCCAGTGAAGCTGGGGATGTGGTTTTACGCTGCCCAGGAGGAAATGGACATGTCTGGGGTTGTTTTAGGGAAAACATTTAGGATTTTCACTGTTAAGCACTTGTGGTTTATTTATGTGTGCCTATTACACTATATCATAAGTCTAAATGTCCCCCAAGACCACTTGTTCAGCCTGCAGGTTACAGAATGATTTGGGTCAGAAGGGACCTTAAAGATCATCTAGTTCCAACCCCCCCAGCCATGGTCAGGGGACACTTTCCACTAGACCAAGTTGTTCAAAGCCCCATCCAGCCTGGCTTTGAACACTTTCAGGAATGGAGAATCTTATTCTTCTGATATGAAAAGCTAAATTGTCATTGGGATTGGAACGGTAAATTAGAGAAGAAAATTGTCAACATGGCAGGTAAATTACTGGCTAGCTTTGTAACTGCAGTCTAAGGACTGAGGCTAAGTCAGAGGCAGAACTGAGGCAGAACTCCAGCCTCCTGAATTTCACTCTGCTCTTAAGAAACACAGCTCTCTTACATGCGGCTTATCTTGGCTTTGGCATGCGGAATTAAGAAGGTGTTTTAAGTTGCTCCTTTATCCTAAAATCTCTTGCTTCTATATACTAATAAGCAAGAGACATTTTCCACTCCTCATGACAGGGCATCAAGGGGTGTTTTTAACCTCTGATGTGTACCTGTTTCACATAAGACTGTGGGATAGGTGGCTGTTTTAGTCAGGGCAGAAAGTACCTAGGTGAGTAAATGATCACTTCCATACACACTAAAAATCGTGATAGGTTTTATATTCAACACCTTCAGTGCAGGATTAGGTTGTATGCCAACTAGAAATTTCCTCAGGTCTTGTGGCTGAGTTTCTTCTCAGGACAGGATGTACAGGATGGTGGTACCAGCTACAGCCCTGCTTCCCATCTGTCTTTTTGGAAGGTCAGCCAAAACAGGTGTCTGGTCAGCTCAAGCCAGCCAAGTCACGTACTCATTGCATGTCTTGGTCCAAGAAATCCCATGAATCTTCTGTGGTGGAAATCGGGAACTGATATTGGAATGATTTGTTGATTCTTTCAATTTAGATTATCCTTCCTATTTCACTTCGCATTGTGTGACCATGTGTTTATTTCTGTTTAATATCTTGTGTGGTCTTCCGTCACTTGTGCCATGCTGGTGGTTCTGTTGATACCTCCAGTAAAGGGCAACACGTTGTATCATGTGGAGCTTGTCATTTCACAACTACATGGGTACCTCTGGAGAGCTGTGGAAGACTCTGGCAAAGTGACGCTGTTTATTTGCAGACAGAATTTGTACAATATCAGAAAATACAACTGAGAAGGAGTGTGAGGATAACATACAGGTCTGTGCATTCCACCCCTTGAAATGGTGTATTTATTATAGTTAATATTTTCCCAATCATGATTTATTAAAACTATTCAGTATAAAACTCTAACCAATCAATTCAAATTTCTGCTATCAAATTCAGGTACTCAGAAGCTGAATTGTCATCCAGTAAGATGAGAAGCAGACAGTCTCTAAGCATTGTAGAATGAGCTTGTGTAGCTAACAAAGCCACCTGTTCCTGCTACTATCAAATAAATGTTTTTCCCAATGGAAGTGTTAGAAACCCATTTGTGTGCTTTTTCATGCCAGAACAGAATTTGCTTGTCACAGAGAAATCTAATGGCTGCTGCATTTAAAAAATTCCCCTGATGGGCTAAATCCTGGAAGTATGAAGGAGATAAGATGGTAGTGTTATGTGACATATTAATATAATGAAGAAAGCAGGGATGGCTTTGCCTTTTCTCCTAACAGCATTTCCACACCTTCCATTACAGGCATTGTCCTGGTTTGGGCTGAGATAGAGTTAATTATCTTACCAGTAGCTGGTGCAGTGCTCTGTTATGCATTCAGTATGAGAATAATGTTGATAACACACTGATGTTTTAGTTGTTGCTATGTAGTGCTTGCCCTAAGTCAAGGACTTAGTTTCCCATGCTCTGCCAGTGAGGAGCTGCTCAGAAGCCTGGAGGGAGCACAGCCAGGACAGCTGACTGAACTGGCCAAAGGAATATTCCACACTATAGAATGTCATGGTCAGTGTGGGACCTGAGCATGAAATAAATGGGGTGGAATAAGGGGTGGAGAAACTGCTGGGTTCGGCTGCAATACAGTTAATTTTCTTCATGGTAGCAGGTATGGGGCTGTGTTTTGGATTTGTGCTGAAAACAGTGTTGATAACAGAGGGATGTTTTTGTTATTGCTGAGCAGAACTAACACAGAGTCAAGGCCTTTTCTGCTTGTCACCCCACCAGCGAGGGGGCTGGGGATGCACAAGGAGCTGGGAGGGGACAGAACCAGAACAGCTGACTCCAGCTGATCAGAGGGATATTCCAGACCATACAGCATCATGCCCAGCAGATAAAGCTGGGGGATTAAAAAGGAAGGAGAGGATGTTTGGAATGATGGCATTTTTCTTCTCAATTCACCATTAAGTGTGATGGTACCCTGCTTTCCTGAAGACGGCTGAACACCTGCCTGCCTATGGGGAAGGGTGAATGAATTCCTTGTTTTGCTTTGCTTGTGTCCCTGACTTTTGCTATCCCTGTTAGACAGTCTTTATCACAATCCCTGGGTTTTCTCACTTTTCTGATTCTCTTCCCATCCCACTGCCAGTGAGCAAGCAAGCAACTGTGTGGTGCTTAGTTGCTGGCAGGGTTTAAACCATGACAGGTATTTTGACAGAAGTCCTGTGATCAAAGGACCTTCTTTTCTTTAAATCTACCTTTAAGTATTTTTTAACTATTGACTAGTTTGAACTATTGACAGATGAGATAGAGATTTTAATAGCTCCTGCAGAGTTAATTTGTTGATGCTAATACTTGATCCCACTGCATACCTGTTAGTTTATATTCAAGCAAATGAATAATCTCTAGATAGGAAAATGAAGGTGAAAAAATGTAGATAGTGTGTCCTACACATAATACAGACTAAACTGCATCCAGTTGGTTCCTTGCACCCCCATACACTCCTCCTGTATGTGCTGGCAGGCCTTGAGCTCTCCCATGCCCTGCTGTTGTCTCTTGCCAAATGCCTGGCTCACATACCACACCCTTGGCATCGTGGTACAGAGCACACCACTAGCATGCTGTGAAGCAATCTACTTGCTATTAGTAATTGATTCGTTTATTTTTCTTAATATTTCACAGGAACTAAGGGCAGAGGATATACACATTTGTGGGACCTGTGGAGATCAAGGCCTTGTGTTTCATTTAAAGCGTTGTCATAAAAGCCACATCTTTACTGCTCATATAGTGTCTTGGCAGCAATATAAATATTAAGCAATTCTACTTTAAATCTTTAAAACAGGAGCCTTCCTGAAAGCCAGCTTTGGTGTTCCTCAGTGCAGGTATCTCCACTGTGATCTCAGATCAGGCTACAAGGAGATCACTGTTTGCTCTCCAAATGCACAACGTGCAGAGATGGTGTTGGCTTTGCCAGAGACCACAGGGAGGGAACCCCCATTAGGGGGATTACCCTCATGACCAGAAAAACTTGTTCAAAGATTTTCATCAAATGTTCTGAACCCCACAGTGAGGGCCCTGTTTGAGGTGACATGCAGAGTGGCATCCTAACTTCATGGAACCTCTTCTAGAATAGGACACTAGCTTGTCCATTGTAGACAGGATACAATCCAAATCCCAGTGGGATCCATGGTGCAAACGGAGCCTGTGTAACTGGTTGTGGTAGCCATGACTCCACAGGGCCTGCCAGCCTCCAAAGGGTGGTGGTGATTCCCTGGTCTGGTGAGATGGGGATCTGGTGAGTAATGTGCAGGAGTTAAATGACTGGCAGGTAACCTTGTAAAGACCTCAGGAATGTGAACCTGCCTGTGACTGCTGTCTCCCTGGTTCAAAGTCTTCTATCCATGAGTGAAGAAGGGATGGTGGATGAGGTCAGTGTCTGGAAGGGTGTAAATGTGTAGGCACACGTCTATTGCAAAACAGCTGTGGAGCATGGTGAGTGCACAGGCACGGGAGGCCAAGGAGGCCTGGGGAGGTGGGCCATGCACTGACATGCTCCCGTTCACCTTTTCTGTGGGTGCAAATCATCTGCCTCAAAGGACCTTTGTTGTGAGCAGCAGGGAACTGAGCCAGTTTGCACTGTTTGACCGGGGGCCCAAGGTTGTTCTTGGGTTCCAACAGCAAAGTGTATATAAACGTATCCAAGGTCACTATGGGTGGAGTTCATCTAAGATTAACACAAATATCTGTTTTTATAGCTCTTTTTATAGTCAGTGAAGTGCTAATAAATATAAACCGCAGAGTTCAAGCATGTTACATTTTTCCCTGATGTGGAATGAATTGCAGTCTGAGTTCTGTTGACTCCATCTGCCATGCCACTAATGGGAGCCTGGGCAAATACCACAGAGAGTGACTACAAAGCAAAGAGGGTGAGGTGGATCCCACCATGAGTGCCCACAAGGCCAGCGAGAACCATCAGCTGGGCAGGGGAGAGTTTCGTGGAGGGACAGGCGGAGCGAGCTCAGGCTTGCCTGTTTGCTGGCTGCTTGGCATGGAGGTGTTCGTGTGCATGTCTGCAACTCAAACACAGCACAGACTGCCCTTTGCTGCCAGGAGACCTGAGTAAAACCTGGGGGGAGAGAGGAGATGCTGTGATGGGGACTCAAATTTAGGAGAAGCTGAAAAAGGCTGAGGGTTTTGCAAGGGCACAGGGGAAGTGGAGAGAAGGTATTGAGATGGGGGACATAGAAAACAGTTTCAGATCCTGTAGGGAGCCCGGCTCTCCCCAAGCAGCTGCCTTGGGGAACAGCTTGGTTGCCTTTATCCTGCACCAGAAGGCTCCAGTTTCCCCCGTTCCCCCTTGATGTGGTGCACAGCACGGCAGCTGACTGTCACCATCTCTTGGAGGTTTGCACTGCTGAGGGACAGTGACTCTGTTCCTCTGGGTTTTTCTGAAATGTACTTGTCCATCATGAATCTCTGCTTTGACACCTGGACCTGTCTCTTTGAGTGAAGCCATAAGACTAGGGTCAAAGGCTTTGTGGTCCCTGTGGTTTTCAGTTTGGTTTTTACAAGTGTAGCTTGTATTTAAAAACAATTTAAAAGGTCCTGTGTATAACTAGCTCCATTCTCCCAAGAGAGAATTGACATTCATTTCTCACTACTTCTAGAAATGTTTGGTTTTGTGAAATGTTTTTTTTTTTCCTTCACATTCAACATTTTTCTAGTATCTTCTGTTGCTGAGTTAGCTTGAGGTGGGTTTTGCAGGTAAGTTCTATGTCTACACAAAGAGGAATGGCTGAAGCTTAAATGATGTGTTAATTTCCATCATGAACTTCCAGGAAGCATTTTCACACGTGCTGGTGAAAAAAACCTGCCTGGTTTGCACTAGTGGAAGGATATAAAATGGTTCTTGCAAAATATTATTTCATCTCCCTTTGTTTAGAGACTGAAAATGCAGATCTGGGCAGAAATAAAGAGGGTGTGATTCTGCACTGGACTGGATTTGTTGATCCCAGTGCAGTGAACTGTTTTGAGCAAGGACTGAAAGGCAGAATACAAAAGAGAGATGTCTGCCAGAAGAAAATTTGCATCTAGTTGTTAGTTTCAAGAAGTTAACAAGATGCTTTAGTAAGTTTTAAAAAGCTTTCAAAATGGTCCTGAAGACCATCTCCTTTTATTTGATGACAGTAGTTGTCAATAAACCTCTGGTGTGGTAATGTCAGTGTGTGTACATGTGTTTGTTTTGCAGCTGGAACAGCTTTAACTATCAGAAAAAAGCCACATCCCGCTCTGAGCGGTCAGGGTTTTTTGTGTGCTTACCAGGAACTGTCGTCAGAGCCCTCCCCAAAAAGGACATTTCCAGCATCAACGTGAGTGTGAGTGAAGAGAAAGCAGAGAGTGAGTGTTCTCGTGCCTACAAAAGGCATTGTCAGGTGAAGTGGGTCACATTTTCCACACTTCTACCCTGCTCGTGTGTTCAGCCTTTGTTGCACAAACCTGGATGCACAGGTGGTGAATGCCACCCTTGTGGGTCCTGCTTGCAATCTGTGAGTGCTGGCTGGAACCAGTGTAGGAACATGAGTACAGAAAAAAGGAGGAAGCCCTTTGGCTTCCTTTTTTCTTTAGGAAGCTTTGATGTTCACCTCAGATCCAGGTCAGCCTCATGAGACTATGTACGATATAAGACGTAATGTCTAGTTCTCTGGAACATGTAACATCCATAACAATTCTCCAGAAAGCTTTGCTGGCTTCTTGATCAGGAAGAAGACTTCAGGTTCCCAGGACTTCTCACTTCTGGAAAAATCCTGGGAATTCCTAAAGCTGGTGTGGCTGTATTTTGTGCCCTGTGTGAGCTGCATTATCACATATTGTCAGCCTGTCAGAGTTTGGATCTGTTTCCTTATGAGCAGTGAATTAAAGGCTCAGATTTCACATAAGAGCAGCTGGAGGTGCTGTGAATGTTTGCAGTCAAAACACAGCACATCATCCAGTGCTGAAGGAAGCTAAAGGGATCAGAATTAGGACGACACAGATGATACAGCAAAGCCATGTGTTTTAGGAGCAGAAAATGTTTGTGGCCCTGCTTGCCCAGACCCCTCTCCCCTCTTTGGTGTGACTATTATTAGCACAGGGTCTGGGCAGCCCAAACTCAAATGGTGTGTGGGTCTGTTTGATTACTGCAGGGCTATTTGGCAATTTTGGGTCACTGCCCTTAAATAATCCTGCTGGAACTGGGTCTTGGAGAGCTTGAGGCTTTAGAAACTTGTGGGTCAAATTTGCTCTTGTTAAATAAACAATGAGTATTGATTAGATCATATGAGAGACCAACAGAGCACTCTTTCAAATACCGCAACTCACCAGAGTTAATTTTTATGTATTTATGTACTCAGAATCCCTTGAAATAGTCACTTTGATGAAAGACGTACTGTCTTTTACTCATGCAGCTCTATGTAATTTATATGCATGGCCCTGTGCACACCGATAGGAGGATTTTTGAGGCTGCTTAAAGGATTTGGATGCTCACTTTGTTTGTTTTAGTTGGAGACTTGACTCCCTTAGGCAGATTTGAAAATCTCAGCTGTAATTCTTTGTTTATTTTAGTACATCAGGGCAAGACCTTTTTCCTGTTAAAATGATTTCTAAGTGCTCCTTCCTTGCTGCCGTAAAATAAAGATAAAAATGTGTTTAAGTGGAATTTTAAGAAGCATTTTTTTTCTAGACATATTAGTTTATTTTACTCATTTGCTGTTTTGTTTACTGAGAAAGCTCTTAAGTCACAGTCTGTCTATATTTTGTACTGAGTAGAGTAGCAAGGAGATTATCAGGACCAAACCTAAATATTTATGAAGGCCTTTTGTTATGACTATTCCTACAGCTTAAATGTCCTGGGAAGGTTTTCCTGTCTTAAATCTCTTAGCAGTACAGTTACGTATGGCCTCAAATGTATGTCAGGAGAACACCACACGGCCCTGCCAAGAGCAACACCGGCACACACACAAGGTGTTGGTTTGCAGCGGTGGGAAAAAAGCGAGGAGTGAAATCCATAAACAGAGCTGAGTAGGTGAAAGGCTGCAGGGCCACGGGTGCTCTCTCTGTTTACATGTGTCCCAAGCGGGAAGCTCTTATGTTGCACAGGCAGCCTTGTCCGGGCAGGAAGAGGAAAGCACAGCCCATCTCATTGCTGCTTCCCAAGGCCACTTGTTGCGCCACTCTCCATATCTGACAAGGTGCTGCTGGAAGTTTGGCTGCAGCCGTGGGTGTTCCATCCCAGTGCTCTCCCAGCTGCTCTGCTGCAAGTAAACCATTAGCCCCCAGCCTGGGGGAAGCCCCTGTGAGCAGTGGAAGCAGCCCTGGTCAGGTGGACACCAGACTCCTTGCACTTTAGCAGGGCTACCCAGCGCAGTTCTGGGCTTCACAGGGTCAGCATTGGCTTTCTGAGCTGTCTGGGTGATGGAGAATGTGAGCTGATGTGTTACGGTGTGCTGGAGCAAGCCCAGGTGTGGGGAAAACAAGCCTATCCTCAGACCTGACTTGGATCTTGTCACTCTTTTGGGTTTGACTTCTGGTTTAGGGTAACATTTTCCTGTTTCACTCCCACCAAGGAGAGGATTTCCTTGGGAGTAACATGCTGAAATAAACAGAACTTGGGAATTTCTTATTCTCAGAGTGAGCAAGGGACTTGCTGTGCTTTAGGCACATACCAAGGAAGATGCTGAAAAATTTTAGACCGGTTTTTAAACATTACTTTGCATTACTTGTGCATGCTGAAATGCCATGGACCTCAAATTTTGTTTTGCTTGCAAGTGCTGGAAATGGTGCAGGTGTTTTGTTAAGGAAAATACTCACTTTTCCCCAGCAGTTTACCAAAGCTGCTTTCTCCTCCCATTTCCCCACAGGCATCAGCAACGAGAGACAGCAGGTCAGACTCCCAGCCCTGGAAGGACCACATGCCCCACAGCTGTCCCTGTGACCAAAAGAGCTCAGTACTCCCATGGAACAGCACCACATTCTCCTGCACCCCTTTTTGGTTTCTTAATTGAAGCCAGGCATGTGGCTCTGGTGACGCTCAGGAGAGGAGCCTGTGGCTGTCCTGGATGTCTGTGGTCCCTGCTGTGGGTGTGAGCAGGGCAGGGTTGCACTGCCAGGCTGAGGACATGCCCCCTTTGCACACTCACAGACAGGCTCTGGTTTGACTCTGGTTGAACAGGAATGGCCACGGAGCAGCCTGGAGGCATCAGTCCCTTCCCCTTCTGTGCCTACTGCAAGAGCAGCCCAGCATTCTGCCAGAGGCATGGAGAGGGTCCAGCAGCTCCACTTCAGGTGGGAGAACCCTGAGGTTAGCTCAGCTGGCCAGGGCATGGTGCCAATAATGCTGAGATTGAGTGTTTGATCCCCGTAGGGCCCTTCACTTAGGAGTTGGACTTAGTGGTCCTTGTGGGTCCCTTCCAACTCAGAATAATCTGCTGTGGGCTGAAAGCACCTACAGCACATGCAGGGACAAACAGCTCATGGCTGCATCTGTTACCCTTCAGGAGCACTGGCAGGCATGGTTACTCATCTGTAACTCATGACAGCTCTGGAGAGGCCTGAGGGATGCTGAGGAACACACCTAGTGGCAATAGCTGGGTGTGCAAGCTGCACATTGTGCCCGGGGGGGGGATAAATTGCCTGCAGGACAGGAGCCATGGGTGGGCACCGACCCATTGCCTGCACAGGGACCTGCAGTGCCCTGGGAGGGGAGGCAGATGGTCACCCAGAGACTCCAAAGGGCCTGAAGAACAACAGGACCCCAGACCAAATATCACCACTGGACCAAGCGGTGTGTGCAAGGCACATAACAGTGACTGTATGGGAGTGGTGTGTGCAGGGAGTCCAGGGGGCACCTGTCAACCCACTGGAGGCACTCACTGCAAAGGGCTTCAGCTTCAGCAGTCAAAGGTGGGGGTGGTGTGAGTGAGACTCCCAGAGCAGCTCCTGAATGGTCAGACAGGAGAGTTTCCTTAACAGTGAGACAGGAAAACCACCATGTCACCTTCTTCCTTTGCTGTTTCTCTGTGGGCACAGGACAGGCTGTGAACCACAGCAAAAGGGCCTTTTGGAAATTTGTTGTGAAACCCCATAATCACTGATTTTAAAACATCTGAGAGAAGTTGGAATCATTTAACAGGCTTGTCTCTGCTCATCTTTTCCTGCCAGTTATAGACAGCATAGACACTTTATGTGAATTACAGACTAGGTACAAGCCAAACACTGTGCTCCCATCTGGAGCATGACAGTTCTGCTCTTTGCTTTTATCAGTTTGCTCAACTGGGCAAGAGAGCCTAGAGCAGAAACTGAATTTCTTTGAAAAAAATTAACAATCTACTTAATGCTGAAACAATGGCTTCTGACTCTCTCTCAGGGCCTTCAGCTGGTTTGAATGAGCTTATTCCAGACCAGGCTGCTTTATATGTCATGGTGTATATCCTCAGCTTCACCCTTCCATTGTGCACCTTACCTGAAACCCTGCTCCTGGGACTTGCAGTCCTTCGTTTGGAATTAAAAATGAAACAAATCACCTTAGATATCATTGGTCAGCATGAAGTTGGGAATTGTACTGGGTAAAGAAATAATTGATTTATTGAATGTCATGAGGACATGCCACAGAAATGTCCCTGTGTAAAACAGGTACAGACAGGGAGCTTGCAATACAACATGTTTTAAGGTGACATTGCTACAGTATGAGATGAACCCCCAGAAGAGTCTGAAGGGATGACGTCAGTCTGAGTTTGGTGGATTGTAAGTAGTCACTCAAAAGGCAAAAGAAGCTCACAGAGAAAAGAAAATGTGATCATACGGGAACAGGCAGGTGCAGCGATCCCAGTTGCCCCCTCTCCATGCCCAGAGCATTAAGCCAACAAAGGGGCTCAGTCCATGGCCCAGGGAGCCTGCACCAGCTACTGGGAAACCCAGTGCTGCTGGAGGGGAAGGTGCCATAATGAACTGTGGGAAGCATGACAGAGTACAGCAGTGGCACCACCTCCCCTCTCTCCTCTCCCTGCTGTCCATGTCACATCTGGCTGGTGGGTGTGGAGGATGCTGGTGCCTGGGTGGCCGGGCTGCTTGGCCTCAGTGAGGGCATGTTAGGGTACTTGGCATGTGAGATGGAGGTGCCTCCTGCGAAACTTCCCTGCCTCTGACGTCCTCCTGGGTTTTGGCGAGGGGCAGGGCTTAGTTCCTGCTCGATTTGCACCCAACATAACTGGTCTGCTGGTTTGATGTCACAGAAACCCTTGGCTCTGAGCTGCAGTGGGTGGCAACCTCATGTTTGCTAGTGACTGCTTGTGCCAGGAGCAGCTCTGTGTGGCTGTGCAGGGCTGGTGCCCAGAGCCACAGCCCTACGTGCTGCATCCAGGTGAGTGGCACCAGCAGGTCAAGTCCTGAGGTCTGGAGCCAGACCTCTGTGCGCACAGTGGGCTGCAAGGCCACTGCTGGGCTTTATGTGCCTGCTCTTTTGTTGCCAGGCTGCAGGTGACTCCTCTGGTCTTGACTGGCTGGGAGCCTTGTTTGAGAGGGCTGAACCCCACAGGAATGCCCGAGCAGGTGGATCCTTCAAGGCGCTATGCTCGCTGGACAGCAGCTGCAGCAGCCCACAGAGGTGGGTGTGTGCCCTGGGCACAGCGGGCTGGGGCTGCGGGCTGCCTGCCATCATTGCAAAGAGGATGCAGCCCTCCGGCAGCACCGGCAGTAGGAGAGGCCCTACTCAGGGAGACTGCAAACCGGATTTGGCAGAAGCAGAAGCACAGCATGCTAAACACACTAAGCTAAACCAGCTTGGCTCTGTGGATTGTTTTTATTTTTCACAAGCCACCAAACAAAACACTGCTTTGGAGGCTGAGCTGAAGCTGGAAATCCTCTTCTGGTCTTGCCTTTCCCCTGCCTGTGGCAGCCCAGGCACTCCGGGCTTGTCCATCCTTCTTGCAGGATCCCACACGGCCTCTGTAGCTGTTGCAGCAGCACCACGGAAAAATGCACTGTGTCTCCACAGGACTGGGCTCGGAGGTCCCAAGGGATGGATGAAGGGCTGAGACTGCCAGGGGAGCAGCAGCTGAGCCAGTGCACCCAGCCTGGCTCCCTGGAGCCTGAGGGGCTCTCCCTGTGGGGCTGCCCATGCAGTGGGGACTCCCCAAAGCCAACTGGAGGGTGTTTTAAAGGCAAAGAGGGATTCCAAAGCGTTTCCTGGTCTTTCTCTAGCTAGTGGGGGAAAAAAAAGAATACCCTGGAAATCTATTCTGGCCTTGTACGCGTCTCAAGTGGAAAATTTCAGCTGGCCTGGTTTCTGCTGGCGGGGTTACGGGAGGTGAGGCTCAGCTGCCCTGCCCTGCAGCAGGAACCCTGAACCCGGGGCAGTGCGGCGGGCGATGCAGCAGCAGCCCTGCCCCTGCTACACCTCCCCGTCCCCGGCTGCGCCGCTGCTGTGCGCTCTGTCCGTCCTGCAGCCACTGCCCGCGGTGCGCACCATGGAGCGGGGGGAGCAGCAGCAATGTTGGCTGCGGGGCCAGTTCCTGTCCTGCAGGAGCAGCGTGTCACCAGCCTTGCTGCCTCTCAGCTCACCTCGGGCCAGCACTGCGGGCAGGGCAGCTGGAGGCGCCTCTGCTCCTCCGCCTCTCCCAGCACTGCCGGCGTCCAGGGACACGTGCTTGAGGACTGAGAGCGGGCTGCTGGGGCCTTTGGAAAATAGGAGTAATTTGTTGAAATGGAAACTTTTAATGGCAACGCTCGTGTGTATGTGTGTGGAGAGAGCAACTCCCCTGGTCCTATGACCCGAAGTCTGTCTCCCACCTCTGCCCTCCAGCTGGCATTAGCACGGATAGGTCAGTTCCCATCCTCGTATGGATCAGGAAGGTTTTGAATCCTCAGCAAAACGAGGAATGGCTTTTCCAGCCGGTCCTGCTCCTGTCCCCTGCTCGCTCAGCTGCAGCCCCGGGGCCAGCAGCCCTCGGCCAGGGCGGTGGCACAGCTCACACTGGAAGGAGATCTGTGATCCGGTGTCCCAGGACCGCAGGAATTCTGTGGGAAAGAGGCCTCGGGAGGCCTCCGGTCCAGCAGTAAGGTCAGACAGAGCTGCGCAGGGTTTGACCCCGTGGGGGACGGCAGAGCCTGCAGGAAAGGATCCCGACGGGCTGTCTGGGCAGCCGCTGGCAGCGCCCCGCGCGTCCAGGCGGCTTTCCCCGCCGGCATTTCCAGGGGCATTTAAGGAGCTTGCTGAGCCGTGACGTGGCGGGTCGGGCCGTGTCCCTTCGGGCCGTGACACTGCAGCAGGATTGGGATGGATGGATGGGGCGGGGAGCGGGGCAGGGCTTCCCCCGGGCGCTGGAGCTCCCTGCTGGCCGCAGGGGCTGCTTCCCAGCAGCGCAACCCACAGCGGCTCCAGCGCTATCCCTGTTATTCCAAAGGGGAGGTACCGGGAGGAGGGTGCCAGTGTCCACCCCGCTCCGCCTTCCCCGAAGTGGCTGCAGCAAGTGAGGGACCCCTCACAGTCCCCCTCTGCTGCAGCAGGGATTGACACTCGAAAGGTGTCAAACTCGTGACACAAAGAGCTGAGTAGTTTTCTTAATGGTATGAAGGGTCATGGTCAGAGGCTGTGTGAGCAAAATATACAACCAGGATCTAAAATTATGCAGGTAACTCACTAAATCAAATTCGTGGGCCTGAGTTTTCCCTTCCATTTTTGACTGATAGCAAGTAGTTGCCCTATATTCACATCATACAGTAGGACATGCACTGGTACATGCTGCACATGTGACAGTGTGGCCTGTGCTACTGCCCAGGGCAGCATTTCAATCAGAGAATATATTCAACAGAATTTATGAGAAGCAATAAGTCAGATTGAAGGCAGGGGGAACCAGCGCCTGCTGCCACATCCCGACTCAGGCTGACAAGTGCAATTAGCTTTGTCCTGTAATCCAACAGGGTAATCCTATTAATGCCCCTAATTCGGCTCAGACTGGGCAGTTGCAAAATGTAAAGTGAGAGAAAGCTTGTCACTCCAGGCATAACAGAGCTGTAATAGGACAGATCCCCACTGTTCCCACCCCTGTAGAGTGGACAGGCTCTTATGGAATAGTCCTGGATTAGACACCTTCACCTGACTTGCCTGGGCAGCTCCAGTGACAGACACCCTCACTCCTCTTGGCAGCAGATCCTGTCAGGCACAGGCTGCTGGCAGTAATGGATTATGCTTTTCCTTAAACCCCAGGGCAAGTACTTGACACACACAACTCATGCATTAAAGCAATAAAGAGTAGTAAAACTCTTGTGAAGTACATGCCACTACTTACTCAAAATTTTAATAAAGGGAGGAAATAAGAGCTCAGTCAGCACAGTGCTTCCAGCACAAGGGAAAATTAAAAGTACATGGTGTGTGATGTCGCATACCTTTCTGCAGCACACATGGCAGTCACAGAAATTTTCTGCTTCAGTTATGAGGCCAGTTAAACCACCTTTGGTACATACCCTGTTTCTTCTCCTGGCTCCTTGCAGCATTCAGCTGGCACAGCCAGCACCTGTAGTGGGGAGAACACCACAGAGTCCCGCCCTGGGGCACCCCTGGCAGCCTTGTTGACATCCAGGATGCTCTGTGGGGTTTGCGTTTGCTTTCCAGCTGTGGTCCAAAGCCTTGGCAAAACCCAGAGAGCATCCCCTCCTCTCCACAGGAAACTCAAGTCCCTGGTCAGCAAGATCAAGCTGGACCAGAGCCAGGGCAGCTACCCAGTTATCAAGGATTAAAAAATTTCCCCCCACCCCAACCAAGATAAGTTTGCTGTTTTGTTTGTTTTTAAAAGCTGAAATATATTAGAAAACAACT
>WBMV01001015.1:1753773-1778970 GCA_013396655.1 Campylorhamphus procurvoides
CATGGGAAGTGCCAACACCTTCAGTGGTGGATCCAGGGCACCCCACTTTATTCTGATCCACATGCAAGCCAGCTGTGCAGCTGCTCAGGCACAAAACCAAAAGCTGGTTGCTCCTGAGGAGTAACTGGCCACCACCAGTACCACGGCCATGTCTGGGGCCACAGCCCTGGCTCTTCCTTGGGAAAGAGGATGCAGGCTGAAGGGCAGTGTGAGGGAAGCCGCCAGGCGGCTGGGGCTGTGACAGCATCAGACACCCCAGCTCCTGCCTTGGCAAACAGGGGGGCTGCAGCTGCCTAGGGAGCATTACAGAGCTGTATTAACTCCAAGTACTACACAAATCACCCTGCTTTCCTATTTTGTTAAAATTCTGAACTGCAGTTGCGATACAAACAGTAGCACTTAGCAAATCAAACTGAAACACATACTGTGTTCAGACTCCAGGTTGGCTTTAATGGCAGACTGTCTTCAAGTACAGCAAGTATTTCTGCTCTGACCACATCATTTGTAAAGAAATTTTTTTCAACTGATCTGTAAGTTAACATAAGATAACTCTCCTTAAGACTACATGAGAGAATTCTGTTGAATAATCTCCTCTTAGGCAACTGTAATTTGAGTTTAGTCAAAAACCAGGCAGCTGTCTGTCTTGTCTAGAGAAAAACCTCAACAGGTAGACTGCAGTACATACCACTTCTTGACACACAGGGAGAGTTAGTAACCTCAGGTTAAAAACAGAAAACCAAAACCAAACCAAAACACAGGTTTCCCACTATGATTATTTACTCACTTTGCTATTGCCACATTTAATTACAGCAATAAATATTTCTTAGATTGCATCTTCAAAACATAAGCAATTTTGTAACCTTTTAGCTGGCCTGTAAAACTGTTCTCACAAGTCCAAATTTACTTGAAAGTAAATTCTCAAAGGTCATAAAGTCTTATAAATATCTTTGCTTTACAGAGACAGCGGTTAAAGTTTCCTACCAACTGGCACTTAAGAAAAATACACTTGCAACCCAAGGGTAGAATTTTTTCCTCCAACTAAAGGGTTTTAAAAAGTCTGACTGCAGGATCCAGACCTCAGTGCATCATTTGTGACACTCGTTCCCCTCCTCCCCCATTTTCAAGAAGGGACAGCTAAAATGAGAAAGTAAGAAAATGACCTTGAAGAAATTAAAAGGCTCCAGTAACATAAGAAATTCTCCAACCATTTCCAGCAGTTCATTACTCAATGCAGTTGGCACATGT
Organism: Campylorhamphus procurvoides; assembly: GCA_013396655.1. Lineage (NCBI taxonomy): Eukaryota > Metazoa > Chordata > Aves > Passeriformes > Dendrocolaptidae > Campylorhamphus > Campylorhamphus procurvoides. The sequence continues at coordinate 1,755,019 of WBMV01001015.1, forward strand.
ACTTGCAGCAGTCTGTTTCACCTTTACATTGTGGATATATCAAAATGAAATCCAGTGCAAGAAAGCATTGAGGTTTCTGAAGACTTGTGCAACCCTTCCCCTAGGAGTCAGCACTATATAGAGCTAGCTGAAGTTGAAAGTTTAGATTTTTCAAATAAACACCATTAAAAAAAAGAGCCAAAGGTTCTGTGACAACGTGCAGAGTTGGACTAACCCATGCTGCCTCAGGGCACTGCATGCACACGAGCTAAGAGACTAAACCTCTTCTGTGCACACCCATGCCTAGTGCAGGTTTGTTGTTAAAAAACTGAATCTAAGGTCATGCTCTAAAAACACACCACAAATTGCCTTTAGCCTTCCAGGAACTTACACAACTTTCACTTCATACAGATTGATAAATCTTAATTTTTACTGTTTAACACAAAGCTGAACCTAGAGAAAAGAAGGCTTCTCAAAGCAACCATGTAATACATCTATTTTATAGCTACCTGCCTAGTCCCTCCCAAAGTTAGCCTGAAAAACAGTAAAATCTACACAGTTTTATTGCAATCATACAAGGGATACATCAAGGGTCAAATACAACAAATACTATGATGCAATTTTACATTTATTAAACTACAGTTCAAAGCACAAATTTACACATTCTAAATACACTAGAACATCTAATGAAGTCACACTGGTCTCCCACTGACATTTGATATATCTGGGCGAAAGACAATAACTTTACAAGACTTTTCTAACAGGAATCCTTAGTATAAAAACTGTGTACTTGTATGTAAACTGTTGAAGAACCCAAGTGATGGGTTTCCATCTCCACTAAGTCATCCATTTTGTTGCATATTTAACGCTCAGGGGTTGAATGAACTTGATTTTAAATTTGGATGCCATTATCTAACCCTCCCACCACCCCCACACTGAATTGTAGCTGTAGCTTGTTTTGCCTGGTCCCCATTAGCTATTACTATTTTTTCAAGTTTTGAAAAGAATGAATTGAATTCAAGATTGTTCCATTTCTTCCACACTGGAATGTTGACCAGACAAACTACAGACTTGCAACTGCAGGTCTAAATGAAGCGTTAATGCCTGTTTAAGCTGCAGTGGAAAAGCGGTCTTCTGGGCCCAGCTGAATGCAAGAAGGCACAAAGAAGAAGTTCTTCATCAATGTGTCTGAAGCAATTCCAGCATCTTGCATTTCATCCCTGCAGCAGAAAAGGTTGAGAGTTATAATAACGTGTTTTCAGGGACAAGTTCACACCAGAAACCAACCTCAACACACCAGCTGAAGCCAAGTGCCCCTGCATGGCTTGGCCCCAGCCTCGGCAGAAGGAAGACCAGCTGTGCCAGTGCTTGGCAGACAGAAATGCCCCCACTCTCCATGGACAGAACCCTGCTTATCTCAGCACAAGAACAGGATACCAAACCCACCATCACCACAACAGCACTACTGCCCTTCCTGCCTGCAGCGATGGTGCCAACATCGTACACAAGCTGCTGTTACTGGCATTAGGAAAGCTCAAAGGTTGGTCTCAGACAGCAAAAGGCTTTACAGCTACCACTGAACTCACAGGTGAGACTGAGTATTTTGTTTTCCTTTGTCATCCTTCAAGCAAAGTAGCCATTTTATCATAGCTCTCAGCTGAGGAAAGTCAGTAGAGACAAAAAATCCACAAACTAGAACGGCACATTCTTGCCTTTTCCTGTATTTGCCATTGAATATAATTTATATTTGGCTGTTAGCGTACACTCCTGAGGGAAGCAAAAGCAATCAACACTACCAAGATAGTTTCCTTACCAGTCACTGAAAGACATCATGTAGTAAATCAGTGGCCTCTGATAGTCGTTAAAGGTAGACTGTTCACCTAAGGTACCAGAACCCATGTTATCAAAGATCAGCCAATCTCCAACGCTCAACTCGGGAAGAAGACAGTTTTCCACAATTTGATCAAGCTCATCACAGGATGGACCCCAAAGGCTGCTTGCAAACAGAGGCTCATCTTCCTTGTATTTCTATATGGAAATCATCAAGGTAAGTCAGGCTTCACTTTACCAAATAAGAAAATTTTCAACTATGCAGAAGGATAATTTAATAAATAATATGTAACTGCATATGTACAAAGTATTAAATACTCTTAAATAGACAAGGACTATCTCTGAAGACATGGAAAGACTCACCTTGTGAACCTCTGGGATAGTATTCAATTTCTCAGACAATTTACTTGCAAAAGAACCATAAACACCATCATTTATGTAATATGTAAATACTGGTTCATCATCATTCCTGGTTTGCTCCACTGGAAGTAAAAAAAGAAGTTGTCTTGCATGCATGTTTTGTCATAAGTAGTCCTTTTGCAATCTAACTTAAGTCAGTTGCTTTCTCCTGACAAGGGGGGTTCCATATATACTAGAATGGGAAAATTACAAGCAGAATAATCTGTGTGAGACCAGACTATAAATTCAGTTATAATTTAAAGCGTGAGGCTTAATAAAATTAATACTTTAAGTAATAATCACTGCTAAGAATATAATTCCAGAAAAGCTGAGAAGCAGCTTCCTCTGTGACATGGTGGGGTTTTTTTTAATGTTCTTCTAATACAAAACATTCTAACACCTTCTGTGAAGCATCCAGTAGAGGATTAACCACTGAGATGCCAAATCTAGTAAGGATACAAGAAGTCCCACATAACAATAAGATATACAGATAACATACAGTCAGAACCTGGAACGTGGATTATAATGCAAGAATAAAGGAATGCAGTAAATATATGCTGAGATAAACTAGTTTCCCTCAAATAACAGTGAGCAGTTACATGTACTGATTCATAGCAGAAAATATAAATCCAACCCTTACCTCCAGAAGGAAGAAGTTTATCACACTCAACGGTCTTCTTTGCGATGATGTTCACTGCCAGTGTAAATGCAGATGAAACATAGTAACATCCAGGCTCTGCAATCACATTAACACCAGATTCCTTAGGAAAGTAGACATCCAGCAATGGCCTGATGACATGATTAACCTAGGAAATTGAAGTGAGAGGTAAGACCAATGAACTCAGCTTATGAATATATCAGATACAAACCAATGAACTCAGCTTATGAATATATCAGATACACAACACTTTCCAGTCAGCAGCAGTTCTAGTTGCACACAAAACGCTTATTCTGGTCTATTCTCTGAGAAGTGCCTTTACCAGAGGTCCACAATTTACTAAAAATATGTAAGAAAAATGGACATTCTGCTAAACACAAGACCGAATGCCATGAGTCTGACTACTACAGAGTCCCTCCTCGCCACCAAAGCTCAAGCAGTGGTACACTCAAGACTATACCAGTAAATTCAATGTCTGTCCACCACAACAGATAATGTAACAAGGAAAGGGCCTTTTGTATCAGTTCTGAATAGTGTCATGTTAGAAATAGAATTCATTATTTAATACTGATGCTCCTATCTTGAGCCAGTTATCTGAAGATTAGCAGGTAACAAGTAACAGAATGGCGAGAACTAAGAAAGAAAAGCCTTCTTTGCTGTAACTTCCCACTGCATCACTTTCACTGTCCTGCATTCAAGGAGTTTGTCTCTAATACAACATAACAGTGGAAACAGGTTATCCTGTTTTGTGTGCCACTGCATACTAGAGATGGTATTTAGGCCAAATCAGAGGCCAGCCAAAGCAAAGAAAAAAACAAGACTTTCAGCCTTCAGTTCTAAAGCAAAATACCAGAGTTGTTCATCCAGTAGAAATAGAGTTTATGATCCAAAGCATGCTAAGCTACCCTGGCCCAAACCATGTAGCAGAGTCTCCAGTTGGACAACAGTCAGCCACCAATAAACTTGATTGCTACAGCTAAGATTGCTTCAAATAGTCATTTAATCCATAATATGCTCAACCCTCAGCATTACCCCTGTATGAAAATGGTTAGAAAGAAATAATAATCACCTCCAAAGACTGATTACACTATCCATGATAAAGAATACAAACCCAACTATTTGGATCTTATGAATTACAGTCTAACATGGAACTTACACTAGGTTTCAGCTATCAATGTTAGTTGCAGTTTGAAAGTTAAACACTTCAACTTCAAGATTAAGAGTTTTAACTTCCAGAACACTACATACCTCTTCCAGCTGAAGTTCTGAGCCTGTGAAGCCACCACCAATATCCAGCATGTTCATCTTAAAGCCAAATTCTTCCTAAAATGTGTAAGCAGAATGTAAGTACACGAATAATTAACTGCAAAAATATTTGTTGCTCTTTACTGTGATTGTTTTCTATGTATTTATACTTTTAAACATATTTAATACAGTATGTCTAGTGAGGGAGTAAGGGCATAGTATAGCTGCATTAAACCCCATTGCAACAGGATTGGGATGTCAATAGAGGCTTGTTACAAAATTCTTTGCAAGTCCCACAGCAACGTCAACTCCCATCTTGTGGCTTTCATTATATTCAGACAGTATTTGCTGAACAGGGTGGTGAATTCTGACATAAGACAGTTTTAGGAATTCACAAATTATGTAACAAAACTGGTACAGTGAATTTGCACAAAGATCAGAGCAAGATCCTCAATTCCACTGCCCCTGTGCATTACCAGTCACAGCTCAGGCACTAATACAGTAATAAGAGCAAAAAGACTTGCAGTTTACAAGCTTCTCATGCCACAATAAATGCCAGCATACAATTGTTCAATATTTTTTTTAACCTAACAAAAATGTCAGCTATGTGTTTGAAGGACTGAGATTTGAAAGTCAAAAAGCCTTTGCCAGAACTGGGAAATCACTTTTTTATTTGAAAATAGAATACAAGGCTACTGCCTGTCAGTGGGAAGCGTTCATTAACATTTGTCCACAATTAGGACATCAAATTTGTTTCACCTCTATCATGCATCTCACAATGGAGTATTCAGTCTCTTACTACAAGTTCCATCTCCTATTGTGGATGTATTCTGTAAACATCTCCTATTGTGGATTTATTCTGGAAACAATGTAGTTGGCTTGTTAATACAATTAGAATAAAAGGGATCTTCTACTGTAGCAACTGCATGTGTGTAGATCTACTTACAGCCATGTCAAACACACACCGGGCATCAGATATAGCATGAATGTATGTTTGCAGATCCTTGCAAGAGCTTGAAATATGAAATCTGCAAGAAATAAAAACAATTAATACACTGAACCATGTAGCTTCCTGACCAAATTATTTCACAGCAATTGATTCCCAAGTGGCTCAAGACAAGGTTGCATGATAATACAGCAACCGTGCAAAGAATATGCTCAAACTATTGCCTTCTCCTCCACTAGATCTGTACTTGAGAGGTGTCTTGTTCTTAATGCTTAAGAATGTCCCACAATAATCTCATCTAAGATATAACATTTACTGAACTTTTCACTCTTGACTATCAAAGTGGCTAAAATTTGTTCTTCAGTGGGTGCCAAAGCTGCAGAGAAATACTGATGTGTCCCACAAGCTCCCGAATTCCCCTGGTTCCTTGCCCAAAGGGTTAAGCATTACCATATGTAGTCACTGAGGTGCTAAAACTACTGCCAATGTACCCCACAGGCTTCAAGACAAGCAGGATCTAGTGGTTCTTGACAGACCACACACACATCCCTCCATGCCACAACACTCTCTAATCCAAGTCTACTCCTTTCAGGAATAACTTTGTGACAAAGGTAATTTTTCAAACTTATTTGCATAAATCCACATGTGGACTTTTACACTTCATTTAAATAAAAACACACAAGAGTCATGTGATTTTGTAAAAGTTGGTTAAGGCATTATATGAAGAGGCACATTTTCTCAGTAGTATCCTCTAATTTTTTAGTACATTTTGTCATTTGTAATTATAGTAGCTTTATGCTTTAATTTACCATCAATTTCAAACAGATATACATCAAAACAGTTGTGGTTTAAGTCATCAAAATCAGGCTTAATTCTAATTTTTTTTTACTATCTTGATGATCCGCCCTATTTTTGTTTGTTTGCCTTCCTAACACATTCATGAGCATGCGACACATTAGTAGCTGAGGGCACACAGAACAAACTTATGCATGTATTTTTCACATAGTAAAATATCTGTCACACTTCCAGTTAAAATGTCACAGATCATTTGAAAGATCTTGGAACACTAGGATTCATTCCTGCCACCAGCAAGTCAAACTCAGGTGTTTCGTCTTGATATGATCCAAGAGTAACAGAGGACCCTAACTCTTAGAAAATCAAACCCCCTACTCATCTCGTTCAAACTCTGTCCAACCTATTCCATGCTATACTAGCTCTCATCTGATATGTTGTTTATTGGTGGAAAAATACAAAGCAAGTTACCACAGAAACTCAAAGAGTACAGTTAGAGAATAGGAAAGACTTCTAAACTTAAGATTTCACGCTGACAGAGGATTTCTGACATGCCATTTCAAATTGCTTTGATGCCCGTAGTAGTTATTTTGTTTAATACAAGTTTTTGCTTTTATATTAGCACTTGGCTTGCAAGCAAAAACTCATGACTCAAAGTTAGTTTGTTGTTTGGGGGGTTTGTTGCCTTTTTTTTAACCCTGTAAAACAGTATCAAAAGGGGGAAAAATTCTTTTCTATTCTACATCTTGAATATGTCATACAAAGAAGCTACTCACTTGACACCAACTATTTGGACTCCCAGCTCCTTAGCACATTCCATGAGGTGCCTACAGTTCTTCAGGGTGGTGCCAAACTTCATATTCATCTCCTCATCAGCAGTAATGTCTTCTGTGGCAATGTGCAGTAAGAGCCTAAGAGAAGGGGAAGATGATTGGGGCAGTTGGTTTACATCATCAGCACATGTGAAGCCTGAAGACTGTCAGAAGTGTGTTGATTATGTTGTCACTACTCCAGCTCCATCGATGGATGAATCAAGGGAACCTAATAAAAACAATCCTGTACAGAGAAAAAACTAGCAATTAGGGGCTAAAACATGGAGCCAACAAGGACAAGGGATTTCGAAATGCAGCAACTAAGACTCTTTTGTAGCAGCAAGAGTCTGTTGAGTGCTGTAATAAAAGAGAATGTTACCTTCTAATAAAGTATAGTTCCTCATAAAGCCAGTAAGACTGTAATATGATTTTTCCCATCTCTGTCCTCCTTCCTAGCCAAGAGGCAAACATGAAGATTCACCCTTCAGTCAGCCATGTATCAGATTTAGTTTAACTTAGCATCTGGAGAACACCAGGCGGATGCATTGAAAGTACTCCCTGGCCTTATCCCTCTGCCTCTTCTGGCTGAGCACACAGACTGGGAGTGGGGTAAGGATGCCAGTCCATTCCCTGCCCCTTCTTCCAGGACACTGTGAAGCACAGAGGCAGCAAGTACCATCTCTTACATTCTTATGCAGTGAGACATCTTCCTCCCTCCAGTCAAAGCCTTATTCTGGGTACGTCTGGCAAACTGCAGTGCCAGAGCTGACAGTTTTCTGTGTTAAATTAACACTTGAGCAGCAAAGGCATGTCCACATCAAAACCTCTGGAGGTATACCCCTAAATCTCACCATTTCAAACTGTTGTCCACTAAGGAAGTCATCCCCCCACCACCCCCAAAAGATCAGTTAGTTAATCATGTGGTAAACTAAAACAAAAGTTGTGATTACATACATACAGAGTGCACAGAGCACATCCCAGCTACCCTGGGTGAGGAGCGTAAACAAGCAGCAGCAGCTCTGCAGCCAAAGTGAAATAGCTCTTTTTAAGACATGCAACAAACAGAACTCAAGCTAGCCACTGCAAAACACATGTTGGACCTACAGCCACCAGGATTTGTCTCATGATGTGTTTACCGAAGTTCTTAGGACACCAAGAGTTTAACCTTAGCAGTTAAACCTTTGCCTGGAAAAGTCTAAAGGCATAAAGAAATGCAATACTAAGCACTCCTTTCTGACATCTCTTCTTTCTTAAAAAAAAAATAAAAATTGCAATCATTCCAGTTACTAAGACTTCCAAAGGCAGAAACATCAGTTATAAAAGGAGACCCACCCATCACTAAGTTTAGTGCAAAGTTACACAAATTTTAAGAAAGTGAGAAGGAGAATCACATCTTTCTAAATGCTGTTTCTTCAGCCAAAGCATATTGGCTTGTTCTATGCAAACACAACCCAGCTCTAAGAACCACACATAAGAAGAACAAGGCTAATACAGCAGCTTTGACTTTTTGAAACCATGTCAAGGAAGAGAAAGAAGAAAACTTCTTGTCACTTCAGCATCAACACTAAAATGACCTGAATAAAATGAGGAAAAAACCAACCTCTGTCCAGTAACAGATCTGACCTCTAGAAAATTTGACAGCAAATTGCACTTCTTTTATAGAAACTGAGTTTGTCTTTGGTAAAGGGTAACTTTTGCAAATATGAGACTACAGGATCTTTGAAAAGTAAAGAGTTTATATTGTTTTTCCGTAGCTCAAACTCCTTCATTCTGCCTCCCCACTTCGCAATTTCTCTGGCTCAAGAAAAACAGGTATCCTAACTTCTCTTGCTGTGAGTGTTACCACAGACAAGGTCATCTAAAAACAACTGTTAGAATCCTGCAAATAAATCAACATGAAAACTAACAAAACACTAAACCCACCAGTGAATAACTGATAAAACACTAACAAACATAAGAGTCAGCTTTAGCATTGCCAAGGCTTTCAAATGCACTATGTATGCCAAGGCCAGCAGTTTACAGAAGAAAAAAATATTTATCATACATAACATTCTTTGCACAGAAAGTCCTCGCCAGTATGCAAAGCACTGACAGGCTTCCATGAGGATGAAGTGTAATCACTAGCAATAGCAATATTAAAGCCTGGGGTAGTCTTGAAGAAACAAAACTCCACCAAACAAACACTAATCCCTCTGCCAAAAAAATCCCCAGAATCCCACACCAAAAAAAGGAAAATCAACTAGGTGAGATGACCAGAGTCTCCAGATTCTGAACTTAGTAGAACCTTCCCAATTCTACAGCTATGGTCACAGTTTTGGGAGAAGACAACACTTCAATAATGACTGTTTAGAACCAAGGGCTTTGTAGAGGATGTCTGGAATTCAGTTTCTACAATGATGTTTATGGGAAGTTATACCTTGTTAGTCACTGGAAAGCACTGTAACATTCACTTAGGCTCTAACTCCAAATTACTTAAAGGCATGGCCCACAGCCAAAGCATTCATATGTGAGGGATGTGCTGTTTAATGACTTGAGTGCCTATCAGTCCGAGTGACCACAATACATTGGCAGCAACAAAATTCTCATATTTAACAACGAGAACATTCAGCTTTGATCACTTCTCTACAGAAAACAGCTGAGCTAATACTAAAGTGACTGGAAGTAGAGAACTAGAGTCAAATTTCTCACTGTTTTAATCATATGAAGGTGTATTTAATAGACCTGCAGAGTCCCCAGATGGGACCCAAGGCACATGGTTAGTTGCTGATAGTCTCAGCCGTGACTTCAGCTGCAGCCACTGATACCCAAACAGAACTCCCTGAAAGATAACAGCAAAGCAACAACAGAGCAGGAGAAAGATACACTTGTAGATGATGAAATGCCAGACCTCTGAACTTTAGATCATTGCAACCTTTACATCAAGACTGCCCTACAAAATCAGTTTCTCCCAACATTTCTCCCAAAACCAGGGCCTTACTATCATATGAGGAAGCTGAGACCCAGTAGGGAAAGCTGCAAAAAAGCTACCTTCAAAGGAGACAAAGAGAGCAGAAAAACAGATACAAGTGATTTGTATTCAAAGAAGCCACATAACTTGTTGCAAATCAAACAACGCAGAATACAGGCAAAATTAAGTTTCCCCTATATAAAAAGCAAAACCAGAATTGACACTTACTTGGCATTTGGATGGTTACGTGAAATTTTCTTCAGCTCAACATCATTGTCACAAGTCATGATGTTTATCCCAGCTTTAGCTGCATACTTGATCTGAGAAGCTTGCTTGCAAGGATTTGTATATATGATGTTTTCAGGAGAAATGCCCAGGTCTTGTACCAATGCCATTTCAGACTGAAAAAAACCCAGGAGAATATCAGAGTTTGACAAAGTCCAGTACAGTATCTTCCCTGAATTTATATTAGATGTGCTCTACAGCCCACTAAATCGTCAAAAACACAAAAAAAACTATCCACTGCTTCTGGGGCAGAAGTACAGATTTTCAATAGCCAGTTACAAAGGAGTTCACAATTTAAATTATATTACTTACAATCACATCACAATACCAGAAAGATGATTTTTAAACAGACATATGGAAGAAAAGGCACACAGGTAAGAAAAACTTACTTTACTGAAACATGCAAAACCAATGCCAAGGGTTCCCAGAATTTCGAGGACACCTGGAGTAGAATTGCATCTTACAGGATAAAATGGCTTTATTGGTGCCATCACATTCTGCCACTGTATGTTATTCCTTACAAGCTTTCCAAGATCACCAACATAAAATGCCTTCTTTCCAGTCTGAAAAAGGAGGAATAGTAAAATAAAACAGCTGAAATCGTGGGTTTGTCATCAAAACAAACAACCCAAAGTCTTAAAGGATTATGTACCTTTTTTTCACCCTGCTCTTAATTTTTAGATTTGACCTCGAATGATGCTTTTATTTTCACCTAGCCAATCTGAAGTAGCTAAAAAAAAATAAAATCAAAGGGAATACCTACCACTTCAGAGATATTACGAATGCTATTTAGACAATATTCTGAGTCTCCTGAATAAAAGATTCTACTTAAATGCCAGTGTTGATTTTATCTAAAGATATAGATTAGGTAAACAAATATCTTGTAACTTTTTATTTTCAGAAGTCTGCAACTATTTAGAGGAAGAAAATCCACTGCAGTGAAAGCTTCCACAGTCTCATCATAAATTGTAGCTTAGTACACAAGGAATAAAATCTAATGCACTAACATTATTTTAACACCTAGCTAATTGCTCATTTTACCAAAAATTTGGTTGGTAGCATTTTAGTTCAGGAAGTCAAATTTGAGACTGTTCTCCACATTTTGTGAAGCATGAAGTCAAACAATTTTAAGAACTAAACTCAGTGTGCTAAAGGTTGCAGAACTAAGTACATAATCTTTAAGAAAATGCACAGACACTTCTCTGGAACCTCGTGCATCTGTTATACCCTAGTCTTTCTCAATATCAAGTCATGATGTGGGTGTAGTGGATCAAAATCCAAACAGATCATTCTACATTTGTTTATAATGTGCACTCAGTAAAATTCCTGTGAATGAATGGCCTACTGTATATCAATTAAAGACCATCACAAAATACATGATCTACCTGAATCAAGACTGTACATCAAATGTTCATTCTAGCACTTGACTTTCACAGATATGAAACTATATATGTTGTGGCTTATTGTATACAAAGTCTTTTTCTCTTTAAAAAACACAAATAGAAATTCCATCGGGTGGAAGCATACTGACCCCCTGTACGGGTCACCAGCAGGAATGGGATCTGGAGCTTTAGATCCATGGCACAGGCCTCTACCCCTTGAGCTAAAGGAGTAAATGAAAGCAGCAGGAGGCAGCTATCCTCTGTGAGCCAGCCAGTGGTTGGAGACATGACATGTTGCCAGTAGTTTACCTATTTATTTGCTAGACAGAAAAAGAATATTAGGAATCAGGATTTGGGAATCCTACACCTGAGTTCAGAAGGCCATGGAATTTAGCTATTTGCTGAACTATAGTTGAGCACTCACACTTGAACATTAGTTCTGATAAACCAAGGGAAAAATGAACAACTAGGTATGGCATACTAAGGATACAGGATTTGCTTAATGAAACTTCTTTTTAAAGCTTGCTCTTTCTACAACCTTCTCTACAAAACAAAGGATACATCTTCCTGCCTCCTAAGAAATGAGTGGGGCCTTACTCAATAGAATTACTATTGTATTCACAGAATTATTCAGATTTCTTTCCAGTTGGTTGCTAAACCTTAGTAGGTTTTTAGATTAGTTTGTCATGAAAAGTAGCACCTCACAATGTGCTCATACCAGAGTTTCCAGTGGGGAGAAGAGTAATGGGAAGATGTAAAACTAAACCACAATGGCCCACAGAAATTTTAAACATGGCTTTAAACTGGCTCAGCATACATATTTGTCTAAACTTCACCATATTTTCAGGGAAAGAACACCACCACCACCAAAAAGGGTTCTAACTCAATATATCCACTTGCCCAGTTTCAGGTTTCTGGTATAAATCTCATTGCTAATACAACTTCTTGAAACAAAGAGATGGGAACCTTTATTTAATTTCATCAGTCAGACTACTTTCCTGCTAGCCACACTCACGGAGGCAAGAGCTGTTGCCCAAATTTCCCCAACAGAATTCTGCCCAAAGCAAGCAAACAGCAAAGAAGCAGAATTAGAAGAGCAAATTACTTTATAGGGTGAGCAAGGCTTAGCTGACTGTTCCTCTGCTGCTGTCAGCCCATCAGTCCTAAATGCCTTGACCTAGTTTGAAGACTTAGGGAACTAAATCAAAATGTTTGAAAAGTAAACTTACATGAGTATGTTCATAAATACAGTTGTCAATAACATCTGCAAGAGTTGCTCCTTCATCCAACAGACCAATGGAGTAATTTGCATCCTCAAGAAATCCTTTCATCTCAGCCGTATTCCACAAAGCCGACAGTCATAAACCAAGAAACACAAGGGATGGACTTCCAAGCCTTATATCCGGGTCCTTAAATTATGCAACAAACTGTACAAAGAAAACACAAGTCAACAGAAAAATAGGCATAAAGCATACTATGCCACTATTTAAAAGTTAGAGTTTTGTACATCTGATGTCCTACAAACAGCAACACACACACTCTCTACGAAAAACCAAGTATTTTTTCACCCTGTTCACCCCCCATTTACCAGGACTAAGGATAAGCCACAAGCACTTGGCTTTAAAACAGCAGAATTATTTTTCTAATTAGAAGTGTTGATAGAAACCAGAAACATTACAGCTGAAAGTCCAAAGTACTTCATTAAGACTCTAACAGTTAAGAAAATTTTGGCTTCAAATAGTCACAAGGCCACAGTATTAATTCTGTCCCACGATTCATCTACATCCTCCAGATAGTAAAAAAAAAAATCCAAGATCTGTAATGTTGTCAACAATATGAACAAAGTCACTTGTACTCAAGCTAGTACTAAGGTAACTAAGCAGTAGTTTGCTCGCAGTTTTCACTACACCAAATAACGGGAAAGGAATCAGCAGGGTTTTGTATGTTTTCTGCACAACTCAAACATGCCCCCTATATTTCCTAAGAGAGGAATTTACTGCCAGGTGAACCGAACTTAGTGACAGCAAGAATTTTCAGTTCTACTCAAAGATGAATGATAAAGACAAGTATGCTGGGTAAGAAATACTTGTCTCACAGGTATAGTGAATCATATGCTTATTTAAGTGAATCCTGAAGATCCAAAACAATCACAAAAGAGCAAGATAATTATCACATTGAATGATTTAATTACAGTTACAAAAACAATGACTGGGTGGTAGACACTACAATAACAAGAAAAAATTCTTTAGTCAGGCCTATCTCAGTGTGAGAGTAACAGCTAAAACTCCTTAAAAATATACCACCAAACATAAGACAAGTTTGTGAAGTAAATTTCACTTCGAGTCAGTGAAAAAAAAAAAATGAACACCACAGTCATCTTTACAAAATATCCCCAATTTTCAGAAGCAGAGGACCAAAAAGGTTTAGGTATTTTTTAACCCTGGAAAGAAATGCTGGCATCAGCATTTTAGTGAAAATTTGGTATAGCTCTGGAGTATTCAAACCACGGAGACTCAAAGAAGAAAAAACTCAATAGCAGAGTTTAATTATTTTAACATTTTTTTAATACTGACTTAAACAGCCTAATGCTTAACCACATTTTATTGTACTTGATGCATCCTTAGGAACTTGTTGGTTGTGTAATAAACACATTAAACTTTCCTTCTACAAGAAAAATAACAACAATTCTTTTGTTGTCTTCTTGCAAAAAAGTAATACCAAGGAGAGGAATAAGCACAACCATGGCGGACACATGCAAGACTGAAGTGATTCCTATTTTCATCAGATTATTCAAAAGTAGCATATCTGTTAACCATTCAAGAACCCCAAGTTTTTAACCTTTCATGACAGAATGGTGTTAAATAAAAATTTCAAGTGTCTTTTGCACTGTATCTACATCTACAGGGTCTTTCAGGATATCTAATAGACTGCAAAAGTTCAAGAAAATTCCGTGGCAACATTTTGACATCAACCACACAGGAGGAGCTTCTGCAACCCCTCGTTTCCCCTCCTCACTCACACCTGACCAATATATAATTTAAGTACCTTGAACTGTATGCATGTTAGAAGCCACAGGGCTGGCAGAAGCCTCACATCTAAGCTTTTTATTGTTTATTCAAGCTGGACAATTCCTGTTTCTGATCTCTCATTAACAAGTTCTCAATTCCCTGATATATTGTATAAACCTCTCAAGAGTCTGAAGGCAAAACTATTTTAAGGAATTACTGTATATTATACTACTCAGCTACATTTTAAAGTTTTTTTGTTTTCTTAGTGCTATAAGCCACTTCCTACACTCTGAAGTGTGCAGATGGTCAAGAGTCCCTTCCACCCCTGATCTACCCTACTGGAATGTCTCAGCACACCCTCTGGCACCAGTCATAGCACTGAATAGATTTTTTAGGCTCACCAGACACACATCCACCCAGCAGGCTAATTGCTTGTACCTTGTATTTCAAATGAAGCAGCTCAAGCTAAACAACCGCAGGCTTTCCCTCTGGGTGTTCATCAGAGTTACAGTGGAACAGATTTAAGCTAATTGTGTAGTATTCTTAAAAGAAAGCGGTTTTTTCATAGTTAATGACTGCGGTGTCTGTAGCTTTCGAACAAGAGATTGTGTAGAAGAATACTTTCCTCCCAAAGCTGCCTTTTTACTTTTGGGGAGACTGTGTGGGGAGGAAAAGGAGAACTGGTTTAAGTAACGCATGGGGAGAAGAGGCCTCTAACACTAACTCAAGAACACTTATCTAGTTAGTTTTGATGAAGATTATTTCCTAAACTGGACTTGTCTCCTGTTCATTCATTCAAATGCATCTTAGGGTCAAGAGGAACCAAAAGGAGTATATGCTAGTAGAGATTTAATGAAATACCTTGCATAAACCACCTGCTATAACCTCACCCAGGCTGCTAAGCAGTAATTGCCTTTTCTAAACTCACCCAAGACATAGAAGCTTTTCCATTTAGCAAAATTAATCTAGTAAAAAAGCTAATATTAGCCTAACAACTACTGCCCAATTTCCCCTTTCTGGACAAAATTACATCATCTTGTTGAGAACAGGATAGAAAGAATATTCTACAAAGAACAGACAAATTCCTAGGAGCACTGCTACAGCACCACTACAAAAAAGAGTGGACACTTGAGAAATGTTTCTTTAAGGGGGTAATACCATACAGCAGGATTTGGGACTGTGCTGTCATCTTATTCTGTTCTGACTGGCCCCCTCCTGAAGAGGGGGAAGGGATTCAGTGAAAAAAATCACAGACTCTAAAGGGTGATTTAGATCTAAAAGGGTAAAATCTAAAGGGTGATTTAGGACTTTTTTTATGCCTCTAAGATGAGTCAGAAATCATTACAGTACAGAGTTCAGTCCTTGCTGGAAGTGCTGACTTGCTGCAAGTCATTATTTGACAGACTTGGTGTGGTAACACCACCCATTTTCGCACCTGAAATGTTAGTCTGCACAATGCTCCAGGACATATATTTTAAGGCAAACAAAAGCTGTCAAGTGCTATGAGACTTCTACACATGCATGTAATTGCTTTCTTTGAAGTAAGCATTACATCCTCAGGCTCTTATGGTTTAACACAATGACTTCGCAGATGAAGAACTCTTAAGATAAAAATGTACATATTTAAACACTGCAATTAATGCAGACATCTGGAATAAAACAAAATGAAAGCGCTCTGAAAAGAGACTAAACACATGCTTGTCACATGCAAGCATCCATAGCATAAAATTTTCTTTTTCTTTACATTATCAGAACTCATACTGTTTGGTCTAAAAAACCCAAAAACAAAAAAACCAAAGCACCCTTAGGTTTGTTTCTTTCATTCAAAATTTGCTCTGCAAACAACAGTCTCTGCAAGCCAAACAGGCTCCCAGTAATGCCTTTCAACTACATCTTATTAAACAAAATATTTACGAGATTAACAATTATGCTGATGCAAAAATCATAAAGAGGTAAAAATACACTAATCCCACATTCATTACAATACCAATATTTCAGGGGTAACAGATCAAAGAAGAAATACTTTGTCACTGACACTGGCAATTAAGTACAGTACAGGTATACTAAAAAAGTAGAAACACAAGCTCTGTTTTCCGTGCAGGAAGTGTCTATTTATAATGGCAATATCTTTTTAAAAAACTATTCCAAGATGCCATTTCACCAACATGCATCCCTGCAAGTCAGTTAGCTGAAGGCAGCCACTGACTAGTTGATGGAAATGCTGAAACAGGCAGGGGTCTTTTTCAGGCATTATTCAAGTTACCTCTCAGTAGAAATTCACTGAGGGTCATAGAGTACCTGTACACCTTGGGTTATTTACATCCTACCATGTTCTCAGGAGCATTCCACACAGTTAAATGAGCAATGTAACAGGAACAATTCTGCTGACATAAGCAAGCAGAGGGGGTAGATACCAAAAAGTAATGCCCCAACCCATATCTTCTAGAGGAACCGTGTTTTCAGGAAACTCCCTCTGTGTTCTTGAAATTACAATGTTATTCAGGGCCAACAAGCATGCAAAGCTCACAAAAAATGAGTACTCTGCTAAGTGCACATACACTTCTGTGGTATCAGACCAGCACTTCTCTTTCATAACAATACACTCACTTCCCTATCCTAGCTTCTTACTTGCTTAGTCAGTATTGGTATTTAGCCTCCCCATTGTCCCTTAACACTCCAAACTTCTATCCCTCCTGCTCCCCAGTTGCCACCTAGCCCCATTTAAACAAAGCCAAGAGAGCTTTAAAGGTTAGCTAGTCCAGAGAGCCACTGCTTCCACTTGGCATAGACAGGGCTTGTTAATAGATCAGCTTTCCATTGCTAATTTCTGTCACTTCTGATAAACCAGATGTGGCAATATATAAAACAGAATTTTAAAGGAGCAAGACTTCAGGCCACAGTTGTTAGACTGCTCAAGATAGAACTAAACCTTAAGTTCAAAGGAAGAAAGATTAATGGGAATGTAAGTATGCCTTCAGACTGGAGATTTTTATTTGAGTCCCATCAGAACATAACATTGCATTTAAAAGTTATATTTAAAAGCTCAATTGACCCTTTTTCCCATTAAATCATTTTGCAATTGGAGCAAGACTCAAAGTACCAATCAGTTGGCTAACTTGCACCTTAGCTGTTTTTGAGGCAATTACCTGTGCTTCAGCACACCAAAACAGGTACAGATTTCCTGGCAAACACTACTGCTGCCTACATCACCACTACACTCAATACCAAACTGCTTATACATTATTAGCAAACACAGAATAGATCCAAGCTCAAAATTAACACACATCATCTGAACATTAAGGTGCAGATACAGCAAATCCAGTGGCATTGCCATTCTAAGACAAGTTGTACCTTGCACTGTCTGCCACAGCATGAGTCTACCAGTTAGAGAAGGAATATCTCAATGAACCAGAACCACTTCTCCTCAAAGAGTAAAAACTTCTGTCACAGCCACAATTGCCTTCACAACAGTTTAATTAAAATCCATTTATAGTACATCAAGATTTTAAACTTTATTCATCCCTTTCTAAGAATTCTTTTGCCTTTCTTATGTTTTTACTACTTTATTCCTGTTGAAGTGCAAGATGTCATGCAAGAGTTCTACCCAGATACGAGAGTGAGCCAAACTCAGAAGCTGAACAGGAGAAAAAAATTTTCATAATATCTTGCTTATAAAAATCACACCTCAAAAGTAACAGTGATATTTAGAAAATTTTCAGTGTTAACTGAATTCACTTGAATAGAGTATTTGACTACAAAGAACCAGACATATGCAGTTAATTCAGTAAGTTTGAAACAAAGGGAACATAACCTTTGGCAATAAAGCCAAAAAAGTCAAGATAAACCAAGCTCATCCTGTGTGCCTCTGCTGTTGCGGTTTTTTCAAAGAACAAGTTTATCTACATTAAGTACCTTATTAGGAGGCATACTAATACAACTGGCATTTGGAATCCTTGCGGTCTTTAAAAAAAGTACCTGGCCCAGTAAGATATACTTAACTATCCTCAAGTTCTACATTAAAAAGCATTGTATAATTTAAAGGTATTAAGCCAAACAAAAACGCCGTCAGCCAGACAGGAAAAAAGTAATACTGTACAAGTACTGTATAACAAAGTCAGCTTAACTCAGATATTACAAATGCATTTAAGACTATTGTTAAAAACTACATAAAGCTATTTTAACAGGACATGGTAACCACACACATTCCAGAGTTTTCTGTGCTCCTTAAGACCAGTTAATTACACTTATTTGTTTTCAGTTATCATGGTCTTGTTTTTCTTTAACTATTTGCCCCGTTAAAATTTCCAGGAATTTTCAATTGGTAGATAATTTCCACCCAACCCTAAATTACACATTCTACTGTAGCTCAACTACAACTATTTGTGGAAGTGGATGCTAATTAGCAAATAATAGAGACAAGTATTTGGGAAGGCACACCCTTCATGATCAGCATTAGTTACAGTTTACAATAGCAAATTTTAACTATTTCAGTATAAACTACCCTAAGAAATCATACAGTACTCAGCAAGTCAATTTCATGTTAATGGCCATGCAGTCCAGTTCATGACTTCAGAACTACCACTGAGAGACTCAAGTTGCAGCATTTTATTTCAGGATTTCGGCAGCCAACACCACCAATTCAGAAAAGTAGCTCTGTTTATCAAGTTTACCCATGCAAAGTTCTGTGAGACTTAACCATATCAGACAACCGTGTTGAGAAAAGTGTTAGATGAATAATATTTATAGTCCCCCACCAAATGAAAGCCCACCAAATGAAACGTAATTTTGATAATCTATGCACAGACAGTAATCTTGTTTATCAAAAGGCCAATACAAGCTGTATTTTTGGAAGTGCTTATCCTCTCTGCATACAGATGAAGGGAAACTTACATGGACAAGTTAGGAGATGGAACCCTACTATCATCAGCTAGGTTCCCAAGGTGGCTCAGCGTTGAAGTCGAACTGCTCTCTATAAAGCACTTCTCCTAAGCCCTCTGGATAGTTGTAAACTTGATCAGAGATTTTGCCCTGTAGGAAAAAAAATGCACACAAAAATAAATTTCATAACCAGAACAGAATAAAAGCTTTATCTCAAAACATGTAACAAATGCCTTTTCATTCAGTAGTGCTTTTAAGGAGGCTTGAAACTTCATAATCACATCAAACATCCAGTTTTCAAGAGTGAATGTAAACTCTGAGCCAGAACATGTCAGTTATATGAAGAACTGCTAAAACACATTAAACTGCTTGTTTATACTAATCTTTCACAGTCTGAACTGGAAGATTTTCAAAACTAATGGCAAAGAGCTCTGCCATAGCATAGTACATCTTAATACTGGACTACCCTCCCAGAAGTGTTTTTAACCCTGTAACCACTGCATTCTTACCTTCCCCACTTCCTTTCTATTTCAGAATTCCCTTGCCACGTTCTTTCTGCCTCTGCTGTGAATGAACACAGCATGTGGGTGAAAAATAGTGCTTTATATAGTGAAACTGAACACCACACAGCCAAATCCAGAAGTGAATAAGACCATTAAAAGAAACTTATGCTTGCCTTCAGGAATGAAGAAAGCATTTCAGCTGGCCTTTCAAGACTATTACACACACCAAAGCAGCATTTTTAAGTACAAGGCTAGCTTACTCAAATTAAGGTAAAGCAATCACAAACACAAACATAAAAAGGAAACATTTATTAACCCTGTTGAGAAGTTTTTTTTCTCCTTAAAGGAATGATAATTTTCTTTGAATTAAATACATGACCAAACTGGTCACATGCAAAACATGCAACAAAGCTTCTACAAATTCACTGTGATATATGGCATGAAACATGGAACACACCAACCTACTGTAAAACTAAACCTTTGCTCACCTCATTATTTAAATACTACATGGACTGACTACAAAAACCTGACTTCTGGGAATCACCTCACCCAAATGATCATCTTCTCAACCACATTAGTTAAGCAAACTGCTGAAGTGTATTTTCCACTTATTCCTGCTATTGGAAAACTAAACTAATAGCCTCTATATAGTACTGAATAACAAACAGAATTAATGCAACTTGAGGGTAACTGTTTCACAGCAACTGCACAGAGCAACCCCTTCAGCTTTACCACAAATTAACATTTGGTAGCATACAGCATTAAAAATAAACTTCAATGCTTCAAAAATAATTGAGATATAAAGGAATTTTGCCAGCTAGAATTAATGTACATGCCTTTTCTTTTACTAAAGCAAGAAGTCAGTAACATTTAGTTCTCAGAGTAGGCACACAAGTTTTACAAAAGGAAAGTGTTGTCAGCTTTTAAAATTAACTAGCAGTTCCACTATTTCCTAGTGGGGTTCTGATTACACTCAAGAATTCACACAAATTTTCCAGTGATTATGAATTAAGTTTACCTTCCAAACCAAACAAGTCATTAAACACAGGTGCTTCTAGCGAGAGCACATGACCTTCAGAGCAAAACTCAAAAAGCCATGCTTCAGCCAAATATCACCTGCAGTATTATTCCAATAAATATTCTCACATATTCCAAGATAAAAAGTGAGCAGTGAAGGCTCCTGTGGAGCTAGAATGAACACCAACCAATTTCTGTACCAACAGTCAACTAACTATGAGCTGTGCTGAGTTCTAACTACCCTTCAGAATTTCTTTTAAATGAGAATTACTTATCTAAAGGATTTACACAAACATATGCTAAATAGTCTGACTCTTCTCTTTTGTGCGGGTTTGCCAATTCTAAACATTGAGGAAAACAGTACAATTCGAGCCTTTCCAATCACAGTAATTTTAGTCTGCTTTAACCAGCACAGAGAGGGAATTTGCTGTACTGTGGCTGAGCAGGGCTACCATTTTAAGTACCAGAAGCATATCACATGTCCATAACCCATAAGGATAAACCCAGCTTTACAAAAGTTGTGCATGTCACCAGCAGTAAAGAAGCATCCATTTCTTAAGGGTCTTAACGTAGGTACAAAAGCATTCCTTGCTTTTAACTGTAGAAATAATCAGCAAGGCAGCTCTGCCTTTTAATACACAAGTGACACATATGCATGTATTTATCTGTCATCTGTTAGTATACTCTACTAGCAAGTGCCTCAAGTTTGACTACACCTCAAGCAACAACAATAGTACTAACTCACCGGAGGAACAAAATCACTCCCCCAGTTGCCCACAGTCCATAGTTTTACCAGAACAACTGCATCCCTGCAGCAAGCCCTGAGTATCCAGCAGACCAGCTGGGGCCAGGCTTTTTCAAGCTCCCCAGCCCCCTCAGCTCCCCATGTCTGATGCTGACAGCCCTACAAAACCAGGCATCAATTCCTTTTCTTCAAAAAAAATGATCCACTGCACCTGCCTCTGAAAAGAAACCCTTTAGTGGTCTGAGCTAAAATATCCACGAACCAAACCCTAAAAATCCAGCATTATGATGACCTTGCACATTCACACCAAGTGACAGACTTGGAGGCACCAAAGTTATTCTGGTCCAGAAAAAAACCCATCAGCTATGTTTGAGTTACAGTAAGCCTTTTCCAGATCAGGGCCAGGACATTGTGACAAGGCAATCCTTAGTGGGGAGCAGGTCCTGAAGGAAGAACAGTCGCTGAGGAATTCTCTCACCAACCACACTCTTGCTCTTGCACTACATAACAGTATTTAGAACTGAAATTTACCATTATACCCAAACTAGCGCATTACACAATTAAGCTTTGCTTTCAGGAAGGGACAGTTACTTCTCCTCCAGAGCAGTCTGTCTCTCCTTTAATTGGAGAGATGGAATAATTTCCAGAACATACAGCCCAGCCTTACTGCAATGACACACCTGCAGAAGCCCTCCAGCACAGGGAGCACAGAGGCACAGGCTGCAGTGCTTAACGACAGTGAGCCTGCCTCTTGCCTCCAGTAAAGCTGTCCCCAAAGGAGAAACATTCCTACTGCTCACCACCAAACAACACCCTGTCCCTCCCAAAGACCCCCCCCTCCTTTTTTTGAGGTTTCAATCTTCCCCTGGAGCAGAAGGACCAGCAGAAAGGATGGGGGGCAGGAGGCTGGCTGACTGCAGGGGGGTCTCAGACCATGTCGGGCAGAGCAGGCAGGGAAGGGAGTTCACCACAGCCAGAGGCACAAGGGGAGGGGGCTGCCTTGTCACAAGCATCAGCCACAGCAGCATTGTTCACACAGTGACAGGAAGGAAAGAAAACTAGACTGGACCAGTCCAGACTGGAACAAACCCCTCCTACCACCACCATTATTCACAACCCCCCACCTCTCCCCCAGCTCTGCTGCCTCCCACGTTTATCCAGGGAAGAATAGCGGGCAAGTGCGGTATCTTCAGAGTCAAAAATCCAGCAGCTGGGGAAGGCAGAAGTAGGGCAGGACTCCCCTCCAACCCACTGCCACGCAAGAGACACAGCCACGCATCTGACTAGGTGGGTAGGCAGGTCTGCGTTGCTTTACTGGCCGTCACAGGGTGTTTTCATTCAGGGTGGCTAAAACAGACTTGGGACTACACAATCAAATCCTGCTCAGTCACCAGACACTGCTGCAGCGGTCTGAAACGCAGCGCTTCTCCTGCCTACGGGCACATCTCAGCTGTGCAGGATTTTGCACTGCAGGAGATGCACTTCAGAAAGGCTTGAAAGATGATTCAAGCTCACTTCCCTCTTCACTACAACCAGGTTGCCCCCAGCACAGACATGCATCTTCTTGGGCTCAGAATAAGACCAGATAAATGACTGGAAAAGACCTGCAGTGCTGTTTAATACAGAGAATTCTCCTCAGCCACACCAGCTGCCCCACAGTTCTGCACTTGCACCATCCCCCTTCACTGATGCATGAGCCCCCCTCCTCTCTCACCGTGTTTTCAAGTCCCCTACAACCAGGAACAGGCATCTGCTCATCTCTCACCAGTATAACCCATTATGGGCACCTTTTCTGAGCTCTTAAACAGGGAACAGCACTGCAGCAAGCACACATGCACTCAGGATATCCCAAAATCCAGGTTACACGCACTTTACACACACACAGCGCCAGCAGCTGAGCAATGACTGGACTCTTCCCTGTACCTTCTAAAAGCCACTGGTACAGACAGCATTGGCCAGCTGGACCACAAAGCACAGGCAGAGGCAGCCAAGCCAAGGAGGCTGAGGCTTAACCAGGAGACCTCCAGGACGGGCAGCACCAAACCTGCTGCTACTCCACTAACACTGACCCAGGAAAGGGGACGGGCTGCTCCCGGGCAGGGCTCCACTCCCACAAGCCGGGGGACCCCACGGCCCCTCTGCCAGGGCACCACTTGTGTAATGTCCTCACAACCCCTGCGGTGCCCTGACAGCTCGGTGGCTGCCGCCCCGGTCCCCGGTGTGTGCCCGGTGCCGGGGGGCAGGTGAGGCCTCTGCAGCTCCGGGGAGCGGGGGGGAGCGCGGGGCAGGCAGCGGGAGCCCGGATGGATGATCTGGCTCACAGAGGCACAACATGGCCCCTGAGCAGCAGGCGCGGAGACGCCGCGGCCACGCCACCAGCACTGCTCCAGCCCGTGCCGGCTCAGCCTCCACACTCCCCCCACGCCGCTGCCCCCGGCCCGGGGAGCTGCAGCCTGCGGGGCACCGGGGAGCACACCGGGGGCAGGGGCAGCCCCCGGCCCGCGGGGACCAGCGAGGAGCCCCCCG
>WBMV01001015.1:1779022-1807852 GCA_013396655.1 Campylorhamphus procurvoides
GGGCCCCCCGCGCCGGTACTCACGTGAGATAACGGCCCGAAAGATTTGGTAAATCGTCTTCTCTTTTTAGGCGGAATTTTTAAAGAGGGATGTGGGAACCTACAGCAGAAATACAGGCGGCGGCAGCGGCGCCTTCCAGGGCCATAGGCTGCGGGGGCGGCCGGCGGGGAAAGCGCAGCGCGGCGCTGGGAGCGGAGGGCACAGGCGGACAGAGACGGACAGACAGACAGACACAGAGCCGGGGCGGCGGAGGGGAGCGGGAGCGCGAACGGCGGGCAGCGACGAGCGGCGACACGGGGCGAGGAGAAGGGGATGGCGCCGACAGCGCTTTTATGGAGCGGGAGGGCGGGGCGGGGCCCGGAGACGGCGTCACCCTCGGAGGTGGGACCCGCCACGGCCCCGCCGGGAGGGAGGGAAGGTGTCCCCAGGGGGGCCGGGGCGTGTCCGCTCCGGGAGACAGGGTGTCCCCGCCGGGAGAGAGGGTGTCCCCAGCGGGGCCAGGGGGTGTCCCCTCCGGGGGCCAGGGTGTCCCCAGCGGGGCCGGGTTGTGTCCCCAGGGAGGCTAGGATGTCCCCAAGCGGGGCTAGGTGGGTGTCCCCGGAGAGGCTCTTATATCCCAGACGGGGCTGGGATGTAACCCTGGCGGGGCTGGTGTGTGTCCTCGGCTGGCCAGCACCGAGGGTGCCGCAGGAGCGGTCAGGTCTTTGGATCCCCTCAGGATCCCAGGCAGGCCGCTACCCATGCGTATCTTCATAGGGCACCTGGCATCTGTGTTTCTGTCATGGTTTCCACAAGCCCGAGACCCACCGTGTGTCACCAGGGCTTTGAGCAGTGGGAAAACAACCCAGGGCTCAATGGGCAGCCAGAAGCCTTTTATAACTGAGTTAACAACAGCCTGACAGCTCGCCCTGGTCCCCTGGGCGTCGGAAAGCGGCTCACAACACTCACCAGAGCAGACTAATCAGTCTCCATAGCTGGCGGCCTCAGTCTTCCAGCAATTTCAGACCTTCAAGAGTCCTGTAAGTAAATACATGAATGGAAGGACTTAGCTGACCTATATAGTTCACTGAAGCTCTGGGACGTCTTCAGCACATCCCAAAGCCTTTAGTCCTTTCATAGCACCCTTGTGAGGAAGCACTGCTCAGGTGCAAGTGGAAAAGGGTTATTTAGAGGTGAGATGCCTCAATTAAAGGTCACAAAACTGTTCCATGGTGGAGCTGAGAATGAACCCTGGAGCCTGGCTCTGTTGTGTCAATTTTATCAAATCACACAGCTTTAAATGAAGCTCATTCAAGTAGTCACAATTCTTTATGGACACGAAAATATGTAGTTATGCAGTTCGCCAAAAGGTATACTTGTTCTGGAAAGTATTTCTTCCTTTCAGGGCACATTTATTTTCATTTTAAAAGGTATGTTAGTACAGTTCAGATTTTTTTTTTCCAAAGCAAATTTCAGTTTGTTTAGTTTTATAGCAGAGAGAATTTAGAATAGCAGTGAATTGATACACACCTGTCATCTCTTCAGAAAAAATGGAACTGAGATACCACAGCAGAAGGGATGGAGTTTGTTTACTTTTTTCATCTGTTAGCACCTTCTCTTTAGCAAATAATTTTAAATGAGGAGGAAATGAACTGACAAATATATGCAGTCTCATTACAGTGTCTCTTCTTTCCTGATTACAATGCTCGTAGGTTATGGATGAAGTCAGTAAAAGCAGACACATTGATTAGGAAGTCAGAAGACCTCTTACATATGTTTTCAACAAACCCTGTGTTGAGGACTAAAAATGGAGCTGTTTACATTGGGTTTTTTTCAGGTATGTTTGGTATCACAGCCATCATTGGTGGTTTGAGCTATTTCAGAATACAAGTGGAGGAAGAGAATTCAGATTATATTAAAAACCAAAACAACAAATGAACAAAACCCACAACCCCAACAAACAATCAAACAAACAACCACCCCACCACCACTCCCCTAAATGCCCCCCCAAATCAAAACAAACCCAAACCAGAAAAAGCTGTAGAGAGATAGGAAGAGAAATTTAAGCAGAGCTTGGTCGTGGCACAATAAATGTGAATCATTAACAGGCAAAGAAAGGAGGAAGGGATAGAGGGGAGGACAAAGGTTATAGTGATATACACAGAGAAGCAATCCAGAAAGCTATATACTTTGAGATGGCAGGTTTTAAAACACGTCTTTGGAAGGGCTATAAACTAGGAAAAGGACTTCACTAGTTCGGAGGTGTTACTGTGTATTATATCTGTGTTCTTAGGTATCTCCTGATGGTAATATCCGAAGATATCCCAATGATAAATGAGTGATCTAACTGGCACATCAGTTACTGCCACCTCGTCTACATTCATCTTCCCAGAAGAGTTTTTGTTTTGGTAGATAGGGGATGTTTTTAATATTCTTACTGGGAGTTAGAAAACAGATGGATTATTTAAGTGAAGAGGACAGTCACGTAGGACAGGAAAAAGAACTTCAGTTTGATATGCAATTAACTGGGGGCATTGACAGCTATTTTAAAAACGTATGGAGGGAGGATTTCCTGCTCATGGAGGAAGCAACACTTGAAAACAGAAACATAAACTCCATCCTCTCAAATCTACTGGAAAAAAAATAGTGGCACACTCTTTGGGAGAGTATAAGACTGAACTGTGAGGTTACTTTATATAAAATGGGAAAAAAGGTAGATGAACACTTTATACAGTGTTTCCGCTACCACAGGTGATAGAAGAATGCAGAACTAGAAAACCAATGCTACTGCTCTCTATATATATTTAGTATAGTGCTACTCAAAACAGCAGTCCTATTTCATCTGGAGAGGCAAAAGGTAAAAAAGCTAACATAAAATTTCCTTCTGCCTCATTTCTTTCAGTTTTAATACTTGAATTTCCAACACTGTATGGCTCCATACCCACATTTTGTAGATTATTAGAGTAGCAATTCCCATATTCTGATCTTACTTTCAACTGTAAGGCACTTTTACCACCTTTTATATTTGTTTTGCCTCCATGCCTTTTTTGCAGTACGGTTCACAGTTGGATGTAGACAAAATCAGGTGTTATCCCTATGACGCAGATAAACTGGAGCAGGAAAGACACTCTTCCCCACTTGGTCTTTTGGAGTGCAAAAAATACACACTAGTGAGGTAACCCAGTGGTCAGGAGCTCCAGCTGTCCAGCCCAATGATCTTTCCTGCTAATCCCAAGTATTTCCTTTTCTTTATGTCTTCCTAAGGGCTACCTTTTTTACTCCTCTGGTTCTCCCATTTCCTCTCCCTCTGGGATGTACCCTCTATCACCAGGCATCTGCAGCAGAGTCAGATTCTGCTCCTGCAGTGAGAGAATGAGATTATTTCCTCCTTCATCTCCTCTTCCCCTTCCCCTACTGCTGCCAAACCCTGCAGTGGTCAGTGTTTTTTCTTAAAGCCTCAGGTGCAGGAATTATGTGATTACACAAGAATTTCATCTTCCATTGAGAATAAAATGTTCCTAGCTACTGAAAACTCAACATGACAGAAGACAAATACAAATAATGATACATCTTCTGATGTAGGGAAAAGGCTGCTTCAGTTTCTGAACACTGAAAATTGACAATATGGTCCCTGTTCTGGCTCCTTTTATATTCAGTGGCACTCTGTGTAGTTAACACTGGGTATAGTTAATAATGTCTAGCCATCCAGCTGGAGCAGTCAGATGTTGGGGTGGGAGGAAAGAATTAATCCAAACCACATTTTTGTCTGAGCAGCTCAGGGCAGGAATGCCTGTGCAAAGGGCAGAGGTGCAAGAAAAGGAAATGAAGGCTGTGGCAGCTCTGGATCCCTCACGTCCACAATGTCATAGAAATGTTAGAACTCCAGTAGTTCCTCTTTTTAGTAAAACAACCTGTATAAATATGATCTTGTAGAAGTAGTACTAGTTGGTACTCTGATCTTCAGACCCTTTTCATCACTGTATGCTTGGGAGATATCACCGTTGCAGTCCACTTGTCAGAAATGCTGATAACCAGCTGGAGGATGATTCATAATTATTAAAAGCTCAGAAGTGGTGGGAGGAAAGACACTGCTGCCTTAACTCACAGGGACCGCTCACCTCTCACCTGTATTTACTGACCTGCTTGCTGGGTCAAAACAACTGGGCTAGAAATAAGGTTCCAACTTTCTAGTGTGGATTAGTTTCATTTCAGAAAAGTGTTATTTCTGTGAAGAAAAGTTACAGAATAGATGTCATACTCATGCCAAGTTGTTTACACAAAGTTAATGGAAGCATCAGCACAAAGTACTACATAAAGACATCACAAGTAAAATTAAATTGGGGTTGTTTTACAAAGTCAAAGAAAAAGGAAGAAAGAGCAAGAGAAAAGTCAGTCTTGGTTTAGGAGTATCCAGCAATATACCATAAGCTCATTTCAGTCCAATGCTAGAATGATTTCACCTCCAAAAAATCTAGACAGGATTGGCAGAATCTAAAAGAAAAGAGCTGCAAATAAATAAATGTCTGTTGTGGTTTAACCCCAGCCAGCCACCAAGCCCCATAGAGCTGCTTGCTCACTCCCCCACCAGCAGGGCTGAGGAAAGAATCAGAAGCTTAAAAGCTAGAAAACTTGTAGGCTAAGATAAAGACAGTTTAAAAGGGAAAGCAAAGGCCACACATACAAGCAAATCAAAACAAGGAATTAATTCACTGCTTCTCATGGGCAGGCAGATGTTCAGCTGTCCCCAGGAGAGCAGGGCCCTATCACGTGTAATGGTTACTTGAGAAGATAAACGCCATCACTCCAGATGTCCTCCTCTTCCTCTTTCTTTCGCCTATTTTATATACTGACCATGATGTCATATGGCATGGAATATCCCTTTGGTCAGTTTGAGTCACCTGTCCTGGTTGTGTCTCCTGTCAACCTCCAGTGCACCCCCAATTTCCTCACCAGCCTGGCAGTATGAAAAGCAGAAGAGACCTTGACTCTGTGTAAGCCCTGCTCAGCAGTAACAAAAGCATCACTATATTATCAGTCCTGTGTTCAGCACAGTTTCAAACCCCAACCCCATACCAGCGACTGTGAAGAAAATGAACTCCACTCCAGCCAAAACCAGCACAATATCCAAGTTACTTAATAAGGACTATTGAAGAGCAATGGGCTTTACTTGAGAGTCTATCTACTTGTATGCCTACTCCACATTAACCAGTAAAGAAAACACAAATGTTTTAAGTATCTACAACAGGATATGGACTTTTTACTGTTAGGAAATGTGCCCAAGTCCAGCTCAGGTTAGAAATTACTTGGACTCTTTATGTGATAGATATTGGCCTGTGTATTAATTACACCCATTCTAGTTCCTGTTATCCAGGTGCCATGGATCATCACTAGTACCTGAAGGGTCAGCTGGAGACCAAAGGTTATGTCTCTGTGGAATTTCTCATTTCTCATTACAAGTATCTCTGGATTAGACAGGAGGCATGGGGTTCCCCTCCGTGAATAAACAGGAGCCAGTGGTTCCCAGAAGAGTGAACTGGTCAGCAGCAATAAATCAACTTTAAAACACAACAGTCCAAACACTAAAGCTGGATAAAGTGGTTTGTGTACCATGCAAGGAGGTTAAAAATATGCATATCATGTGCTGTGGCTGGTGATTACGGAGTGGGGAGATTCTTTTTTATTAACTCTTTTGTAATGAATACTCTCTCTGTCATTGCTGGTTACATTTCCAAGAAGTTTTTGTTCCTAGATGTTTATTCTCAGTACTATACTTCTTGTGTAAGTAGTCTTCCCCAAAGTGGTCCTAGCTTTATGCAATGATTAAGAGTGTTTTCAGGCTGCTTGTCTTGCTAGTTGTTCTTGTCAGTTACCTTCCAGTTTTCTGAACATGCACATGCTCTTCTCAGTTTCTGGACACAGCATTTCCTGGCAGCCTCCAGTTTTGCTGAGCTTCCCATGGCTGGTAGGGCATTTTGTCAAGAGTGAGGACTCACACTCTTCAAGAGAAAGATTTCCAGCTAGCCCCTGGAAAAGCACTTTCCACTTGACAGTGTCTTTCATCACCCTCCCAGCTCTGAAAGGTGGCAATGATCTCCTCCTTGTCCTCCACGAGCAGCGAGAAGGGAAGTGGTCTCTTGAGATTGCACTCCAGCACCATCAGAGATGCCTCCAAATGTGTGTCTGCATTTTCTCTCTCATTGACAATGTTCCCTCACATATTTTGTGGTTGAGAGAACCACAAGTCAATGCGGAGGCCTCTCCCACCAGGGTGAAAGGGGCAGGACTCCTAGACAAACAAAACCCTAGCAAATTCTTTCACTGCTTTCAAAGCAAATAATAACGTATTTGAAAATAAGAATTTGTCCATTTAATATAAATCCAGTAAATCCTATTTATGTTGCTTGCATGATTACAGTTGCTACTGTTAACAGGAGGAAGATGAGCAGCATGTGACACTACTGACTTCCCTCTGCATCTGAATTTTCTCGAATGCTTGCATTTTTCACTTAGAAGTTGAGACTGTTTTAAAATGTATCTTTTTCTTCCCCACAAAAAGCGGAAAACCCACAGATAGAGGCTGGCAGTAGTGACCAGCACGGAATAATTATCCCTGTAACACAGTTAAGAGCATACAGAAAGACCTGCAACATCTGTATCACCTACATACGGAAAGAAACAGGCTCTGGACCTGTGAATTTGGTTGTCAGACCACTGCAGTAGTGATGCTGCTGGTACTCGAGGCCTTCACAAAAGTTGTTTGTCAACATGCTTTGGAGTCTCTAATTGTGCTCAACCAAATTTGATCCTCCACCTCGAGAAACTGTGTTCATATACCTGCCACTCTTTTTGTCTAGGGCCTGGGCCTTAACGCTAAGATTTGTAGCTTACCATTTCTTTTTCTAGGCTTAGGCTTTTGTGTCCCTCAGAAATGAGGAAGGAAAACTCTTTTTAATTTTGTCACCTTTAAGACCTCTGATCTTGCTTAGGGCTTCAGACACTTGTTCTCAAGAACGTGTGGCTATGTCCTGGATCTGATGTAACATTGTTGGAGGTGAAACAGCAGCTACAGATATCATCTGCTCAGGATAATGTATCAGTGCTATCCCGTGGCTTTGCTATTTCCAGCCAAATTTGCAGAGGCAATAGAAAAGTTAGCAGAGCAAAGCAAACAGGGCTGGGTTATTTTTATTACACTCCATTTCCTCGCAGCTGGTCAAAATGGTCAGTACCTTCCAAATCTGACCAGACAGAAATGCAAAAGCTGAACTTGAAGTGAGCATCAGGCAAGGCCAGGGCAGTATCTTCTGTTTAGCACCTGATCTGCTTTGTCATGCCCCGTTTCAGCAGTGAGAGCAAATGGCCCACTGTGCACACTCAAATCAGAAGGCAAAGTGCTAAGTCAGAAGATCTCACTTAGTTTTAACATCTCCAAAACCCCAGAGCAAGACCCCAAGGAAGACACTTGCAGGACCATGAGGTCACATGCAGCCAGGAAGCCCCCAGGACAGTGGGCGCTGCATTCAGGGCCACAGGGTGGCTGCAGAGCAGGAGGGCCAAGGGGCAAAGAGCTGCTGAGCTGAGCTGAGCCTTCAGCCCCAGACAGTGCTCAGAGGTTCCACCCCTCTCCCTTTTCTGCCATGTCTGTGCCGCTGCTGTTTACCTCGCCCCAGAGAGCTCCCAAGCCAGGTGACAGCAAACTGCTCAGCCCCTGCAAGCTCAACCACTGCAAGGAGCAGGGAGATGGTCTTATTTGAGGTGCTATTAATGGCACCTGTAAACACTGCCTACTTACCCATCATCTATTCATGAAAAGCACCACCTAAACTAAACTTGTGATATTAACTTTGCCTGGTGCTCCTAGATGGGATTTGAGGGGTTTTTAAATTAAAAGCAGTTTTCCAAAGGGGCAGATAATTGCTGTTCTATCTTGAAATTAAAACAAACAAAAAAGCCCCAAACAACTTTCTTGTCATATATAACTTTCTTACATAATTTAGAATTTGTTTCTGCTCTTTTCTGCTGCTGGTAATGTGGGGCAGGGACTCAACACAGCATCTGGGAGGCTGCTGCAGTCCCAAGGTGAAGCTGGATGCCCACATCAGCTCAGGTGCCTCTGGAGCTGGAGGGAGAGATGGCTGCCCCAGTGTCATCCATCATGGGAAAGAAATGCCTAAAGCAATGTGTACTTAAGGTTACCACCTCCTCAATGGTCCTTCACTCAGAACATCCCAGTATGTTATTAGTTATGGAGCAGAGCTTTGGGCTTAGGTTTACTGTGAGAAAACAAAGGCATGTTTACCATTTTCTGTAATAGCAGCAGAGTTTAAATAAATGATTATAGTAATACCTAGGGAGTGTGTTTCTGAGGTTTTACCACATGTAAACACAATCATAAGTGTAATCAATGTCAATGACTTCCATTTAATTCTCAGACAAAGTTTGCTTTTAAGTACCACACCAGATTTGACATGGCCAATGATAAATGGAATGCAATTAGTTCTACTGTTTGCTTTGATGATATGCTAAATTATTTCTTACAACAGACCATTTATTATCCAAAACTAATGGTTATACTCTTGCATTGAACAAGTCTAATATATTTTAAACCGTGGCAAACTGATAAGTCTCAAATTGAGATAGCAAAGTCTAGAAAAAAGTCATCCCATGAATGAATTTCATCTAATAAATCCTTGTCAATGCCCAAGTCATAATTTTCACAAAGAAATCTTAAACAGCATTTCTCATAATTGCGCAAATTAAAAAAAATTAATTATGCTGCCTCTTAGTGATTTACAGTCACTTAATATTTAATGTTAAGGAAAATGTCAACATTTAAATATTCCTATGGCATTCTTAACATAATGCATCTTCTAATTATTAACAAGGCAATCATTACTTTTTTTTTTACCTCCATAAATTTATTAGGAGCTTACCTTGATAATTGAAAAATTAATGAACAGAGTTCAGTCCCTGAGAAGACAAAAGTAATTTCCTAAATTTTCAGATTTCCTCCTATCATCAGAGGGCAGGTCTGTACCTCCTTGATCTCTTTCATTCTAGGTTTAAAAATAATGCAGGCACAGCAAATTCTGGTTGTTATTAGAGAAAATCCTTTCATAACATGAAGAGTTACAGAAGTGGGCAATTAATTCCCCTTTCTGTGGTTACCTTATTAACAGCCCACCAAGCCTACATCAGGGTGGTCTGCACCAGTCACCCCTTGCACACTTGTCTGCTTCCTCCCAAACCTCCCTTTCTCTTCCAGTCCTTCCTCCCCTTCCACCTGCACCAGGCACACCTCTAAATCTTGCATTCTTCAGTTTCCCTACAGTTTTGTCTTCCTTTTATTTATCTAATTCCCTGTGGATTTTTTTCTCATCCCAGTCCTTTTCCCCATTTTCTGAGGTCTCTGTTTTTTTGCTCCTTTTTGTGCAGGCGATTCTTCTCAACAGCTCAATCCCCGTGAAGATGATAAGAAGAAGTGATCACTAAGAACAAAGGCAAACTCAGAAAACATACCAGTGTTTCATGATGAACACTTAAAAACATCACAAATATCATACTATTCTCAGTGAAATCTTAAAAATTAACAACCATGGATTGTCCCTTCTGCCAAGGACTGTGTAGAAATGGAAAGGCAAGGGCATCTTAGGATTTTTCCTGAGAAGAAGAAATGCACTAGACATTCAAATCATCCTTATTTAGCTGCCTATACAATGTCACCATACATCTGTTCATCTTGAGTAAAAGCAGCCACAACTGAGCGATTTGACATGGGAAATTCCACTTGCAGGACCACAGCTAAGACACTGCTGTATTTGATACCCTTTACTCTAATGCTCTGCCTTGATATTTTCACTGTAAACTGTCTAGTTTCTAAATTCTGAACAGAAGAATATTCCCATCATCCAGGTGACATCCTGTTCCTTGCCAACCTTTTGGCTGGGATAACATTCCCTTGAGATTCTCCATCTAGATAAGAGTCCTCAACAAACTCTTCATGACTGGGCTAAGACTGCCTGAAACAGCAAGCTCTGCTTCCCCTCGACAAAACTCCATAGTACATATTCATCACCTCTGCATTTACCACAACAAGACTCATAAAGATTTTTGACAAATGATATGTGACTTCTAAACTTTGGGTTTTGAGCAGAAATATCACAAAGTGACAGAAACCTGCTTCTTTTTCAGTTTGAGGGAAGACTGCAGATACCAAGAATAGCAGTCTGTCTGCAGAAAAGTCAGTCCATCACACTTGCTGTACATTCCACTCAGCTCTGGTCAGATACAGTTCTGTGATTTTAGCACTCCAAAGTCTCTGCATTTCTCCAGGGTAGCACTCATCTTTTCCTAGGGAGTCATGTTAGAATGACCCCCCTGCATCAGGTCTTATCTTCTGCTTTTTCTTCCAAGTAAAAAGGATTTACTTAGCAAATAGAGTTGCGTTCTTTTGGGGGGAATGCACTGGATAAAATTCACATTCTGCTCATCATTTTTTTCTGCAGCAGGGTGGCTGCTTGTACTGAGATGAGGTATCAGCAGGAGCTCAGTGATCATCTGCTCTGTTTAGGCAAACAGTGATGGCTGGGACCAGCCTCAGCACATACTGTCTTCTCCCTTGCCAGGCCCTTGACAGGCTACTGTGGGTAAGGGGTCGTAGGGGATATGGAGGGAACCTGGGGCTGCAGAGATAGGATTTCTGCAGTGAGAAAAAATAAGGCACAAATCATGAGAAGCAAGCATGCTGCTGCCCATGGGGCAAATTGTCGCCAGCTATCACACTTCAGATGAGCTTCTATGAGATGGTGACCCCACGATGCCACATGGCCCATGTACCATTACCGTTTGCCACAGTCCTATAAGGGAGATTTAAATCACACTTTCACATGGCATGCTTAATGACCCCATGAGTGAAATGCTAACTAAAGGTAATAATAAGGCACTGCAGCGAAACCCCTTAGGACACTGATGAGAAAGC
The DNA here is from genome assembly GCA_013396655.1 of Campylorhamphus procurvoides. Classification (NCBI taxonomy): domain Eukaryota; kingdom Metazoa; phylum Chordata; class Aves; order Passeriformes; family Dendrocolaptidae; genus Campylorhamphus; species Campylorhamphus procurvoides. The sequence goes on from WBMV01001015.1 coordinate 1,789,980, forward strand.
ACGGAGCCCTGCTTCCCGCAAGACGGACGCTGATTTCCTCTGATGGCAGCACCAAGCTGTCACTGCGGCTGCTTGCTCTAGCGCAGGGTGCCAGCTGCACGATACCATTAGCATTCCTCATCAGCCACAGCTTATGTCTCTCTGTGTGCACAATGTTGGAAAACCAGGTCATTCTCTTGGCTCATCCTCCTCTGATAACTCCTCTTTTCTTTCACTGCCAGGAAGCTGAGGATGGTGTAATTAGTTTTCACTAATGTTCAGCTCTACATGTGACTGCTTTTGGCTCAAGCCAAACCCAAAGTTTTCACATAGTATGCATGCCCTAATAGGAGGGAAACTTGAGACAAATTTGGGAGGTAACCATTTTCCTTGTGTTACAATGATTCAGCTGATATTTTTCAAAATACCACAGAGAATACAAACGACATGTTAAGCCTCCAGTACTCCAGAACTCACCAAGCAGAGAATAAGCGAGTGTGATTCCAATGAAAATACAGGGTTATACACCTATCCATGCCGGGTAACCATTGGTACTGCAAGGCTGTCAAAACAAGCAAACCAAAACCATGCCCTTATGTAGAAAAGCTGCCCAAAGTTGTATTTAACTGCTCAGGGTTTGCAGGCAGATCAGAGTCCTGATATTCCAAAGAAGCTGCAAGGGGAAAGAAAAAGGAAAAAGTTAATCCCCAAGCACAGATAAGAAGTTCAGGTTTTCATAATAAGGGGAAATGATGTTTCTAAACCTTGGACGAATAAATTTTGAGAGGACTGTATGGAGCATGGTACAGAGAGATAAAGCAACAAACTATTAAAGAATAAGTGATTTTGGTCTCTGAATGAATACATAAACATAAATGCCCACAAGGAATTATCTGGTTGGTACAGTGGAGCTTGTATACCGGTAGAGTAACTGTATCAGTAATTAAAGTTGCATTAATGTGCTTGAATGATGCTCTGAAAGTGTCACTGCAATGGCAGTAACAGCATCAACTGAAGCAACTAAGCTGAGATAGGAGGAGCTATGAACTAGAGGCTGCTTGCCAGGAATGTGTTTGGAATTTGATATGTTGGAACATTATTAAAAATAACATGATTTAAATGATAATGCACCCTCCACAGTATTTAATATCCACTGCAATAATTGCAAAATCAACCAAATTATATGCAGTATTTCAGGAGATTAAATATGTAACAGAGAATGCATTAGTAGTCATTCATATTGCCTCATAACCAAGTGGCCTCTTTGTAAAAGGAGCACACCAAGTTTCAAGGAACTACATTGTGTTTTGGGAGGTTGGGAAAGAAATTACAGATGAACCTGAAATTACAGTTGGAACTGATGACACTAGAAATATTAAATTTCTCTTTTGCAATGATTTAGGTTAAGAAGTCCTAAAAATGGGGTACAAGCTGTCCAGACCTCTGCAGGCACAGATCTGTTCATTCAGTTCGGTGAGAGTTGCCACTCACTGCAAAAAAAATATCAAGCAGAGAAGTTTGCAAATGGATTTAATGGGAATATTTTTGCTCCTAGAGAGAGAGAAACATTTTCAAAAAAAAGTACATACTGAAGCTTACGTGATGCCAGCTACCCAAATTCAGCAGAACAATTTTACAGAAGCTTCAGAGACATTCATTTTACTATCAGCATTATTACGATAGGATTTGGCCCAGAAGGCCACATATCCCTTAAACTTCTTAAAACAACTCCAGATATAATGGAAGCTCAAGGTCATGGCATACTTCAGATGTGTGGTGTTAGTTGCAGACACGTTTGTCTTATTTTCCAGCTTCAACTCTTGCAAGCCATGAGGTTTCAAATAGATCCTGAAGAAATAACTCCTTTTGGTTCATTGCATTGGTTCACAATGCGGTAATCACAATTTCATACGTATACAAGACCAATACTAAGGACTTCATGGTTACAATGATGCACAAAGAATTAATTCAAAGAACCCCAGGACAGAAATCCTTCCTTGAATTTTTTCCACATTTGAGCCTGGAATGTTAATTGTGCTTAAAATGTAATTTGCAGCAATGAGCATTTTACCATGACTGGGCTTTTTATGCATTGCAGAAAGTGAAACAAAGGAACTTCTCTTACACCATTAGATGCAGATTCTTTCAACCTACATACTTTGAGGATATTTAGACTATAGAAATATGGGCAGTATAAGTGGTGGTCTTTTGTAATGTGGCTACTGAGCTGTTAGAAAGAAACCTAAACCTTGCAATTGCCTCCTCCCATAAATCAAATGGTGCCTGCTTCGGTACTGGAGACATGGAGTTCTGTACCCTCTAGTTAGATCTTGCACTGAAGAGAATGACTTTGCATTAGGAATGAACTCTGCAAATAAAAAATACAAGCAGCTACAATTTTTTTATTTGTTATAATACACATCTTCTAGGAGGAGGGAGAGAAAAAGAGATTTCCATGTTCTTAACATATTAGAATAAACGCCCTTTTAAAAACATTGCATAAGATAGTGTAATATATCTGATTTGATTCCTTCATGCCTTAGGATTTTCTTTACAGATGGAGGGACACCTTTTCCCACCACAAGCCCTTGGCCAGCTGCTGCTGCTGGCACTTTGGGCTCATCCTGCAAAGGGTTCACACCCAGGCTCTAGCCAGCAATTGATCAGTTCCTTACACTTTCAGCTCAGTAGAGACTTCCATGGCAGGATAAAGGGACAGTGGCAGGGGAGGCAGATTGTAAAAATCCAACCAGCCATTGTAACACATACTGGAAGACAGCTTGAGTTTTCATATTAGCTTCTTTCTTTGTCCTTCTTCAAGAAATGATACTTCTATTGCATAGTAAATGAGCAAGCTTATTTGGTATTTTGGGTATAATTAAAAGCTAAGAAAAAAGCCTAAGTCCTCTTCAATTCATGTATCTTGCAGCCAGTTATCTTAGAGTTTTCACCAAACTGCTGTACTAATATTCTTGTAATCACATATCAAGAGGTGGGAAAGTAGAAAACACTAGAACCATAGAATCGCATGATATCTGGAGTTGGGAGGGACCCTAGAAGATCATTATATACAACTCCTGACTCCACATAGGGCAACCTAAAAGGTAAACTGTGTATCTAAAAGCATTGCACAAAGTCTTCTTGACCACTGACAGGCCTGGGGCCATGACCATATCCCTGGGGATTTGCTCCAGTATAGCTGTCTGAGCATTCAGCCCAAAAGCCATGCAAAGAGACCTTTTGTTGACAGCACTGTCATGGAGAGCGCAAACCTTTGCTGCGGTTGTGCAATTGTGTTGCAAGTGTATAATTAGTTGTGTAGGAAAAGTAGTCTGTGGGACTGAGTTGAGGCCCCAGGCTCTGAACATGAGCCAGCATGGTGGAGCTGCTCCAGTAGAAGACTGTGTAGAAGCTGGTAGAGACACTACCATGGTAACACCTTTGGTCACTAGATCTTGTCCAAAAGGTTTGGCTCTAGCACCTGCAGCCCATTAATGCCTATGCAGTGTAATACATGTCAAAGGAAAAGCAATTCTGTGGGGGTCCTTTGTACTGCTGCTGACAAGGAGATTAAATCCAGTTTCATCCATGCTAGCATCTTTTACAGGAAGAATGGTTTCTTGACCATTCATGTCTCACAAAAACTGTTGCTGAAAGAGCCTGTGATCTTCTTTAGGGTCCTAAAAATGTAGCTGTGACAGCAAGATCTGCTTTCCTTCATCTGCCTTTTCATTAAGAGAATATTTTGTACACAGATCAGCTTAATTTGCCTCTGGCTAATCACAGTTATACATCTAAAGCATCACAGCTCTGAATGTTATCCAGGTATTGTAGTCTTCTACCCAATTCTGCAGGGCATACAAGGCACTAACTTCATAGATACAGCCAAACTGAGAAGGAAAATTCATGGTCCTTCTTTTTAGTAAAACAAAATGATGAGGTCACTTCCCCCTGTCCTGATATATTAAAAATAAGAAAACAACCTGATAAAAATATTCTTAAAAACGTCAGAGGAACAAATGACCCAGAAAAGTGCCTGGCTCTTGGGGCAGTAAGATTGCTGAGCAAAGAACCATCTTCTCACTGTGCATCATAAATCCTGTCTTCGGTTCTTAAAGTGTTCACAAATAATCTTTCAAAATAGAGCATAAAACCAGTTCCTGCATATCTATGCTATAAGCTACTAACAAGGGTTTCCTCCAGGAGAAAGCCTCACTTCTCCGTTTATATTTACCATAATCTCCTACGTTTCATGGATCATGACTGGTGCTGAAAACAAAGTTTTATTACTGAAAAGAATTTTCTGATTATTACTGAAATTATTTTTAAATGCTATCCCAAAATACTTATATGGCATCTAAACATAGTCCTAAAACACATGTGGCTAGTACAAACTGTATTTTCATTTCTGTATTGGTGTGCTTTTAGGAGTGAAAAGGATTTAGACCAACAGTTTTAAGTTCATTGCTGATCCTTTGAGAACGATGTAGTCTTTACAGAGCAACCATTCACAAACTGCTACACACTTTTCTTCTAAAATTCAGATCCCTTCAATGTTCTTCAAAGTCTCTTTAATGTTCAGTGATATGGTAATCGTGGGTAGGCAGGCATGGAAATGTCACTGACACGACTCATCTTGCAGAAACCTTGTAACGTCTTTGACTGGGGGTGTTATGGCACAGATAGTTTCAGTCTTTCCTTTTATCTGTGAGGCACCAGCATGACAGAGCAAACACTTCCAGGGCATTGGGAAACGTGACATATAGAGCAGGACTGATGCTGTGTAGGTTCTTGTTCGTCCCAAATAGCCAGGGAGCAGCAGCCATCTCTGGCCTCCTCTAGCTTCCTGTGCCGCACTGAAGCTTACTACAGCTTTCCATCTTAGCTGGGTTCAAAGAAAGGCCAAATTGAATCCCAAACCAAACAAACAAGCTCTAAGTGCCCCTACAAGCTCATCAGAATGGCTGAAGCTTTTCTTCAATTTCTTGTTTGCTTGTTTGTGCAAAGAAATCTGCAGTCACTTAACAGGCTTGCCATTGTGTGTGAATCCCTGCATCAACAACTAGGTCAACCAGCAGGGTAAAGCACTGTGCATGTGAGAGGCTCCCTCAGCTCAGTCGATGCTGCTGATTATATTTTGGGAATTAGCTAGGTAGAAGAGAATGTCCTCTCAGGCATGTGCTACCCTGAAATTTTAGTCCATTTGCACAAGTAATCTGAAACCTTTTCTTGGCCCCAGCTGAAAGGAGTGCTAAACCCATGGCACCTACAGCAAGACTGAAATAGTGGAAAGTTCAGGGGGTTTGTCTTCTTCTACCCTCTTTTCAGCACTTGTAACTAGCCAGTAATTAGCTGCAGCACCCAATGCGATATAGGGCTTGTGCTGTGTTCGGAGAGTATCAGCTTTCCGAAGTGATGCAGATAACTTTTGGGTAAGATAAAAGTGAGAGGATAAAGACCCAGGATATTTTTACTAGGACTATTTTTATTTACCATATGAACATAATTCCTCTCACTGCCTTAGGCAAAGACAAATAAAACTGCAAAGATGACAGCTACCCTTACGTCTAGGCAGGCAGAACTCCCCATCCTGCCAAAGCGTGGGTTTGCTTGCTTCGTCTCTAGCGGAGCTGCCTCTGTTGTAGTGCCATCAATTTGGAAACACTGCTGCAAGAACATACTTTTGGCTGTCACTCAGAAACTCCTGCCAGCACTCCACAGAGCCTGGGAGACCTTTTACGCTGTGAGCTTGCCTTTAAGGGAAAAGTCCTTACCGAATAAATGATTTCCACATCGCTCTTATAGCTCAAATGTTCAGATAATCTGTAAATTAAAAAAAACCCCAACAAACAAAAAAACCTGACAGCTCTGCAGAGTCCCACCTGGGACATACTGCAGCTCTAAAAGCTAAGGAATTATAACCAGCTTCCTTCCAAACTCACCCATATGATAAAATTCCCCCTGAACCAGAATACCAAAGAGTTTGTGGCTGTACAGCAAACACAAACATGAAAAATGGAGGGACACTTCTGCCCCACCTCCTCCTTTTTTATCACTTTGAATCTAATCTTTCATATTACCCAGAATTTGTGAAACTGCAGCCAAGTAATCTATCTACAACCCTCTCTGCCCTTCCTTTTACACTGTGCCCAGCCATGCCTATGCACACAATGACAGTAATTCACCCTATTTCAGGAACTATGGAGTCAGAGGGACTTTAAGGAGGCTTTGGGGGAGGTTGTCAACACTCTCCTGGAGAGGATGCTTGCAAAAGAGTGGCAGTGGAGCTTGCCAGGGGACATTGTTGTCCTGCCCACATGATATTGCTGTGCAGTTGCACCTCACTCAGCACATCTGCCCTGCTTGTTGAGGTATGGTGGGAAAGGATGTGAGCTGTGGGGAGTAAGCTGGCACTTTTGCAACATGCTCCCAGTGTGCAGTAGGAGTAATGTGGAATACAGTTTAAAAAACCCTCCAAGTGCAGAACAGGGGTGGCCACAAAAAAAGCTTGTGCAAACTGGTATTGACCTTCAATTTCACACTCACTTGTTTGACAACACTTTATTTCCAGGGTGGATAATCTTGACGATGGAAAAGTCTGCTTAAGCACAGAAATATGAGTAACAGAAATGCATTAGATAATGACAGTACAGAAAACGTGTAGTACGGATTTCCATTCTTTCTCCTGATGCAAGGAGAAATGAACAGTTGAAGAAATTAAAATGTGACCCATTCAGAAGTCATGTGAAGTGAGGTTGTTCCTCATGATGGATAGTTCAGCTGTGGACTCCCAGCTGGTCAATGTCACCAATGGCTAGAATGCTGTTGGAGTCAGCAAGGGCATGGGCACTAACACCAGTGTTCAGAGTCGCAACACTTTGAAATTTTGAAAGCAGTCAGGATTTACCCCAGTTCTCAGCTAATCAAGGTTAGGACATTTCTTGCCCCTTCCTCTGCTGAATGCTGTCAGAGAAAGGATATAGGACTATGTGAGACCTGTGGCTAATCCAGCAAAACAGCTAGCGTGACATACACATGAATGTCACAATAAGAAAATGGTGTGACTTTGTAATAGTTATAGCCTTGGTGACAGTGGCATTCCTTTTAAGGAGTTTCTCACCCATTTATGTATTTTACTTCTTACATAAATTAATTAATAACTTGAAAATGAAAACCCCAAAATGTCAAATCTAGGGAAGAAACTACCTAGTGACTGGATAGGAGGTGGAAGTTACCAGCATTGTTTGTTCACTGCCCTTAAAAAACAGATACATCTTAGATTACAGGTGTATTATGGCCTTAGGTATATGCTAATTATCAATCATAATTAGCTCTGTGCACTTCCTTTCCACAAATGGGCACTTCTAAGAAATCTATTTAAATATATATATATATATAACCCTGTAAAAGTGGCCTACTTTGAACAAGAAGTCAAATTTAAAATATAATCACACTAGCAGAAATACCCAGCACTCTGTGTACATCTCCTACACAGCAAAGGATGTATCGAGTATTAATCTGACTCCAATACCTCAGTTTCCCTACAAACACCAGCTCTTACCAAATTGCAAAGTCAGGATTAATCCATCACGCCGGCAGCATGGCATTAAGACTATATGATGGCAAGCTACCAAGGCAAAAGGTCTCTCTGCAAACGTAGTGAGACAGACACAGTGTTGCAATGCTTGCTAAGGAACTGTGAGCCCGTGATGTTGCATCAGTTTCTGCCCAAATGCTGCTGTAAAGGGATTTGCATGTTCTTTAAAGGAAAAAAAATCATGGGTTGTGTAGAAATACTCAAAGGTGGAGATGGTTAGTGGCATCAGAAAGGAGCAAATATGTTTAAAATGCAATCATAAAGGTTTTTTTTTTTTTTTTTAATTATTTATTTTATAGCATTTTCCAGGAGCGAATGGGCAAAGCAAGCGGATATGCTCTGTGTACTCCAGACACCAATCCTGGCCCCCTGGATAGCTCCTGGTGCTGCTGTGGCTCTGAGCAGGGCACTGCAGAGCTGATCACCCCAGGGAGGTACAGCTACACCTATGTGTATGACCAATGGTGGCTGGCTGTGGAGGATAGGGAAGGTAGAAGACCAGAGCCATCCTACAGAAATGCCTGGTGGTTTTCCTTGGCTGCTTCCCTGCTGAATTCCAGATTTCTACTCTCCTTCCTGTCACTGGCTTGCAGCAGAAAATACACATCTCCTCAGGCCCATTGCTGAGGGCCAGATTTTCATGCATGTTAAGCATTCATATTCCTAAATTAAATTAACGGGAGCCGTGGATACTACAGACATTGGGAAGTGCAATGTTAATCCTTCCACACCCTAGAGCACACCTATAATGGAAAAACTACCCTACTTTAACTAGGTTAATTTTAAAATGTGAGATTTTAAAATGTGAGATTTTAATAGTGAGATTTTTGCAACTGAAGTAATTCAGATAAGGCCTCATTTTCCCTGTCTCCACCATGTTCATAAAAAGAAGTGTTTCTATTAAACAGGCTTAACTGTGTGTGAAGCCCCTGGATGAAGGGCACTGAGACCCAAGTGTTTCTACTGTGTTTTTCACTATGGCGGTGCCCAAATAATTCCTGTTGTTTGCAGGTTACTGAAGGGCCATTGCATTCCAATTCCCTCCCATGGATTGCAGACCTCCAGCCCAAATCCCCAGACCTCTCACTTCTTTTGCATCTCATCCTGCACTGGCTTTGAGGAAGGAGTCAGACCAGGGACATATAGAGGTCCCTTCCATCCTAAATTGTTCAGTGTTTCTTTCTGGATATCTGAGGTGACTTCAGAAACCAAGACTGGGGGGAGATTCGTGCTGAGCACTTTGCTCTGTGAGGTGAAGGTGGTCTCACAGTAAGGCTCCCCTGCCCTGTTTTTGCTGGGGGGTTCAGTGCAGGTCTGGCTCTTGTCATAAACAACTGTAGCATCTCATCGAGACGTGAGCTATAGTCACATACAGGCTTTCCCAATGCACTCTATCCTCATGACCATAGCATACAGTAGCTCCTACCAAGCTTCTGGATAAATGCAATTACAGGTATTAACAGATAATTCATCCAAACAGTGATGCAACTAGAAGATCAGATAAGCGTAGGCTGAACTCTTGCTCATAGTACCCTAGAAACCTGTGAGCCTCTGGGCCAAAAGCTCCCAGGAACTGTTGTTATTAAAGAGGAGGGGTAAAAGAAACTCAAGTCATCTCCAAATCAGGGCTACCACATCACAGCTACAAGAGGACAGCATTGCCCTGGAGGCCTCATGGAGGAGAGGAGCAGACTGGTGTGCAACATGTGAGGAAGAATCTGCAAATAGGAAAAACATGCTAGAAAGAAGAAAAGCAGATGAGAGTGAAGCAGTCAAGAGTAATTAACTTGCTCAAAGAAGAAATAAAACATGCAAAACACCACTAAAGAAAGGAAAAAGTAGTTACTTTCCTGATAATAGTTATAAAACAAAGCAGTTGCTGCAGATAGCATAGGGACCTCATTCAGTTGCAGAGGAAGGGAAGTGATCCTGTCGTCAAGCACCTCTGTGAGCAAGGCATGCTCTGCATTGCCAGAAACACTGCCTGCCAAAATGTCTCTTTTTTCCCCATATATACAAGGTAAAGAATCAAGGCTTTCCATGGAATTACTGTCCAGCTGGATGTCCTTCCCCTCCATCATGGTCAAAGACAGGGCTATATATTTCCCATAGGCAATTATGCCCTTCCTGAACATGTTTTTACCTGAAACACAGGTAAAATACAGCATTTAGACCATTGATTTCAAATATAATTATCATAAGCTGAAATGTCCAATTTCTATCCTTTTTGAAGCTTTTCTGTGCTTGCTTTCTTTACTGGGAAGTCCATCTTTTCAGCCAGACTTTGCATGGTAAGAACCAGCAGTCCTGCTGTTAGAGATGCATTCCAAATACAAATCTGGATTTCTGCTGTTGATGAGAAAAAGACAGCCTGGAGAAGGCAGCAATTGCCACAGAGGGGCCATTCTCACCCTGGGCCAGGGGCTGGAAGCCTGGGTTCAATCTTTGCTCAAACACTGCTTTAATGGGAGCAAGTCAGATCCCTTCCCAATGCTCCCTTCTCCTCATCCATAAAACAAAGATATATGAGTGACATATATTTGAGATTTATGAGTGAAAGTAGTGTTAAAGGGACATTGTTGCTGTTGTTACCATTTATTATTATTCACACTTTTACATCTCCTTTCTCCCCTACAATATGTTAGGCATTACTTCACATGACACTTGTAATTGCATCTCCCAAATTTGGTTGTTTGCCATCCTAGTCATGCTTCAGGCAAGAAAAGATGCCTCCTTATCTTACTGCTGCCTCAAATTCATGTAACAAGTGTCAGAAGGTCTTCCAACTACCTTTCTTGTTCTCAGTACATGCCTTACCTTAAGAAGGTCGTGTTTCACATTGCATTTTCCAAATCCAGGGAACTCAGTGTAAGTTCATGTCTATCTTCATTGTTTAATTGAAACACCATTGATCCCATTACCAATGCACCTAAGTAGAATAAATGTGATTCAAAGGAATTTGACATGGAAGAATCTGGTACATTATTTAGTCCAAGTCCAGAAAAGCCTGCTAAAAAGAGATACCTTGAATATTTTTAGCTACAGAATAAACAAAGGGCAAAAAGATGCAAAGGATGGTGATGGAATTAACTGAAAAATGTTTATTGTGTTTCTGCATTCCAGATGTCAGAGAGAATAAAATGTACTCTTTGTGTGAACTTTGAAATACACTTGTAGAATAGACTCCAAGAGAAAATATCCAAAATGCCACTGCTGGGTGATCATTTATCCTCATAAATAAGGAGTAAGTGCTACAATAAACTCCACTGCTTCCTGTGAGATCATTTCATTTTGGTAAAGAAATGGGGAATTTATCCAAAGACCTAAATTTACCAACAGGTAAATCACTGCACTTCTGGCAAATTAAACAGGCAGTGATATGTGCCGCATAGTCCATGTGGTTGCCTTGGAGGTACATGTGACAAAATGAGACTTCAGCTCCCAAGAACCTTGAGTGCAATATTAGCTTTGCTGCACATGCTGAGGAGCCAGACATACCATCCTTTACAGACTGTGAGAAATGAGGGCAGAACATAAGCTGTTCTAACATTGCCCTCTACCAGAAATTTTAAGCAAAGACAAAATTTACATGATTTATGAATTTTGTACTTAGCAGATGTTATTTGTGTAGTTAGCAAAAGAAACATATAACATCACATAAACCATAAACATACAGATAATTTTATTTATGTGATGACAAGATTCAGTGCAAGTGCTGCATGGATCAGCTGTGCCGTTCAGTGCTCTTGTACATTCTGTGCCCCTCGCTCTCCCACCAGCTCTCTCCTTCAAGCACTGGCACATTTACAGCTACTACAGTAGATTAGGTTAAAGAGCTGATTCAATCGAAAAATAACAGAGGGGATGGAAAAACCCATTTTTCAGTCTCCTGAGTCCACTGTGTGGCCACAGACTGCTTGTGATGGGCAAAAGGGGAGGTAATGCAGGGCAGGACCAGCAGGCGAGGATGCAGAAGGGAGATGATGATATTACAACCCACCTTTATAATCTTATCAAAATATGCCCTAAAACCTCTTCTAATACAATGCTGTGATGAGGAAAATATTTGGCCAGGATTACAACTAAAGGACTTGAATGACAGAAAAGTGGGAATTTATGATAATACTGCAAATTATTCAAGTTAGTTTTTAAAAAGTAATTTTAAATGAAAAACATCTGTGACAGTTTTACAGGACTGAGACAGGGATTTTGCTTTTCCTGTAAAAACACTGTGGTCGTAGCCTGTATTATCTCTTCTTTAGCCATCAAGGCTAAGGTGCAATCTGCAAAGGCACACGGAAAATCCTGCTAAGTTAAATGACTGCTTCCAGAACTGAGTGCCAGGTAATAACAGCTGGTACATTATTGTCACTCATATCTTCATAATCTGCCATAAAATTTAAGTTGCCTATTCATTACTGCTATTACTGGTGTATTAGATATTCCTTCCATTTTTCAGAATATACAGACATATAACTTATTTAAATACTACTCTATTATACTGAAATGACCTAAATTGAATTTTAATTCAGTGAAGATTCACAGTAGGGTTCAGGTATTTAACTCCAGTGAAGCGACACCTGTCATTGCTGGTTTCCCCAGATCTTACTCATGGCTTCTTCCACAGCTCCCAAAGCATCTAGCCATTCTGCTGACAGACCCCTCTGGACTCTGACATTTCTTCCACTGGACAAATTCATACCTGTGTGTGGATGGAACTGCTGTGCAGCTACAGGAATGAATGCGTCACCAGGCATTGCTGACTGCACAGGGCTGCAGCCTTCCCAGTCCCCTCTGATCAGTGCAAGCCTGGGGCTAGAGTCCCACAAGAAGCCCCCATCAAGAGTCCCACAGGAAGACCCCATGAGCTTATCTCTACAGCAGAACTCTAAATCAGGGTCTCTGAAACACAGATCCATGAGAACACTGCGATTCCCAGTAACCCCTTTCATAAATCAGGGGCTCTCCCAAATATCTCAGGTCAGCTCAGTAGGGTACTTGAGGACTCTCTGTCCTGTTTGGAACAGGGGAGACAGTGGTCACTGCTGTTCGTGTGGAGTGAGCTATTGGGATCACAAATTCTGCCCATAACTTCTCTCAGATTGATTTGGAACAAGACTTTGGACATAGGTTTCAAGTCTATCAGAGCACAGCCTGCCCCAAAGCTTTTTAGGCATGATGGTTTAAGTCTTTCTGCACCTGTCCTGAACATGCTGCCCATATTGTATAGAATAATTAAATACTCATGTGCATAAATACATATAAATGGGGACTTCAATGTTAATTTCAGTAATTTAGGAATTTAAAAAAATTTTGTAAAATTCAAATTTATTATCTGCCTCAAGTCCTTGAACTGAAGCTGAAAGTCAGGGATGCAGTTTTAAAACAGAGAAGCAGCTAGGGAAGAAACATTCTGTTTCCTTCACAAAGCTTACCTGAAGAAAACAATTTTTGTTACAGTTTGCAAACACCTTTTTTTAAATACTTACATTTCAATCTTAAGGCTTGTCTCCCAGGCAACATCAAGAAAGACTAAAATGTAATGTGTTTTGATAGGTATATTTTATTAAAATGCTTTCAAAAAGCCACTGCCAGAAAAAATAAAAATAAATAATGAAGTAGTGTGTTTGTTTTTCTCTCCACTTCCTATGAATAACTTTGGGTAAATAATAATATATTTTCTCATTCTCCTATAATCTGAACTGATGGAGGCTGCAGGATGGGGTATTATATTGCAATTTACAGAGAACATCATGATATTACCTAATTGTATTTAAGATATTTGAATACTGTGCAGTATGATACTGGGATATATGTATAGCAATATTATTCTTTCCTATCTTTTGATCTACAGATATTTTCCAGCTTTAGAAATTATAGCTTTCCATTTTTAGGGCTTTAGTCCTGCAAGTTGTATAGAATCTTTATTTTAGCACCTTTATCACCAGAATAAAAAAAATATCCCATTGACATGTTAATAAAACCGTGAGTAAAATTATGATCATGTTAAAACTGATGATAACATAGCCATGGTCTTCAGCAAAGTGAGTTTGTCAGCTTTTGTTTATATAATACCTGAGGAACAGCCTCAGAGAATGACAAATAGTGAGGGAAATCTGTGCCATCTCTGCCAATCTCTCTTGTATGTGTCATTCACATACCAAAGAAGAACACAGAGCTCTGCAGAGATCTTTGGAGAAAATTTGGCTACAAATCAAGTATATAAATATAGACTGAGTGAATAATCAGTATTCAAATAAAATCTGTATTTGCCTCAGAATTGCTCAGAGATGTCAAGAGCCACTGCACTAGAATGAAAAGCTAAAATCCTTACACTGTGTTCATTTGGGAAACATTCATTGCTGTGAGGGAATGTGGAATGGTAGTCTTGACTAACAAATGAGAGCGATCGCACAGGATGGAGTCCTTGGATTGCTCCTGACAGCAGCCTGCAATGGGCTTTTTGGCTGAGGCTCCTGCGCAGCAGGCGTGGATTCCCTCGCTGGGGACTCCCCATCACTGCCTGGGGCAGCCCACATGCCTGGGGTCATATAAATCCCGTGGAACCCTTCTAGCCCTGGGTAGAGTTACTTTCATCACCAGGATTTTTACACAGCAGCAGCTACTTCCATAATCCATCTCATACATTCTTATTTTCACTCTCCAAATTTAAAAGAGCAACCACTTCATGCAGTTGGTAAAAGATCATATCTAAGTGCAACCCTACCCCCTGTCACCTCTTGTTAACTCCTAGGCAAGCTTTCTCAATCCCAAGTAGTTTTACCTTAAATACTTCTGTGCACACCAGTGCACACTCAAGTCAATCTGTGTTTAGCCTCTGCATAAGAGTATTCATCAACCAACATGAGTCATTTAGATATTCAAAGCTGAATACAAGCCTACGTGAACAGCTGATTGAAAGTCATCTTTGACATATATTTGGATTGTAGAATGTAACTTCTATGGAATGATTTTAAGAGACAATTATTTTTCAAAAATTACAACAGAAAGTAATTGAGGTCAAAAATATACATTACAGTTCCTTCCTCCCCGAATGAATTTCAACAAATAGATTTCTTAAGACATAGGAAAAAAACCCTGTATACTATTTTTTTCAGGTTTCAGAGTCTTCATAAAAATATCCCTATCAGGCCAGATGGAGCCATGGTACAGGCAAGTATGTTTATAAAAATATTAGCGAATATACCGATTTAATCTACCATATACCCACTCCTATTGTAGCAGATGTGGTTTTAAATGTTACTGTTTGTGGTTTTAAATGTTACTGTTTACAGTTTTAAATGTAACTGTTTACAGCTTTCTCCTTGACAGCATTCATAGTTACTGCACACCTGTCTTGGGTTTCTCACCAACACTCACTTAAAGACTGCATTGCTGCTCACTGTTACTGTGCATTTATATCCCAGTTATTAGATTTGTGTTTACTCTTTTTCTTTTTTTCTCCCCCTGTTTTCTAGTGAAGACTTCTAGATTGCCTACAGGCCTGCTTTGTACCTCATTGATCTCAGTTAACCAAATGGCAAATATCATTATAAAACCAACCACATTAGGCAGTGGACTTTAGGTGGCAGATCATAGGTCCTTGTTCTCAGAATCCCCTGATGCGGTTTTACAAGTGTGTTGTCATTGTGCAGGTTAGAAATGCTTGCTGTTCTTCTCTTAAGTACTGCTTTTATAGTATCATTTACTAACCACTCTATTTATAGAGGTTGATGCCAAGTTTCCGTCTGATAGCTTGGAGCTATGATCAGTCAAAAAAACCCTATCTTGTTCCAAAAATAACATAGATAATGTCTTGCATTTGCTGGTTAATGTTGGCATATGGTATATATTGCCACATTTTAAGGAAATGGCTTCCAATAATAATGATAAAATGTGCTTATTGTGAATTTTATAAGAATTTTCATTGAAAACTTAATAATTCCTCCATTAAAAAATTATTCTTGCTGGAATTGTTAATGCAGGTATTTAAAAATAAGTTTGCCCACTTTCAAGGTAGGCAAGTTTGTATTTTAACAAGTTCTTTTAGGGTAAGTCTTTTTATATTGATATGAGAAAAGTTTCTCTAACAAACTTGTACCAGTAGGATCATCTCAAGAGTATTATAGATGGCTGTGGGTGACCCCATAAGATTTTTATATATTTGTAGACTTAAATATTTTACATGTATTTGTAGATTTTTATATAGTTGTATGGTTTCTCACACTTGAGGCAGCAGGCAACAGTTTCTCACAGTTTCTTGTGATTTGTGCCATGTTCTTGAAATATTGTTTAAAAATCTTATCAAGAAAGAGATTTCAGCAAGAACATCTTGTTTGGGACACATGCACCTGGACTGGAACAATAGAATACATTATAGTCAAAGCAAGATAGAAGGCCCAGAAGCCTTTGAGGGGCTCCAGCAGGGCAGTTCTGAGAGTGGTACCAAGGGCAAAATAGTTTTTGGCTTGGATGTACCCATTAGATATGATAATTAAGTAGTGCTGTAAATTTGTAAGAACTCCATACTGGGTGTGTGCCTATGTACTTTGTGCACCTGAAAGCTTTCATTAAAAATTGCTCTCTTCCTATACTAATATTGTCGCAAAAGCTTTTTTCCTTGATTTTAGGCAACATGGGCAGTTCAGCAATGGGAACATTTTCAGCACCCTCTGGTGGCTGAAGGACAACAAAAATGGCCGAAGGAAGACTGACCTGCCACATCAGGGGTTGTTTAACAACATCCACACTTTGAACTTGACTAAGCAGAGTATGAAGCTTTTAAATCTATAAATATTTAGGGGGAGAAGAGCACTGGACTAGCTGCCTGGAGTTGCTTCCAGAGACCTGAAGCCCCATCCTTTGCTGGGCTGGAACTGTGTGAAGTCACCCCTCTGGTATCCCTGGTGACATTTGTTCCTCCTCTGTGCTGCCACCAGTCACCCACAGCTATAGGAGGGCCCCAACTATTGCCTATTTGAAAAAAAAAAAAAGAAAAAACAACTAAGGAAAACAGGAACAAACTGTTTGGTTCCCCAAAACCAGCAAACCAAGAGTTTGCTTTGTGTGCACAGTTCCTGCTTTCCGCAGATAATGTAGTGAATTAAGACGACAGGCAGCTTCACACAGTGAAAGGGATTGACTTTGCTAGTAACAGAGCAATGTACAACCTGCTCCTTTTTTGCTCAGCATTTATAGCGTGAGGCAGGACAAATGGGGGTTGGTGCCAAAATAAAACTGCACCAGTTTCTTTCCATGTCCGTGTTTTCCCACTCATGGCCTGCATCCCGCTGTCCTGCCTTCCCAAGCCAAGGCACTGCAGCACACGCGTTCCCGAGGCTGTCCGCGATCCCTGAACTACCCTGTGTGTCCCAGCACGGCGTGTTCTCCAGGGATGGCCTGTGCCCCCGCCCTCGGGCCCTGTGTCCATCCCGGGACCCTGAGAGGCTGGAGCGGCTCCAGGAAGGGCAGTGAGGCTGGTGAAGGGGCTGGAGCACAAATCCTGTGAGGAGCAGCTGAGGGAGCTGGGGTGTTCAGCCGGAGAGGAGGGGGCTCAGGGGTGACCTGATCTCTCTACCGCTCCCTGAGAGGAGGGCGCAGCCCGGTGGGACCGGCTCCTTCTCCCAGGTGACAAGTGACAGGGCCCGGGGACCGGGCCCCGGCTGTGGAGCGGGATTTAGCTGGAATGAGGGGAATTCCCCCCGAGGAAGGGGCTGGATGCCGCAGTGTGGCGGTGTCCGGGCACAGCTCTGAGCGGGGATCCCGCGGGTCCCTCCCAGCCGAGCTGGTTCTGTGATCTCAGGGGAATCCACCGACGGCAGCCAGAACAAACACTGCTTTCCAACATGATTACCCTCCTCTACCTTCCGGGCAGACTCGTACAAAGCCGTCCTGACAGCCTCTGCCCGGAGCCGGCCCGAGCCGCTCTTCGCCCCGATTATTCCCTGACCGAGCCCGTATTTATCCCCCCAGAAGCGGCCGGGCCCACCCACCGTGCCGATGGCGATGGTCCCGGGCCGGGTCTCGAACCCGCTGCCCCCGGACCGGCGCTCCCGTCGGTCCCTGCGGCAGCGGCGTCACAGCCCGCGCTGCGGCGGCGTCAGCTGACCGCGGGTCACGTGACCCGCCGGCGGGGGAGCGGGCCGGGCCGGGCCGGGCCGGGCATGGGGCAGTGACGGTAACGGCGGGCCGGGATCGGGATCGGGATCGGGATCGGGATCGGGATCGGGATCGGGATCGGGAATGGGCATGGGGCAGTGACGGTAACGGCGGGCCGGGATCGGGATCGGGATCGGGA
>WBMV01001015.1:1807871-1871549 GCA_013396655.1 Campylorhamphus procurvoides
CGGGATGGGGGCCGATCCCGGGGGCTGATCCCGGCACCCGGGATGGGGGCTGATCCCGGCACTCGGGCCGGTCCCGCACCGCCTCGGCAGGGAGGAGGGTGCTCGCTGTGGGACCCTGAAATCGGCCCGACTTCCTCGTTGTGGCCGCCTCTGTTTGTGAGACGAGGAGGCCGAGCGTCAGAAGGGGTTCCTGAGAGAAGTGACCCCGTGGGGACTTAGTGCTGGGTATGGGGAGGCTGCTGAGTCGCGTCAGTAAACTGAGCGTTCCTGCTGGGATAGAGACACAACTTTGCTTTGCCCTGTTTTTGGAAAATGCAATGCAAAATGTCTTAGCAGAGACCCTCTTTTGACATCACTATGTTTTCCCTGTTACAGCACTGAAACAGCTGGTGAGAGGTTTTATTTTAGATTGTTGTATACTGCATGAAAAATTTTTCGATGGAAATCCATTTTTCCTAAGAACATATGGATGAAGCAGTATCAATGATGGGTAGTAATGCAAAAAACATTTTAAATACTATATCAAACTTATTTCAGGCATTAGCGTAGTGAAAGTTCAAAGCCAGGTACTTTAGAGGACAGGTTCGAGGGATGAAACACTGCAAGCATTTTGGAGATTGTGCTTATTTGACTAGTAAAACATCTTGGTGGTGTGTTTATGTTACTGAGGTTTCTTTGTAACTGCACATGGAAGATGCTGGTTTTGCAAGGTTGAGTTTATTTTTATTTTTGAGATATGAAAGGTTTCATTGTTCAGTGTTAAAATGACCCATGGAATTGGAAATATCAAAGTAGTTCTATCTCAGTGCTGTATATAAAGCTGGAAGACCTGTGTCTGGAAGACCTGAACTTTGGATCAGCATGGTCTATAGAGAGATTCTTGTATAAACTTTGTTTCTCATTTTCCTGACTTTTTTTTAAGCTGTATAGCAAACTTATTTTGCTGGTGTTGGCCAGAAAATGCTTACAGTGGCCTCTTGGAAGCAGATGCACCCATTAATGGGTGGCTTTACCCACACTCAGCAAAACTAGGACTATGATCTGTATTTCAGTGTGGCAGGGTATGGAATGGACAATGTTTACGAAAAAAACATCACCTTGAAAACATCAGCTTGATTAGCTGTACTTGTGATGTGGTGTTGAATATTATAATTGGGAAATTTATGTGGCCAATTCTATTTGCATGTGGGGATGTCCATTTGTGAGTATTTTTTAAGAGTGTATGTCAGAAGCAGTTGAAACAGCAAAACCAGGGAACAGCAACAGTGGAACTGTGCTATGACTTGTTCTGCTCAGTAACACATTACAAAATCGTGCTGGTCCTAGAGGTGCATGGTGGAAGCAGCAGTTCACTTATCTGTTCTTACTGCTTATTCTAAGTTTAATTTGAACACTTGGTATATCCTGCTTTATCCTGTGGTCCTTCCCTTTTCATTTCTTGGCTTTCATTTTACAGTGGGTATGTATGTATTTTTTGTGTGACCAGCAGTTGTTTCTGTTTTTCTAACCGTTCTGTAGCACTTCTCCTTTCTTCACTTCTTGTCTGGTATTCCCCAATAGTTCTGATTTTAAGCCCTCTCACATAAAACAAACACTTAAAACTCTTCTACCAAGCTTTTTTTCCTTGTATTTTATAATGTATCTGTTGAGTAGGTACCTTGAAAGGGAAATCATCTTCCTTCCCTGGCTATTAAAAATGAAACAGAACTTCGTTAAAACCAACCACACAGACAGAAAGTATGAGGAAGAAAAGAGAAGTCCTTGGCTTAATGATTCCTGGGGGCTGCCACTTCACTTTAAGCAGGAGAGAAGGACCCTGGTTATTCAGTTAAACAATTCATTTTTGCCTCAGATATCAAGGAATCATAAAATGGTCTAATTCATTGGGGTGTTAGCATAAAAAAATTTTGCTGCCAAGTCTGTTAAGTGTAACTTCATACTTGTTTATGGTAGACTTCAAGTCATCACATGAAGTCTGAACAGTTGGTCTTTGAAAGCTAACTTTAAAAGGCTGGAAAACTTTACTTATTGAAAGCAAATTTTCTTTGCAATGGGTCTATTCATTTTTTTTTTTAAATGGGAAAAGGCATTTAGATTTTTAATGGTGATCTGATTTTCCCAGTCTGTAATGTAGCAAATGAGATTGTATCATTGTAAACATGTAATTGTTTCCTTAGCTGTTATAATCTCTGGAAATGTTATGCATATGCTTCAGGGGGTATTCATATTTGTGGAAGACAGGAGAATGCAATGTTCCATCTGTCTTACGGAGTAGGATTCTGGATTTCTGTGTTATGGCTCTTCTGGCTTTCACTTGGATATTTGCACATTGCTGCTGCTGCCACCACCTAAACCAGTTTGTTTATCCAACATTCATTTCAAAGCTTTTTCTAGTCCTAGTCTAGTTAAATGAAAACCATAACAATTTATCGTTTAAACAGTGGTAGTGGTGGTGTCTCCCTGCCTAGGTGAAATTTACTGTAAATTTGGCCATGCTTTTTATGGGGCCAGAGTTCAGTGGAGTGTAGGAACACCTCAGGTGCACCAAGTTTGGCACTTACTGAGGAAGATAATGCATCAAAGTAGTCTAAATAAGAGGAAATTTTGTTTTATTCCAAATTACTGGTAATTAGCACTTATGTGAGATAACCCCGTTGGTGCAAAACAAAGAAGCCCTGTAGCATGGTGATAACTAATGTGTGGGTCTGGTCTTGTGAATATTCTCACTTCTCAAATATCTGTACCTGCTCTAACATTGTCTGCATTTGGGATTGTAGCACTGCTGTGCTGCCTGGGGGTGCAGTGTCAGGCGTTGTGGGGTATGTGATATCAAGGATCTCAATAACTGGATGTCGTCATCGTCCTCTGCTGTAAGCAAGGCTTTTTAGTTCAAGGGGGTGGTTCCTATAGCAGTGACAGGCTGTGCTTCGTGATAGTAATGGCAGGTAATTTAATGGCAGGTAAACTTCTTTCAGCTTTAGGCTTCCTGAGTAGTTCAGCAAAAGAATCATAGAACAGGCTTTCCTTTATCTCACCTGGAACTTCCAACACCCTTGATAACTTGTTGCGCCTACACAGTTTACACAGGTGAAGGACCTATGTGTGGGGTTTTGGGCAAAGTTTACTACCATGTACTAATTCTTACAAATGCAGCATGTGATTTGCTCTCCCTCAAAAAGATTGAGTGCTGCTGTAGTCTGTGCTCATGAAATGTAGGTTAGTCTCTACTCATTCAAAGCTGCTACAGAACACATTGCGGATACCGAAATTTGACATTTAGATCATGTTAAGATATGCTTTGATTTTGTTCTTCACTCCCTTATTTAAAAAAAAATAAATCCAGTAACTCTCAACCAGCTGCTTCTGTTCCTTAGTGACAGAAGAACACAAACACTGTCAGTTTCTTGTGCTCAGCTGCAAAGTAAAACAACATCGTTTGTGTTTAGTACCAACACTCTCTTGACTAATGCCAGTACGCACAAGCTTATTGGTGGTCTGCAATGACAACAGAGATGTCAAGGCTAGAAAGTGTCCCCGCTTTTTCTGAGATTTTTAGCTGCTAGGAGAACCTTCATTGCTTGAATGAATAAACTAAATTTTAATGCATTTAAATAATTTTAGGCATTCACTTACTTTAAAACACTGTCCTAAACTGAAAAGTGATTGGAAAAGATATAATGTCAGAGTTGAAATTTTTTGGGTTTTTTTTTCCTTTTTTTTTTGTCTCTGTGTTCAGAAAAAGTTATACAGATGCTGAAAAACATGTACAGCTGTGAAAATACAATTTGGGTCCTGTTTTATTGGATTTATTTTCAGCTAGATTGTTTGCTTGTAACCTTTCCATGAAATTACAGTCAAAAGATGCTAATGTTGCAAACTCAGCCCACTTTAACTTGCAGCACGGGCAGTTTAAAGATTTTCCAACTGTGCACGTGTGATTTGGAAGGTAGGAAAAAATGCATTTGAAACCACATGATACTCTTGGGTAAAATCTCTTAGAGTGACTGGAACTGCACTTTAGTAACATGGAATAAGATGCTTTTCTTCAGGCTAAGCTTTGAATGATGCACTAATGGCAGATATTTTTTCTTCTCCCCCTTGCTTTCCTTCCACTAGCATCTTGCCTATATCTTCAGAAGCAGAAAGCATCAAGATAAAGGCACAAAAATGACCGAGTTTTGGCTGATTTCTGCTCCTGGGGAAAAAACCTGTCAACAGACATGGGAGAAGCTACACGCAGCAACTACAAGACATAACAATCTTTCTACTAATTCAAAGTTCAATATTCCAGATTTGAAGGTATGTAAACCCTGTGTCATGGCCTAGAAATGTGTTTGTTTTGCGTCATCTTTATTTCTCTAGACTAAAACTGCAGATGAGGAGTACTTGCAGATGTTTTAGGAGTACAGCTGACTTCTTTTAATGTTTATGTTTGGATCCAAAAAATAATTGAGACAGCAGTTACCTTTTTTCTGAACTTTCCAGTTAAAAAGTGCTCACTCTGTAAGTTTTAAAGGCCCAGCAACCTGGGTTCTTTCAGCTAATACAGCAGTTTTTCCAAGGATGGTAGTCTTGACCTTATACTACTAGGAGTTTGTTGGAGAAGAAAACTGGGAACTTGTGATCTGAGTATTGAGATTATAGTTTCCTTTGCCTGTTTTGGTTTGCTTTTTTTTGGTTTGTTTTTTTCCCTTTTTGATTTGTCTACTCCTTTTCTGTCTGAGATGCAGTGAAAAAGCTCAATTTAGAATACAGGGGTTAATCAACCAGCTGCTGCTTTTTCTCTGTCCAGAAGCAGCATTCTTCTGTTAGAGTAGTGGTTATCTCTGGCTGAGCATTCCAGTGTGACCTGCAAATGTGTTATGGAAAATGGGAAGAACAGAGTCTGAATTATTCTTGTGAGAATAAGTAGGAAGAAAATATGAAAGCAGTTGATCTTGGTTTAATACAATCATCAGGATATGGAAAAGTTACAAACCAGTGTATTCATTAAGAAAAGGTCTATCCTGACACCTGAATGTTTCTTGAACAAGAAGAATTGTGAGCTCAGTTTAATGGAATGAAAGCTCATTAAAGCTTATAAAAATGAAGAGGAAAACAATGCCATTGGTCTTTGTCTACAGAGAGGATCAAGTTCAGGTGATAGCACTGTAGTGCTTTATGGAGCGATCTTGAGTAAATGAAACACAGTGTGACTTTGGTAAATTGACACATCTGAAATCTTAGAGTCCAGCATTTTATGTGGTTCTGCAAAGCTACCTGTTGGGGAGATTTAGCTTTTATTGTTTTTTGGTTTTATCTTTCTCTGTTTATATACAACTGCTAATGCATTTTGATCTTTGCTTCTAGGTTGGCACACTGGATGTTTTGGTTGGTTTGTCAGATGAGCTGGCTAAACTGGATGCATTTGTGGAGAGGTAACAGTTTATTTTCACTAGGATGCAAAATATTAGAATAGTGGTGTGGTGGTTTGCTGAGTCCTGATAATACATAGGTTATTTTCAGCATTTTTTGTTCCATAATGATCCTCTGCAGGCAGTCACCAAGCTAAGATTTCAGAAAGCTAAGGTGTTGATTTTCCTAGTATCTGTTGTTGAAAAAAGAAAGATAAACTGAACTTGTTGTGGAATAGTGGGACATTATGTGTTGATGTTAGATGGTTGTCCCTGTAGTAGTAGTGTGTGCTGCTGGGTCATGTAGAATTGTTAAGAATTGAGCCTGGCAGCTGCAGGAAGTGGTAAAAGAGGTAAAGAAGGTAAAACGAAGTAAAAAGTTTGTTCTTTTAACATGCGTAATTGAGAAGGTGCCACTTTATTTGCTAATCCACAGAAATGCTTAAACAACATTAATAAAATGCAAGACCTATTAATTTTGAAGTAACTAATAGCCCTTTGAAAATGATTTTGATTGGAGCAAAAGTAACAAAATTTCCCATAACAAGAACTTGTGGAACTATCTTCTGTTTCAAGGAGAGAAATCTTTAGCAGCTGTTTTTAAACAGAGAAGGAAACTGTTTAGTATGACACATGGGAGTATTGTTATACATGGCTTTTGTAGTGAGGTCTTGAGTGTCAGATTTCATTGTCAGGGTTGCCTTGTGTTTAATTTGCATTATTGATGACTTCTACCTTCTACCAGTCTATTTCTAGAAAAGGGTTAGGACTTTGAAAGTATCACAGATTTCAAAAAAAGTGTGGAATATAGTGAGATTACATTTGAAATAAACACCAGTGCGAGGGAGCTCACCATACCTTGTTGAGAACTGGCGAGTAGCAACACTAGAGAAGGTTTTAAATAAAGTTGTGGAATATTTTCGAGAAGTTGGTGTCCTTCAGATACTGAGCCCGCCTTGTGCTCTTGGAATGCCTGTATGTAAAGCAATCATCATCCTTGTTTGATCCAATCACTTTTGGTCCAGTCTCAGGCAATTTAAAATCAGTATCACGAATGGTATTTCTCAAATGGCATGTTTGGGTTTTTTTCATATCTTTATCTTTCATTTTTCAGTGTTGTAAAGAAAGTGGCCCAGTATATGGCTGATGTTCTAGAAGACAGTAAAGATAAAGTTCAGGAGAATCTTCTGGCTAACGGAGGTAAAGTGTTAACTGTGATATGTACATCCTAAAACTTTAGGAGGGAAGGCAGTGATCCTGAAACTTACTGAGGTTCAAGGAAGCCAAGTGGGAGGTGCAACACTTGGGTCAGGGTGATGCTTGGTATCAGCACAGGTGAGGGATGACCAGACTGAGAGCAGCCCTGCTGAGAAGGGCTTGGGGATGCTGGTGTGCATTTGATTTTAGTAAAAAGCTGCACTTGTCTCTGAATCAGTACTTTGTTCTGAAAGCCATTTCATAGAATTTAACACATCATATTGATGCAAGAGGGACTAATATGAGTGGATTAGCATGGCTCTTAGTTAGGGGCTTGGAGCAGTGTCTCTCATGGGTAGCTTTACAAAGCTGTTGCTTCAGCTGAGCCGCATAATCACTGCTGCCCTTCTCCTCCAACTCATTTTTCACACAGAGCGAAAAAAGGTGCTCTTGTCTGTAGTTCTCCAGCCATCATTGACTTGGGAGTAAATATCATTTAGTGTCTACAGAGGTGGAGAAATCACTATATTGAAGGCAGAGGTCATGGATAACTTACAACTTGACTGTTTATTTTTGAATTTCTTAAGCAAGAGGGTCCACACATGGGAAGGTCGACAAAGACTCTGTTACAGTTCTCTTCTGTTCCAGCAATTCTACGTGGAATGCAATATATCAGTCTATTTATTATCTATCTTAACAAAGTTCTTTACAATTTTAGTTGACTTGGTCACCTATATAACAAGGTTCCAGTGGGATATGGCCAAATACCCGATCAAGCAATCCTTGAAGAATATTTCAGAAATTATTACAAAGGTAAGGTAATTTGTTTTATTAAACTTTCCTATTTGCACTTGAGATATTTATGCACGATACTTGCTACTCAAAGCTATTTGTCTATTTTAGTCAGATAACAATAGTAGTGAACCTTACAGCAGTTACTCACCAAAGACATACCTTAGATGGGGGATATGATTTGGAGAGTGCTCCCTGAAGGCCATCATGCTGTCTTTGCTGATTTTTGTTTCCTAAGATCTCAGAGTTAACAAATAAATAGCCAGCAAATGGTGTTGCTTACATTTAAATTTTGCTGTACTAGCATTCTGTTTGTATGATGTTCTATTAGTGAACCAGGGAACGAACTTACCTTCTGAAGGCTGTGGCACTCAGTTGTGAGGGGAAAAATAAACCTTCAATGTTAAATGTAAGAAAAGCTCATTTGAGAGTTGTCATCTTTATCTTGGCAAAGTGTTTCATACTTTGAGGATTGCATTTGGCTGTGTGCCTAGACAGGGTTCTCAGCAGTGACTGACCATATTCAAACAGTGAGAGTTCTCTTTAAGCAACTCTTGCTTTAATATTTTCCCAGCCCCTTCAGGTTTTTTTGCTTTCCTGTTTTCTGTAATCTGCAGACTGGCTCTTGGAATTGTCTGTGTCACTAACTGGAAATACATAACCTGGAAAAAAGAAGCAGCTTCTTTGGGTACCTCTAGGGATAGACTCTGGTGATGGATATGTAGGGACTGTAACTGGGGTTGGGATGGGGTAAGTGCTGGCAGACTTGTGCTTTGCTGTAACTGCAGATTCCTGAAACTATTTGTTTCTTTTTTTTTTCAGATATTACAAAATCTTAATATATGGTACAAAGCTAACTGAAAATGCAACTAACATTTCATTTTTGATATTTTCTTTGGGATTATCGCTGCATCTTGATTTTTTCCCCACAAATTGCACTCAGCTGCTATTCCTGGAAAACATCTGCAGGGTGGTGTTCTGTTGGAGGAAGACTTAACATCTTATGGCTCTTAAGATTTGCATATTGAAAATATCTCACAGATATAAAATAATAATCTTAATATCTGTCACTACTCTAGTACATACTTAAGATGAAGGTATCAAAAATGAAGGTTTGAACTGTTTACAGCTGTTATGGTGCAGAGCTTGTTTTTGTAGCAATTAAATTTGTTGAAAAAGAAACAAAGGACGTGAAGGGATATGCCCTTTATTGAAAACTATCAAGGATTCAGTGCATGCTATTCTGTGTCCTGGGGTTTGCTAGATAAATAATCTGCCTGCAGCAAAGTTTTACTCCAGAACCTGAACTTTAACTGTCTTACATTCTTCATTAGGGACCTCATTGAATTAACAGGCAGGATATTGAATGCAGAGAAACAGGTCTGCTGTAGTTCAGCCTGAGTCATCCTGTTGAGGGTTTCCATTCCTCTTCATGTTTAGTTGTACTTGTATTCTATAGGGACAGATTTAGGGACACCTATGTCATAAATCTGATTTCAAATAGTTTAAAAAGTGTTTTCAATTGTGAGCCATAGATGCACGTCCTCAAAATGGAGAAGGAAGATGACTGAAGCTGCCTTATGTTTTTGTAGAACTGACCCCCTAGGAGATCATATTATGGAACTTCAAGCAGTTTTGTCCCAAGGCAAAGAGAGTGCTGACATAGTTATAGTCTTCACTTTGCCAAGTGATTAAAATCACTATAGAAAAATTGATAGAGCTACATTAATTAAAATTTGTGAAGCCTTTTGACATGTTGATGTTAAGTAATTTGAAAAGCTTGTCAAATCATGATATTCTGTTTTTCCTGTGTGGTTTTGTATCCTCACTCCCTATGGCAGCAGATTCTGATGTCTGCCAAAATGAGTAACAGCAATTGCAGTGGGGAGTTTGTCAGTTGCATTCAAATTACAGCAGTGTTGAAAACATTTGACATAATACAAAATCTGCTGAAACTATCCATCAAGCTTTTTCAGCTTGTAACATTCAGAAGTACTATGAACCCCAGTGTCAATACTGCATACTTCAAAGATGGCATCTGTGTCATGTAAGAGCTGTCTTAATGTAGTCATTCTTTGAATTTGAAATGAGTCATAAGACTATTATGCAAGGAGACAACCTTGATAGCCTTGGTGCCCTAGTCCAACCTTTTCAGCAACCCAGGCAGCCACTGAAGTACAACAGTTCAGTTGTATGGTTACAGGAAGACACTCCTGTATTGTCAACAACTATGTAAGTGGTTTAAATATCTGGGTTTGCTGTGTAGAAGGGGGCTTACTATGTTAGACTGATACTTTCTTTAGCAGTATCATGAGTCTGCCTCCTTTTGTCATGCAATGACCTTTGTGAGTTACTCACCAATTCTACTCCCAGAAGGAAGTTTGTTTTGTTGCTTCATTTGGTAATTTTACAGCATTATGTTTTCAGGAGCTCTGCTGACATTGAGGTTTGTGGTTCTGCATTCTCTAACATTCAGTGGGAAGCAAAGCTGGTTGTTGTTTACAGTAAACTCCAGCCAGTGCAGCAGTAACAGGTTTTTGTCTAAGCAGTCATCTTTTAAAAGGCTTCTGACTTTACAAATGAGAGCAATTAGAGTGCTGTCAATTAGAAAATGGTGAATGGAATGGGTTTGTAAAGGCAGTTTTTGGTATTGATATTTTTTGGGTTTTGTCATTAAGTAATGCCTAGTTAGACTGTTGTTGAAAGTCTTGATCCTTGGAAAAGGCAGAGGGGAAGGTTGGTCTGGGAAAAAGTCCAAGTGCAAAAAGGAATTGGTTTAATAGCTTCTGATTATTTTCCCCCCTAATGCTGTCTTCTAGCTACACAAAAAAAAAAGTGTTACTTCTTGTAATATAAAAAAGATTTCATGAAGGTATATGTCTTGTGTGACACTTGCTGAAACGTTCCACATGCTTTGCTAAAAGGTTGTATCACTGAAAGAATTTAAATAACCTCAAGTACTCATCTGTTTAAGTCAATTTTGTTATTCTCAGAGTATTTTGTTGAAATTGCTGTATCGGTAAAGGTGCAAGCTGTTAATGTGTTGCCAGTTGAACTACCAGAATGATCAGGCTTTTGATGACTTCTTCCTGCTACAGACAAGCCAACTTAGGTGTTACCATAAACAAGGCCACTATTTTACTGTGACCTTGCTTTTAAGAGAGATTTATTTTGTGGAAACAAAATCATATCTGGATCTCCAAGGTGAAGTGTTTTATGCAAACAAAATGTTTTGTCAATGGCCTAAGTCCACATAAAGGGAGAGTCCCTTGACTGTGTTCAGAAACTTGTCCCTGGGAATTTTTATGTGCTTGTACCTCCATGCCATAGTGAGGAGGCGGTGAAGCAGGCAGGAGGCAGCATTATTATGCCAGACCAGCACTGTACCACAGTCTTTCACTTACCCAACTGTTACGGGGTATATTGATTTTAAAATACTTCCTTGTATAGGGTACACACAGATACGCGTATGGTTGGCTGGTTACGACATACTAATTGCTTCATTTGTTTTGTGTTCTCCACTTACTGCCAAGCTACCTAGCTGGGAATGAATCATTTTTTGTAATCACGCTAATTAATCCTGGAGGATTGATTTGAGAAGGATGTCTTGCAGAAATGGCAAGCCAAACATGAGTTCTCTTCTAGTTCTTTAGACGCTGTTCCTTTTCTTTTTAAGGGAGTAAACCAGATTGACAATGATCTAAAAGCAAGGGCCTCGGCATACAATAATCTGAAAGGGAATCTTCAGAATTTGGAAAGAAAGAATGCGTAAGTTACATTGTTTTTCACTAAAGTAGCACAGGAAAGTTATCTAAGCATGAAAATTTAATAAAATGTGGAGTGGTGCAGGCTCTAAGCTTAATGTATTTTTGAAGTGTTTATCAACCTTGAATAGCAGCTGTCATAAAAGAACATTTATTACCAGCTGACTGGTTGGTATTACCTTACTTGTGATTGAAAAGCAATTGTGAAATCACAAAAGCATGTACAAATAGTTTAAATTGCTGAAGCTTTTGAGAGAAGCTTGCTGTTAGTGGTGTGTAACACTGCTCCTTAGGTGTCTCTTGTCCAAACAGGGAAGTCTTTCCTTTGCTCCAATTTAGGCTTTGAGCATATCAATATTACTGGGTTTCTTCCCCCAGAATTAACCAGCAAAGACAGCTGTTGTGTGCAGGCAGGTAACAAATTAAGCAGGGACTGTGTGTTATCTTGTCACGTACGTGTGATGATTACCTGAAGTAAAGTTGAGGGACAGTAGTTCTTCTGTGCAAATATGGTTGATTAATTTGCCCCAGACCTGCCATTACAGTTAATGGCACAAGCCTGCTGGCTGATTCAGAGCCATGGGTCATACTAATGATGGCATGTGACAAGCTGTTTTAGGACTGAGCCATAAGCTCTGTGTTAGGCCGTGGCAACTTGTCAGCTGAGCCCCATTAAATCCATGTATGTTCTTCGTCTTTTGTCAGTATGAGACAATATGCTGCTCTAATTTTTACTGAGGTTCTGTATGTAGGTTGCTTGTAACTGAGGCGCCATATACTAGAGTTCACAATTAATGGTTTTAATGGTTCTTGTGGTTTTAAGTAACTTTTTAAAAGAAAAGTTGGCTGCTGCATGAGGTATTTGGAATAAGCATTGACGCACAGCAGTGGAGCTACTGATAAAAACTTTCACTGACAGTGAGTTATAAAATGTATATAAGGACTTCTTGTTTGCTCTGTTAGTAGCAATTGTGGAGGTAAAATGTATTTTTGAAAATGCTATATTGTCAAGCACTAGAAACTGTTATCCAGGCAAATGAAATTCTTAAACATGTAATTGTTCTGGCTGTCTTTGTTTCTCTGCAGGGGAAGCTTGCTAACCAGAAGTCTTGCCGATATTGTAAAGAAAGAGGACTTTGTACTTGATTCAGAATATTTGGTCACATTATTAGTGATTGTACCAAAGTAAGTTCATTGTTCATCCTAAGAACAGAATAAAATAAGAAATCTAAATGAAATAATAGGTCCCACAACCCTATAATACTGTGAGAACAGACATCTGAATTTGCTTACGGCTTTTCTGGATGAGCAAACACAAACATTTTAGATGCTTACTGGAGGCAAATGAGCCTGTATTCCTTTGTTCATGAGAACTCATCATAAGGAATGCTGAGTGCTCATGAATTTCTTGAAGAAAGAGGAGATTAGACTTAAGTCTCTTATCCAGTACTCGTCATGACTAGTCATGTTGCAGAAGGTATCCTTAGGAAAAGAGTAAGTGCTGAGTGAAAACACGACTTGTTTTACATTAGAAGGATTAATAATCAAATTATGCTGGTTAGGACTATGTTGACTTTCACCACCTGGTAAGCAAAGTGAAGTCTCTAGTGCTTTGCTCTGCATATTTTGAGATTGCCAGAACACAGATCTTCTATTTGTCTAAGTCTCTACCAGTGGAGCCCTGCTTATGTCATGTTAAGGGCTTGCTGGGGGAACAGGTTGTTTCTGTTTGAATTGTTTAAACAGCAGAAACCGCATCTTTTCCCCTGACCAAGGCAAGTGATGATATAGATGCCATCAAAACTCTTGCAAAATGAGAAAATACTCTAGACTGTCTTTCTGGAGCTGGGAACAAAAAGAGCTTCTAACTTTTAAAAAACCCACTGGCTTTCTTTACCACATGAAGCAGTAGACTATGTAACTTGTATAACTCTGGTGAAGGAAAAACAGTTTTGCAGTAGCTATAACAGAAAGCAGGTGGTTACTGTATCTCAGCCGTTATTTTTCCTTGACTTGTTTTTGGTGTTGAAAGGATGGAACCTCTTCACCACCAACTACAGAAAGGCAGGGCTTCCAAATGCTCTGTCCATCAGGCAAGTGCAGGACCATGGGGAACATGTTTGTAATTGTGGAAAAAGTAGTCTTATTAGTAACTCAGAAGAGCAGAGTTGCATAAGGAGTTTCTGATCAACCTTGACAGTTAAGTCCATTTGGTCCTCTGAGATTTCTAATTAATGATGACTGATTTAATTTCATAGCTCTTAGATTTAAAAAAAATTACACTTTAAATTTACATTAAGAGTGCAAATGTGTTACTTTTGCTGTCATTATAGTTTATTTATCAGTAATTATAAAAACAGCAAGAGGAGTACTGTCCCTGATGTCCTGAGTGTTTCTGATAACTTACACCTGAGTTGGAAGATGTGATGATTAAATGTTTTTAGCCCTTTTAAAAAACACTTGATCTGTTAATCTCAGATTTCTTACTACAGTGCTAAAAGTGTAACCAAAACCTGTGTGTTCTCTAGGGGAAATTATAATGACTGGGTTAAGCAGTATGAAACACTAGCAGAAATGGTTGTACCACGTTCCAGCAAGTAAGTTGTTAAATGCTAAGTGTCATATTTGTGTGTGCTGTGTTTTAGGAGTGTTCTTTATCTACAGTAACTTTGAATTTTAAAGATTTGTGAAAAACTTGTCAAAATGTCTTTATCTAATCAAGCCTGATCTTGGTGTAATTGAGGAAAAATTTAAAGAGTTCTAACTCTAGGGTTAACAAAGATATCAAGCTTAATTTATGGGGAAAGAGTAAGAGAATTGAAAAGCTAATCTTATTTCTGGTCAGGCATATTCAACTTCTCACTGGGGCATGGTAGGAATTACTGATAAATACTGGCTGCTGGCCTGTATGCTGTATGTCTGTGTTCAGAGGACTTGAAAAGAGTTCTATATACTCTTTGAAAGCTGCTAAAGAATGAAGATCTGGAAGTGCACATGGTTTTCTTGTGTGCAAAGAACGGTAACATGTCTCTTTAGATCCTTGGTACCAAACTGGTGCTTGGTGTCTATGATGGGCAAGACTAAGGGTGGGAGTTGGTAATACTTTTAAACCGTTTTAGCAGTCTTGTAACCACGTTGAAAATAAAGTCAATGTGTAGCATAAAACATTGATGTGGTTAATTTTAACTGACAGGCTGAGGTTTTCGTCAGGCAGATCTGATATTACGAGGTCTGTGCCAGTTACAAAATCTGAGCTTGCTCTGGATAATTTCACATATGAGTTGCATCAATTTAAGCCTAGTGGGAACAGACTAAATCTCTTCAAACTTTTTTCTTAAGCTGAAACATCAAAATAAGCAGTATTATTTTGAATTATAAAATAGTAAATCTACAGCCTAAGAAACACTTTCTCTTGCCAACCTATATCTTTTTAATTTGTGTACTTTTCTATTTTAAATCCATTTAATTTTTCTTTAAAATACACATTTCTAGTAAATCTCTAGTCCAAACTTTTCAGTACTAAACCAGCTTCAGTTCCTTTTTTTGTAAAATAATTTTTAATTAAAACAAATATCTTACAAAGTGTTTCTGAGTGCTGAAGTCTCTAAATGTGAATTATATGCTGCCATCTTTTACAAAGGGAATAATTAAGAGCAGTCAGTTTCTTTCTGTATAAGATGTTTATTTCAGGAACCAAATACCATAAGATTATCTGCATTTATGTTCTTGCCTTTTAGCAATAAAGTGCAATTTACACTACTGTATGTCAGAGCTGTGCTGACTTGAACCTTATTAATTCTGACACTTGGTTTGTTTTTTATCCTTGTAGTGTACTCTTTGAGGACCAAGACAGTTACCTTTGTAACGTCACCTTGTTCAGGAAGGCAGTGGATGACTTCAAGCACAAAGCCAGAGAATATAAGTAAGACTTATTTTGTGTGCATTCTGTTTCTCATATTTTGAAAGATCTCTAGATAGCCACTCTTGATTTTATTCACTTCCACATGCAGATTTATGGTCCGTGACTTCCAGTATAATGAAGAAGAGATGAAAGCTGATAAAGAAGAAATGAATAGACTGTCAACTGACAAGAAGAAACAGTTTGTAAGTCTTTATAAAGTAGTCATTTTAGAAATGTGAGACGTCTAAGTCTTGTTATTGCTACATAAAAATTCCATGGACTTGTGATTCTGAGAAAGCATTACAAGGATGCCATGCTGTAGCCAGCCTGCTACCCAGCTAATCTGCTCTGGCATGATTGAGTTTCCTGCAGCACACGTGCTCCTTACTGCATTGAACCAAGGGCTGGCATTGCACTAGTAATATATGAAGTTTGAAAGTGGACAAGTATCTGAATGACGTAATCAGACATTACTAAAATGATCTTTAGTATAGCTAGCTCATGGCAGCTATATGGGGAAATGAACAGACAGTGAGAAGTCTCCTTAAATTTCTCTTTAGTTAGGATCAAAACATCCTTGAGCCATTATGTCCATAGTGTACTCTGCTTTAACTTGTGTATATTATCATGGTACAGATATTGAATAGCTGCTCAGACATAGATAACGGACTGAGTATTTTTCTGATGTTTGAATAACCTAATTTTTTTTTTTCCTCTTCCCTTTCACAGGGGCCTCTTGTTCGATGGCTGAAGGTTAATTTCAGTGAAGCTTTCATTGCATGGATCCATGTGAAAGCATTACGAGTTTTTGTTGAATCTGTTTTAAGGTAATGAAACAGATTCGTACAGTGCTTTTATTTCTAGACTTTGTAAGACTTTCTGTCCAGCTCAGGCTTACCAAACTGAGGTGTGTGAATGCTGCCCTTCTGGGAAGGAGGAAGCAAGAAGTAGGGCAGGAAGAACAGTTGGTGCTGATACTCTTGTTGCCAGTTGTGGAATATTTGAGGTAGAAAATAGTGTATCTTGAGCCATGGATAGTCTTTCCACTGGTGCTTTAGGAGTTACAGCTACTCTGTAAGTAGCAGGAAGGCATATTTGCTAATTTCTGGCTTACTTTGTAAGGTGCTTGTAACAAGAGCTAACTGCAATAGTTCAGAATAAAAAGTATTTGGGCTTTGAGTAATATAGTTTGCCATCATGAAATGTGTGATTTTTCTTGAAAACATGCTTTTCTAAGAATTTTGTAGTCTAATCTTATCAGTCTTAAACCACTCAATATTCTAACTATAATTTTTCTCTGCTTTTTTTGTTTCACACCTCTCCACAAGTGTAGTTACTAGTTAAGAACAGCTGCAGTTCTGTAGAAGGAAGGGTTTTGATTTTTTTTTTAATTTTATTATTATTTTTAGAGTTGAAAGAACTCCTGCCTTAATCAGGAAAGAGAAAGGTGCTTTTAGCCTTTTCCATAAGTTGTTATAAGGGAGACAACCAGAGGGGAAAAAGAAAACAAATCACATTAACTTTCATTCTAGTCCACTAGGTAGCTACTATGGGCTTATTTTGAAGATAAAACTTGAGTAAGGAAGAACTTGATTGGAATGTTGGCAAATATTCCGTCCCCCTAGAAATGAGGATTGAGTAAAGACCGGATTCTCCACCAAATGCATAAGCAAAGTCTGGCAAGTGAACTAATTGGAGTGTTCAAAACTTAGTCCAAGAGTTCAGGTAAACTTTGAGAACTGTACTAAGTACTCAAGGATTTTAAATTATTTGAAAGGCATTTAGGCTTCTGTTTTGTTATTTTGAACTTGAAGAAAGATTTCCTACTCTGTTGATGCCTTATGAATTGTAGAAACAATGATTTTGCAAAAACTGAAATAAGCAGAATTTCCTCTTCAGCAGTAGGATTCTTTCTCAAAATAAAATCAAATTCTGCTTTGAAATATGAAAGAAGGTTTATTTCAGCATTTTCATGCTTTTCTACTTGACTTTCTCAGGTATGGTTTGCCAGTTAACTTCCAGGCAATGCTGCTTCAGCCTAATAAGAAAACAATGAAGAAACTGAGGGAGGTTTTGTACGACTTATACAAACACCTTGACAGCAGTGCAGCAGCTATCATTGATGTAAGTATTTTTGTAACTGCTACTCCTTTTCAATATTAGGTTTAGTCTGGGCTTTATTAAAAAGTTACACCTCTCCATATTCTTGCACCATTCTCTCAGAGTACAGAGAATTATATCTACTTATAAAAAAAATGCTGCTTCTATTTTACATTTTTGCAAAGCATATGGTATTTAAAGTTGCAGCCACTGCATTTGGTAGACTGCCTAGTTTAAAGTCTCCTGTAATTTCTTCCTTCTGCATTCTTTCCTACTTCCAATGGAAAGGTGTCTTACAGACTGCAAACATCCTCACATCCTCAAGGAATTCAAAACAAGTCATCTCTGATCTCAAACTAGGCTTGAGGAACTTAAATATACTTTGAATCTGTTTTGAGCCCAGAGAAATACATAAATTGTCCACAGTCTGTGATAACAGTGGCCTCAATACCAAAACAACTTCTTTTTTTGGGTTGCATTGCTGTCTTTGTTTTTAAGTTATCACAGTTGTCCTACTTTGCTGAAGGAGACCAAGTCAATGTCAAAATGGAGTCAGCCTTTCCATCTGTAGGGGTCTCATTTTCATGTTTAAAACTGGTTTGCCGGGAGGCTTATTCTCCTAATTTCTTTTGTATTGAAAAGCTGTGATTTTCATAGTTTAAATAAATATATATAACACACCATGAGCTTAGCTGGATTAAAAAAAAAAGATTAAAAATAATCTTTCTTAATGTTATATTGAATGTAATGTTTTTCCAGAGTATTTCCAGGCCTTTCTGGGGAACAAGGATGTGAGATAATTCAGGTGAAAATTAAAGGTGTTGAACTTTATGTAACTTCCTGGATCGTTCAGCACCCTGTAACAGTCTTATCAGAGACTGGCAGTGTTTAGACGTAGTAAAGTGTGTGTTTTCTATAGCCATGGATGTGAATTAGTGATATAGACCTACTTAGATTTTGAAAAAGCACTTGTATTTCATTTTGAAAAATACTGTTATTTATTTGTCAGAGTTCTATCTTTATCGTTGTTAAACAGTTGCTTGATTGTGGAAATTTAAGCTTGAAGTCTTGCCTGGCCTGTTTGCTTCAAAAACATACAAATACTTCATCTGCTTCTGAATAGGAGTTTGAATTGTAGGAGTATAACTGGTTTCAAAATTTCGTTTTAGGCACCTATGGATATTCCAGGTTTAAACCTCAGTCAACAGGAGTACTACCCTTATGTGTACTACAAGATCGACTGTAATTTGCTGGAATTCAAGTAAAAGTTCCCTAACATGACAATCTTCTCAGTGTCAGTGTAAACAAACAGAAGTGAGATTGAAGTACAGTAATACTTTTAACACTATACTAATCATATGCTTGCTTCTTATGTTAGGTGAATTTAACACACTGTGGTCCATCTCTAGACATTTTCTTTTTAAAGAACAGTGTAGGTAATCAGCTTTTAATCGACTATGTCTGTAAATGTATATTGAGAAAATTGAAGTATTTATAAACAGAGTGATTTATTTAAGGAAAAACTTATCCCTCTTTCATATGGTGGTCTGTGTTAATTCCATTTACCATTGTTTATAAAAAAAACTTGTTTACAGAAGAATAGTGTAAATGTTCATGGCCATTTTGTTCATTTGATTTAGTATATACAGCTGTGTTAATGTTGTTGAACTGTGATGTAAAGTATGTAAAACTGGTATGAAATTGTGCTTTCTGAATGGTTTAAAGTTACAATTGATGCACTGTAAACACAGGAAAAAATAAACATACCTGTGCAAATGTGTCATTTTCTTGTACTACATATAACTGCAGCTACCTGCCTGTGTCTAAACTGAAGCAATGACCAATGGTGCACCCTGCATTCACTGACACAGAAAAACGATTGGCTTCAGCACAGATACTTTTAAGAGATGGAGGAATTTATTTTACTTTGTGCAGAAATGCTCAAGAGTGCTTTTTGGCCACCAAACCTATGTATGAATATTTGTCATGTTTATATCTTTGTGACTGTAAGGAAAAGATGAGACAATTATTGGGAAGGTGGTGGTAAGCTAGGATGCTGACAAGCTAGGCCAAGCTGGGATTTTTTGATAATTCTTTGATCTTTTCAATTAGTTGAAGCTTGAGACCACTTTATGGCTTTGAATGTTGGACTATTTAATGAGTGCTGTTTTTTTTCTTTTTTTTTTTTTGCAACATCTGTTCTACCACACAGGGAGTATGACAGCCTTTTAATGTGTATAGAGAGGGGTTGTTTATTTCAGTAGCAGCTATTAAAAGTATTCTATGTGTCTGAGTAGCTAAATATGCAGTAAAAACTGCAGTACTGTTTAAAAGTGACTTGAATCAAGAGTGAGACCAGAGGAGCACTGATTTATCAAAATTAGTATTTGAAGTACTGTAAGCACTGTATTTTTTTCCTGTTTAGTCCCTAGCAGTATAGAGCTTTCAGCTATGGAATCTGTGATCATAACCTAGAAGCACTTTTGTGGAATTTGCTAACTTTGATAAGCCAACGTTGAGATCTCTGGTTATTAAAAAAGAAGTGTAGCTTTTGAGTGCAAGAGTTGTATCTAGCTACTGATAATGAAATGAGGTTTGACATCTATAAAATATTTGCTGTGTAAGTTCATATATGATTTTCTTACTATTTTTACAGATAAAGGGGGAAAGAGTGAGATCAAGTGTTCAGCTGTGCTCACACTCACGTGCTCTCTCTCATTTCCTTACGGAAGATAATAGCTGCATACTGTGTTGTCCAGGTTGCTAAAGTGTGTGACCAAGTGGAAAGGGTTTTCCCTTTAACACCCAGCTTTACCCCTTCTTTTGTTATTGCTACACACAAAGATTGTCATCTTGGTTCTGAGCTCACTATAACTGAGATACTGTAATTAGAGGTAAAGAGGTTTTATTTGTCCTGCTTCCCTGCTCACAGGAGGAATGAGGTTAAACTATTGTCTGTTATTCACTTTAGTTCTCTTTTAATTTTGGCTACAAACAAGTGCAGACAAAGGCTTAGGTTTCTAGTAAGTATTGTATGAACTGATTTGCTGTGTACTTGGCCCTGTTCAAGGTAACTGGTGGCTGCTCAATCAGCCCAAGATCCTTCTGAAATGAATGGAAGCAAAGTGCAGGTGAGCAGTAAAATGACACCACCACCAAAGCTGGGGGCAACAGTCAATATACTAAAAACAAAGGGATGTGGGAATGCTGGAGAAATGGGCTGACAGGCATTGCATGTACTTCAGCAAAGAGAATTGCCAAGTCCAGCACTGGGGGAGGAATATGCCCCAGTGCAGGCTGGGCGCTGACTAGCCAGGAAGCAGCACTGCAGAGAAGGAGCTGGGACTGCTTGTGGGAAATTAGCTGTGCTTGTGGCAAAGGCCAGCTGTCTCCTGGGATGGTAGTAAGGGAGTAGCCATCCTTCCCCAATATTTGGCTCTTGTAAAGTCATGTCTGGGCTCTATTGTACAAGAAATGGAGTACCAAAATGGAGAAACTCCAGTGGAAGCTACTTAAGCTTGTCAGGGAGCTGGAGCATGACATTGTGACTAGGAAAATCATGTCTCTTCATGCTGGTGAACAGACAGAGAAAGCAAAGAACAGATTTTACTGGTATTTACAACTGTCTGAGCAGAGGTTACAGAGAAGATGGAGCCTTCTGTTGTGCCTGAGCATTTCTCAGAGGTACATGGCAAAAGAGGAGCGGCAAAGGATGCAAGTTTGAAGGTGGGAATTGCTCTCTCACTCCCCCTGTTCAATGGGACAGAAGAGAAAACAACATGAAAAAGCTCATGAGTTGATAGACATGGAGATTGCTTACCAGTTACTGTCACAGGCAAAACAGACTGGACTTGGGGAAGATTTAGTTTATTGGAGTTACAGTAGATCTGGATGATGAGAAGCAGACAAAAATAAAGCACCTTATACCCATTCCTTTTTTTCTGAGGCTCAACTTCACTCCTTTATCATTCCCAACCTCTGTCCTTCTGCCCAGCAGCACAGAGGGCTGAGGAATGGGGGGTTATGATCAGTTCACAGTTCCTCTTTGCTTCACCTTCCTTCTCACACAGTTTCCCTGCTCCAGCATGGCTCCTTGCACAGGCTGCAGACCTGCAGAGTAAACGTAGACTAGCACGGGTGCTCTGTGGGCCACATTTCTTTCAGGGCATGTCCACTTGGGCTGATTTGAGTTCTCCAGAGGCTATAATATGGATATGTGCTCTGGCATGGACCTCTCCATAGGCTGCAGGACAGCTTCTGCTCTGCTGTGGGCTGCAGGGAAATACCTGCAGTGCATTTCCATTCAGTGATCTATCCAGACTGGAGTTACCTGTGGCTGAGCAGACTGAGAATTGTTGTTTACGTGGAAGGGAGCACTGCAGTGTATTAAATGTTAGTAACCAGCCATTGAAGAGCTAATGTCTGATACCATTGGGCCTTCCTAGTGTTGAAGAGAGACATTTTGGATGCAGAGTGTGGGAGTTAGTCTGTGCTAGATTTGATTTACAGGGAAAGGCTAGAAACAAAACCTTCTCTTTTTACAGTATATTTTATTTCCGTGGTTCTTCAAAGATTTCTGGCAAATGGAACAAGATTAAAACTGTGTAGAAATGGAAAATTTTCATTTTGTTTCTTAGAGGCATGCCAGGTGATTAAGTTAGAGTGTAATTTGTGGAAGTTTTTAAAAATGCAGTATACTCTGGAATGTGAGGATTATGGAAATTTTATTTTTTCTTACAATAAGTAATAACAGATGATTTATGTCTTAATAGGGAAAGCAGACATAACTGGATTGTCACAATTTACATGTGTGTAGTCAAAGTCTGAGAAGGGGAGAAGCTGCTGCACAGCAGAATTATCTAAAATAGCAACATACTAGTATTTTAGTAAATTTAACGTAGGTCTTGA
This sequence comes from Campylorhamphus procurvoides, assembly GCA_013396655.1. Taxonomy (NCBI): domain Eukaryota; kingdom Metazoa; phylum Chordata; class Aves; order Passeriformes; family Dendrocolaptidae; genus Campylorhamphus; species Campylorhamphus procurvoides. The sequence goes on from WBMV01001015.1 coordinate 1,829,927, forward strand.
AATGCTGATGGATGCCATTTGAAAGCTGACAAATAAAACTTAGTAATGATACTGTGTGAGAAAGCAATCCCTGCAGTGAGTTCCAGGATTACCAGGACTGGAGAGAAGAAGGAGCAGAGAGCTGGGCAGAAGCAGAGGGAGTGTGGTAGCTAGGAGATTGTAGAGGGGCAGTGAAGCAGACCTAGAACTCACTACTGAACAGGAAGGGGTACAGAGGAGCATCACCACAGCTGAGGTCAGACAGGAGAGGATTTCAGTGAACTTAAGGAAAATGAACCACCACAAACTTATTGGGAGAAAACAAACATTCTATCTTGAGGAAGGACAAGAAGAAGGAAGTACTGTGTGGGCAGCCTGGCCTTGATCCCAGGGAAGGATCAAGGAGTGAATTGTATCAAGGACAGGAAGGTGATTAAGGATAGTCAGTGTGGATTTGCGCCTTACCAACCTGACAGCCTTCTGCAATGAGGTGACTGGATCAGCAGGTGAGAGGAGAGAGGGGATATTTGTTTACCTTGGCTCCAGTGAGGCCCTTGATGCTGTAACGTGGACAAACTGATGGCATACAGACTAGGTAAATGTACAATAAGGTGGACTGGAAAGCAGGTGAATCGGTAGGCTCAAAGGCTTGCAATCAGTGGCATGAAATCCACCCAGAGGCCAGTTACTAGTTGAGTACCCCTGGGATCAGTACTAGGGCAAGTATTTTTTAGCATTTTTATGAGACAATGCACCTTCACCAAGTTGGCTGGTGATACAAAACTGGAGGGAGTGGCTCATCAGCTGAATGGTCCCTGTCGAGAGGGCCTCAATACACTGCAAAAGTGGGGACACAGGTACATCATGAAGTTCAACAGAGGGAATTGTGGAGTCCCACATCTGGGGAAGAATAACCCCACATACTGGTACAAACTGGTGGGCAACTGGCTGGGAAGGAGTTTTGCAGGAAAGGGACCTGGGACTCTTTTCAGAAATGTTGAGCATGAGGCAGCAACATGCCTCTGCAGCCAAGGCCAACAGCCTTAGGAAGGGCATTGCCAAGGGTCGACGAGGGTGCTTGGGCTTCTCGACTCAGCACTAATGAGACATCACAGCTTGGCAGTAGTCGAGGTTGGCAGGCACCACTGAGGATCATCTGGTTCTCCCTGCTCAAGCAAGGTCAGGTAGAAAGGATTGCTCTGGGTTTTGTCTAGTAAGGTGTTGAAAATCTCCAAGACTGGAGATTCCACAACCCTCTCTGGGCAACCCTCTGTGGTGTTCAAACATCCAAGTACTAAAACTGTGTTATGTTTAGACAGGACATGATGTGTCTCAGTTTGTGTCCATTGGGCACCACTGAGAACTCAGCCTCCTTTTTACACCCTCCTATCAGTTTTTCAGAAACATTGATAAGATGCTCCCGAGACTAATTATTTTGAGCAGAGGGTGGTAAGTGCCTGTGCAGTATTCAAGCACTTGCTTCTGGGGCTGCTTTTTGTTGTAAGGAATATAGCTGTTAGATGTGGGATCTTTGCTTTGCTTTTTTGTTTATTTTTAATGTATAATAACAATCTGAAATGCTCAGCATTTAAACTTCTGTATTAATTCAATTTTTGTAAAGATATTGATGATTTTGAAAGCTTTCTGGAAGATAAATGTAGCTATGATCTGTTGAACTCTTAGATATAGAAAAGATTGCATGCAGTGACTGAGTTCTGAGCAGAAGTGTTTAGAAAGTAGCTTCTTCCCAGATGTCTTTGTATTGTAATTGTGGTTTTCTGGCAGAATTCCCACAGCAGGAGGGATGTTTGAATTCTGCTCCATCACTTATGTCAACAACTGCAGTGTTTGTCTTCCACCCAACCAGGACTGGATTCTTAGAGTGAAAGACCCTAATATTTGCCAGCAGCTTAGTATATTTGGCTCCAGGCAAACAGTGTATAGTTTATCGTACACTGACTTAAATACCTTCAAGAGCACAATTGGTGAGATGAGTCATAAGCAAATGGCACCACGCTTCACTTCATGGGGATAGGATCCGTGCCTGGGATCTTTTCATGTTGCTTCAGTATAAACAAATGAACTCCATCACACTCTGGGCTGTGGCATTAACACAGGAGTCACAGATAAACTAAATCATGAGCACTTCCCCTTGCAGAGATCTGGGGGTTGTGTTTCACCAAAAAGCTCACTTTCTGTAGGCTCTGGGAAAATAAAAGTGTGATATTTGAATTCCTGCAACTTCATTGAGTTTAACGTGGTTTTCATGAGGTTCTTTTGAGTCGATAAGCAGATTACTGCAATGCTGTATTTCCCTGAGACACTTGGGTGAGAGGGTGGTGGGACCTGGGAAGCTGCAGCTGTGTGGATACTCTTGGAGAGTCCTGCACTGGACAGAGCCAATGGGAAAACCACAGAGGAAACTGTGTTAGGCAAAAGTAGATGCTGGAGAGCCAGCTCTGAACAGACAACAGCACTTTTATGTTAAAGAGTTATAGCAACCGATATGAGCGCGCACACTGTTGTGGAGCTGTTCACCTTTTTTGCCTCACTGTAGCCTCTTAAAATGTGGTCGTTTTAGCTTTTTTTTTCTGTAGCCTCATCAAGGACCTCTCCTTTTTTTACAGTCTGTCCGGGCCTGTGCTCTCTGGTGAATTGTTTTGATTGAATCATCTGCAGAAATGGAATCTGCATTTTTCACCTCTAGAGAGCGACCTCGAGCTACTCACCAGTAACTGCTGAGGTAAAGCTCTCACGAAGCCTTTGCTGAGTTTGAATTGAAGTGTTTGATCACTGAATCATCTTGTAGTCTCATAGTACCAAGGAAATTTTTAATACTGTCCATAATTATTATGCTTGGTTTCCCCAGACTCCTTAGAGATTCATGTGATCCAGCCTTTCACTGAGGAGCCTGAAGAGATCAGCATGTCCCAACAATAGAATTCTGGTGAACTCAGAATTGCTACTTAAAATTGTATATGTCTAATTTAAGGTACATTATGGGATTTCAATATTTTAAAAGTGTGTTCTTTGACTACACTGTTTACTTTTTCTCTTGATGTTACCATATATTATAAATTAAGAAATTTGAGGGATCACATGCATTTTCCATCAAAGCAAAAATCCCCAGCTTTCAACCTTCTGTACCATCTCCTTTTGCAATGTACAACTCTGCTTTACACCCACAGCAACAAAGGGAAAAGACAGAATGATCCTGCAGCCAAAGGCTGTAGAACTTTGATGCAGGCTTTTTAATCTGTTTCTGTTTTTAAATAGAGTTATGACTTTTGTGATCTGTGACAATATTCTGGTAGTTCCTGAGCTACCAAGTTTTCTTGCCATAACAAACTTAGATTTTAAGCCAAATATTCAAAATTTATGGCTTTAATACCTTCTAGTAGAGCCTCGCTGAAGATTGCCTTTTCCTTTCAGACTCTTCAGGAGGAATTCCTGGTCGCTGGGGACAGGGGCACAGTGGGAATCATTACACAGTTACTTTATTGTCATATGCATCTGTTTTGCCATTCTCTGCCTTGTGTCAGGAGCAGTGTCAGTCCAAGGCAGGTCTGCCAGCTGGTCCAGGTGAAACCCACCTGTTTTCCCATGTACCAGTTACCTCCTTTGGTTAAGAGAAAACAGAAAAACTGTTTTCAATTGACCTTCTCCTGTAAACATAACGGAGGAAGCAGCTGTAAAACAAGTTCCACTTTGGGTTACATGGAACACTCTTGGCAAGGACACGCTTTCCACACCAGGGCAGCCACGGGCAGTGCCTGAGCCCTGCTTGCTTCCCAGCTGCTTTCTGCTCTGGCATATCCCTTTGACTACATCACTTGGTTGTAGGTCACTGCATGCTCCTTGCTGAACCTCTTAGTTCTCTGTCCTGCAACTCCAACTTTCCCATCTTCCCCTTTCTCACTCTCCTTTACATTCCTCCATTCCTCCTTTCCCTTGTTCCTCTTGGGTTTATAAACTGCCACTCTACTAGAGGCTGCAGTTTTTAATGGTTTCATGTTGCTAAGCGATATTCTTCCTCTCTTCTCAACAGCCTGGTTTTCTTAGAAGTATTCAGTGTCTGTAATAACCCCCACTTGGTTGCCTTAAATTCAAATGTGTCCTTGTCTTTACCTCCCATAGCTACACAGCAGCTCAACTTGCCACAATCACCCATGTGAAAGCTTGTAGTCATTAGTAAAACTATTTCTTGGAAAATACTGTTTCAAAATTGGTTATATTTCACAATGGACTTGTTGATGGTGCTGTGTGTATTACAAGAGATTCGTAATGTTCTCCTAAGGGCTTATCTGACCTGCACCAGGCGCTGAAGCACACAGCTTGAGGCCCATCATGCTGCAGCAAGCATCAGTGCTCCAAAGTGTCACAAGGTAAAGGACTGGCTGACAATTATTTGGTTAATCTGCTCGTTATGCTCTATTGATTAAGGGTATGGAAAAATTGAATTATATATGGATTTTCAGTAACAGTAGTACAGCAAAAGTTTGAAGAAGCAAGAAGAACAGTTTTCACCAGTTATTGAAGTCAAACCATCCCCAAAATTCCAGCTGCCCCTTGTGAAACTGTGGGTCAGAATTACTTTTACAGCATTTTTATGGCTCAGTTCAATGTTAGATAGGTGCCAGAAAAGAACATGAAAACAAACATAATGAGCTCGGATGAATGCAATAGGAAATACACAGCAAATGCAGAGAGAGAGAGGTTCATCCCAAAGGGTAGCTCTGTACTGCTCTTGGGATCATTATGGGAGGTCTGTTAGTACCAACATGGCACCACAGAGGCTTCATCCACCTCTCACTGATGTACTGGGCATTGAGACAGCTCAGACGTGCTCAGCTCTTTTAAAGACAATGTAAGGCCTAAATTTAAATTTATTTTTTCAGACCATGATGAGTAATATGTGAACAGAGAGAAATGTCTATGATACAGAGCCCCAGCCCACAGGAACTCCTTCCCACAGAGTTTGGTCCCACTCAAAAACAGTCACTCTGTGGAAAATTGATAATTAAACTATTTAGGAAGAATTAGTCCAGCTGATACCAGAATGGATTATGGTACATGCATTCTGACATTTTTCTAAAAATTAATGTGATTAGTACTGTAAAGCAGTGGTTCCAAATTATTTTTAGAATATTTTCTAATGGGAAATATATTGAGATAACTAATTACATAAAAATAACTTTACATTAATTGAAAAAACCCACACTTTGAATTCTTAAAAAATCAGCTTCAGATTTATTAAATACTTCAACTGACCCCATGAAAAGGTATTATTTAAGACAGGTAGAAAAGGAATCTCTTTTGTTTAGGTGAAAAAAGCTGTTGTAATAATAAAAGTACATTTCTCATATAGATATTCAAGCACTTCAATTTTAGAGCTTCAGAGCTAGAAGCTAAAATGAGTAGGTTAAATGTTGTCCCCATTTCAGTTAATATTGTCTTGCCATTTGTTTCTGTCAGACTTGAATTGCACTCAAAATGCTAAATCAAACCTATGATTTTCCTGTTGCTCTGCTTTGCTGGAGGACAGTTCAGGTTCCTCATTGAGGCCTTTGTATCTCTTTAGTGCTCACACAGCTGACCCCAAGGAATGTAACAGTTAAACCAGAATAATGATAATACAAAATCCATTTGTGTTTAAAATAATTATGTGGGTTCCTCTTGAACTATTTCCTAATTAAAAAACAAACAAACAAACAAACAACCCCCCCAAAAAAAACCATCCATAAACCATAGACACACACACACAAACACAAAAACCCACCAAACAAACTAACCAAGAAGAAACCCATAACAAGAAGACTCCCATATCAGTGAAATTTGAGTTTCAGAAGAGAATAATTGCGAATTTCACAGTAACCCTTGGAAGCAGGTCAACTGCTTCACAGAACTATTTTTTTCATGTAATTACTAACACCTTGTCATACCTTAAATCTTCACAAAGGATAATATCTCAGAGCAATAAATTTTGCAGTATCCAATCTTTTTTGCATAGCATGTCAAAGAAATCAGGATGTGTGATCACTTCCTGCAAAAGAATGGAAGGAGCAGAGTTAGCAGGCAGAAGGGAGCTTAACCAAGGTGTGAAATTCTGTTCTAGACAGCAAAATTGTGTTGTCTGCACGTAAGCTGGGGTTTGAGCTCTCACCATTGACAGCCTGAGTTGCAGTTTTTACTGCTGTGTGAACAGAGGTGTCCAGTGCCATTTCACACACCATAAGGCAGCTGAGACACCCTGGTAGAATCAGAATCTTTTAGGTTGGAAAAGACCAACCTAAATGATTGGATCATTGAGTCCAATCATAGGACTGGTAGGTAAGATGTGGGGCCAAGGACAGACCCATATCCTTCTGGATCCCACCTGGATCACTAGGTACTTTGCTTATCTATGTGAATTGATCCCCTCTGGCTGGGCAGCTGAACTGCTCTTCAAGCTGTTCCTTAGATCCCCACAGACTATAGTGGGCCATAGGCAGGGTCAGATGTCTGTCTCCAACTGAATGCCAAGGGCTTTGTTTCCATACTATGATGTCTCCAAACTCCTCAAGCTGCAGTTCTTACCTGGAGCTCTCTGCAAATCACTATTTTGCAAAGTCTCTTTCTCTTTTTGCTGTTGCTTTTTAACTCTTCTTGAAGCTATTTAAATTTGTGGGTTTTCTCCCTGTCCTTGCACCCAGAGCATGAAAAAAAGGTGTTACCATCCTGTTGAGTATGAACCCAGCTAAGCATTGAATGCACTGGTATCATGTTAGTGATACAGCTGTGGTCAGACACGGCAGGTTGAGGCTCATGACTTTGTCTCAGCCATTAGCAAACACTGATGCCCCCAGAGCTGTTGGTCTCCTCTCGGAGGACTACTGACTCAGGCTGCTCTGCTTGCACAGGTGTAGAACAATATTTCCACAACACACAGTCAGGGCTCCCAGGTGCAGAGTGAAACTGTGAATAAATACTCCCTGCACTGAAGGGGTGTTGTGGATAGACTTAATGGACAAGCAAGGTAATGCTCTCCAGCAGTGTTTTTGGTCTGTAGCGCAGCTCCATCTGGAAACAGCAGCTGAGTGAATCAAAAATTCCAGGAATGTTCTCAGTGTGAATGAGCCCATGCCTCCACGAGAGCAGCTGGAATACTTCCCAGGATAGATCTTCCTCCTGGTGGACCTCTTTGCTTTTATACGTTATGTTCTAGTTGGTGTTCTGGCATGGCATCCCATAAAATGTGTGTATATTTACTTTGCCAGTAACACAAAGGCTGGACTGGTTTTTTTTTGCAGGTTTGAGAAATGAGGCACAGAGCTAAACTTCCAAATTTCCATCCAATCTTGCTTTAATTTAAACCCAAACATTCAAGTACACTTACATGTAATCTACTCATATTTAGACATGAAGTATGGCAGAGTAGAGAGTCACAAAATTCATTATTTAATAGAATTCCCCAAATAAATAAGAATGCATTTAATTATTTACTGTCATCACCAGGTGCTTCCACAAGACCCAGAGAGTATGTTACCACTGGACAATAACTAGCTATTCTAAAAGAGAATTATCTTTGTTTTCCTTTCCTGAATTAACTGACTTCCCACTGCAGTTTGTTTGACTAGGGTGTTATAAGCTGTGGCTATTTTAAACCGAGGCAAATGAATCTGTCCTAAGTTAAGCAGCCTTTGAGTCGTCACCATGTACAGACACCACTTACAGACTGGCACATCACAACAAGCTGAGGTCAGTACTACCTTACGTTAATTCGCAGATGAGTCAACTCTTCAAGATACAAATGAATGGAACTGCTCCTAATAGACGCAAAAAAAGTCAGCTGAAGAAGAAAACCTCCTTCATAGGAACAGGGCTTGGTCATTCAGCGGAGAGGAAGATGAAGTCCTCGCAACACAGCATTTCTGTTGTGTCCATTAGCGAGAGGCTTCTGGCAAATGGAGCTGAACCAGCCGGGGCAGGCACTGGGGCTGCTCTGCTTCCGAGAGGAAAACACATAGCCATGTTGTCATTCAGAGGAGTGGAAGGAAGAAATAAGTATTCTGCTGAGATGGAAATGGATAATGGAGATATATTTTGAAACTGATGTAAATCCTGTTTGGTGACGTGCTGGTGAGTCACGAGGGCGGGTGGAAGCGATTTTACATAATAACAGTATCATCTGCTTTCTCCTTTTGCACTGACACACAACAGCAACACAGGCTCTGTGCAGCAGCCAGTGAGTCATATGCTGTGTATCAACCTAAAAGGGCTGAAACCTCAAAATATTTACAGTTGCGTTTCACATCTCAGTGCAAAAAGGCTTTGGGAGCCGGCAAGTGTGGTGTACTGCTAGTTTGGTTTCCCCTGAAGTGACCACATCAGACCCAAGAGGCAAAACTTTGGTGGAGCCTTAGGAAGAAGCTGCTCTAGGATCTACAGTGTTCAGACAGCATAAAAGAGGACAGACATGAAGAGTAGGACAGGCTCTTTCAGAATTAACACTTACAAAGGATGAGGCTGAATTGAGAATAATTATACTGAGGTGAGTTTTCAATACAATTTTCAAACAAGCTCAGCAGAAGCACTGAAGCTCAGAGGAAGGCACACATACAAAGGGTTGTGCTGAAGCTTAGAAATATTCAGAGGTACTTATTGAATGGAGATGATTTTTTTCTCCTTTTAAAAAGCTTTTTAATTTCTGTATGACAAAACATGCTTTAAAAGTCAGTGTGATTGCTCCTAATTGAGCTCTCACATGCTGATAACACAAATGTAATCAGATCCTGCCAATTTCCATCTCCTTTTTCCATCTCTTTTCACTGTAGGGAACAGAAACAGGGCCTAGCAAAAGAAGAGAGCAAAATACTGTACTTTGTCAGGTTTACAGCTGACTGAGTGGACTCTGTCTGTGTAGAATTAGAAATTCCTCAGCTTACAGAGCTCTCCTAACACAGTATACAACTAATGGAGAGTCTGCCTACTTCCTTTTTAATTGCATTTAGATTTCCCTGCTGTTGCTTTAGGCTGTTAGAGCACCTAGTCTATAACAAAACAAATGAATTACCTGTAAACAATTAAAACATAGCAGTACCTGCTTAATCTTGTAATACCTACAGAGAGAAGAATGGGAAAATGGAAAAAGTCAGAGATATTTTAATTAAGATTTAGGTATTAGGGCCATAAAATTTCAGAGTCACTCTGCCAGGAGCATCTGAAGTGATAAATGTTTACCCAGTATGATACTTAGTTACATAAAATACTGGTTTCATAACTAGGTTTTATGATTTACCTTCTTAATTAGGGACAAAATGTAGTCTTGGAACAGAGTACAAGGTAAACAGATTTTACATGGAGGAACTCTGCAGAGGCTCGGGTAAATGAGAGTAAATCCATCACTGCTCTGTGCCGCTGCTCTGTTTGCAGTCTGAGGTTTCCAGAGACATTATGGCTGGTGCCAATGCTGGTTTCTGCAAGGCAGCAGCAATTGATTTGCACCCTTTTAGGGATAAATTCAATAGGTCTTTTCTCTGGGGAGCCCCACCCAGAAATTCTCTGTGTGAACAATTTTGAGCCTCTCTCTACCTTATCCTTTCTTACTTACACTTAATATCCTTGTTAGATATTACATTTGATGTGGCTTTACTCAGGCTCCTTAACCACCAGATATTTGAACGCTCCCAAATAAAGCCTGGAGCACAGCTGACAATTTTTTTCCTCAGAAAATAATTTTATTTCACCACCTGCCAGTTTGTTTGGACAAGTCTGGGACAGCCAAAGGGACTGGAGGAAGACCTTCTACCTTTCTTAAGAAGGAGATTTCAGCTGGGCTGTCACAGCCTAGCAATACTTTGTAGGATGTGTTTCATGGGTAGTTATTGTGCTCTCCAAACACTCTGGTGAAGGGAGTCACAGTTCAGAACAACTAGCAGCTCTCAATGTTACAGCATAATATAGCCAAAGCTTCTTTATTGTGCCCATTTTCATATCTCCTCTTCTTTTCATCCCTTTGAACTATTTGAACTCACAAGAAAGTAATTGGGAAGGTATTTTCCATGAGGACAAATACATGCTGTCCTTCTAGCACCCCACTTTCCTGGAACCCCAGAATCCACCATCACCCAATACCACATCTCTGCTTCTGTGGAGTGGTTGCAATCTACTTTCCATCCTTGACTGCACTCCAAGGGTAGCAAAAGGCTGCTCAATTCACAAATGCAGCAAATATTCTCATGCAGCTTTGAAATGTTTGAACTCCCAGTGTGTTAGAAGTTAGATGGAAGCAGAGATTTTGTCTTTCCACATACTGATATTGGAGATTCCCTTGCACAGAGACACAGGAAAAACATGATGGACACAGCACAAACATGCACACCCAGCCCAATTTTCCATCATAAAGTATCAGGAAGGTGCTATGCAGTGAGGACACTGGTGCCTGCCGTGTAATGGTTTTCCACTACTTGCTGGGAAAGTCAGTATGATTGTACTGATTCTAAATCTCCCACTTATGCAAAACTTAGAGTTTGTTCACTAGGAAACATTTGTTATTCACAAGGGAAGGAGTCTGGACCCTGACAAGTACAGGTCAGTATTAAAGTCCAGCTGTGGTTCAAAGGCTGAGAAATCTGGAAAGAAATGACTCTGAAATTTTCTTGATAGTACATCATCACATGAAACTTTGTGCTGCCAGGGTAGTTATTCCCAATTAAGAATTTGGTAAATTACTCTTTTGGGATTTTTAATCCAATTTGAAACTAAATTGGTAAGCTTGGATGGAGGAATTTAAGGCCTTGCTCTCTACATTGATGTTGGAATTTGAGGTTCTGTTTCAGAGTAATTTTCAAACATGAAAAAGATGCAGTGAGTGAGTTAATTAACTTCTTCCAATTTATGAGCTGTTTGGAGACATCTTACCAAACCTTCAACTGTAACTAATACTGAGTATCACCCACATATATTCAGGAAGCTGTGAATACTAAACTGAAAACTTTTGGAGTGGCCATGTGAGACAAATGAATGCTATTGTTTCCTTGTTGAAAGAAATGCATAGATAATGCAGAGCCATGTAAAAATTACATGGTATGCATTTGAAAACTATTTAAGAGAAATATCTTATCAATCTTAGCAATCTTATCTTATCTTAGCAATCAAGGCAGGAAAAGTATATTTCCTGAGTGCTCATGACAGTAAAGAGGAATGCTCTATCATTTACTTGAGGTAAATATCTGCTGTCAGGAGGAAAAGCTGACTCAAGTATGCAGTGTGAAAGCTTCAGAGGCAATCTCGCTTCCAGGCATATTGCAAGCCTAGAGTGATGATGTCAAATGGGTATAATACAGTTAAATAATTACACTTCTCCTCAGATACACAAAACACCTTACTAGAAAGAACATGTTTTAAAAACAAATTCTTCTCTCTCCTCTAATTTTGTCCTTGATTGAACCACAGAGCTCCTGGGTAAGTGAGTAAGTTGACCTCCTCTCTGCTTTCTGGAGTGAAGAGAACAGGTTTGTGAGAAAAGCTGGAACCTAAAACCAGATTTAACTGGTGTCCTTGCTAAACACCATCTAACAGAACAGGCAGAGATGCCAGACAAAGAACTGAAGAGGGGCAGGACATCTTTTCCTAAATCTCCTATTGCTTCTTCTGCACTTAGCACTGAATGGGCATTGGGATACAAAAGGACTAATTTGACCCAGTAAATCTGAGAGGAAAATTAATAATGGGTCCTACCACAATTCCATATGGTTTTTATGAGGAAAAGTGTCTTTTATTATTTTAACCCCATTTTAGACAAACTGTAAATATAAAATCCCTGAGATCCTCTTCCCGTGTTCATCCCATCCCTTTACTTCCTACTTCCATTTCTGAAGTAGGATATTTTGAAACCAGTGTACACAGAGCAGACACCACTGGCAGTGTGAGGAGGAAAAACATCACTGTGCAGTGTGCATCAGGCAGCACAAAAGCAGAGCAAACTGAAAATGCAGTCCAAGCTCCACTAACAGGATCCCTGTGAGACTGCCCTTTTCCTAACAATTAATGGAGAGAGGTCAGATTTTGCTGCCTTAATCATCCCCTGGCATGAGGTTAGCAGCATGATAAATTAAATTTGCTCCAAAAAATTGCATTCTTAATCCCTCTCCTGCCAGCCTATACCCCCTCAGGTGTGGAAGTAAAGGAAGAAAGATAAATCGTGAAGTTTCTCCCCTCAAGATTTCTGCAGATTTCAATTCTTCACTCACACACTGCCATCAACCTCTTCCTGCCCTGCAGTGATTGCTCTTGACTCAGCTTTGCCAGCAGAATAGTTCCCATCAGATTACACTACTGGAGGAGATGGAGTCAGGCCAAGGATTCATCTGACTCTGGGTATTTTCTGCGTTTCTAAAGGTAGATTTCCTTTTCTGTCCACTTTCTTCCCCAATATGATTCTCAGGGCACAATTAATATTATTGAATTCATATTCTTGTGTTGTTACCTTGCTGTATTAAAGCTGCCATCACCTGTTTCGTGCCAGGCAACATGCACTTCCCTGCCACAGGTTGTGGTACTTTATAGCTGCAGCACATGCCCTCTCACACCATGGCTCTGTGCCTCAGAGTTTGCTATTTTGCTCAGGAAGGGACCTGAGCAAAAGATGTATTGAACATTATGCCCTGCACACTTGACAGTGAGAAGCAATTTTCTTCATTAATCAGAATGAATTCTGATACAAAGGCACCCACAACTGATCGCATTTGGCTCTTTTAACAAGACAATGCAAACTTCTTTTTTTTCTCCTAGTCTTTAATACACCAAACAATAAAATATAAGGGGTTTAAAACTGAAGATTTGGTAGGAGATTTTTTTAGAGTAGATTTAGATTAGGTACTAGGAAGAAATTCCTCTAATGTGAGGGTGGTCAGGTGCTGCAACACGTGGCCCAGAGAAGCTGTGGATGTCCCCTCCCTCGAAGTACTCAAGGCCAGATTGGATGGTGCTTTGAGCAGCCCGGTCTGGTGGAAGGTGCCCCTGCCCATGGCAGGGGTGTTGGAACTAGATGATATTAAGGTCCCTTCCAATGCAAACCACTCTTTGATTCCATAAAAATTCTAGCTGTGGAAAAAATTTCCAGTGTCAAAAAGTAGTTCTCAGTTCCACTAGGAACTGATGAAACTAAAGTTAAACCGTTTACTTACTAGAGTTAATGAACATATTTTATTTGTATCAGGCATACAAAATTTTTATTTTGAAGTATTTTTTAAATTCAAAATCAAAATGACACCAGAAGCTTAAATATGAAGACAGTAATAGTTACATTATTGTTTTTCTGCAGTAATTTTCTTCATGTTCTACAAAAAGTGGAAGTTTGAAGGGTGATGTGAAGTACTAGTGCAAAGCAGGCACCTCTGTAGGGCTCAAGGAAAATGAACATGGTTCAATGTAATGCTTTTAAGACCCCACTTTGCATTTATGGTCTGATTCCCCTCTAGTGGTGGTGGTAGTGACAGGAAACAAAGAGAAGCCTTATGTTATTCTCCTGTAAGTGGCTTTCCAAGGGTGTGAAAGCTGTGCTAGAAAAAATAAGTGTCAGAAGATGAAGCTTCTGCAAGCACAGCTAGAACTGAAATCAAAGTGATATGAAAGTACACATGCCAGAAGATGCTGTCAGAGCCCCTCCAATTTCTAAGCTGAAATGAAACAAGATTAAAAGACTCCCCCAAGGTCCTATTCCAACATGTACTTTGTCTACTGCTCTCAGTCTAGAAAGTTGTTTCACACACTTACAGTGTGAGACACTGCCTGTATTGCTGAGGTTTTTATTTGGAGATTCAGCCATCTCTGGCAGCTTTTTCTGGGCCATGGTCTATGCCTACTTAGGGCACACAAGGCTCCTGGGAAATGGGATGTGTGTTAGACTTCTTTATTGGCTTCAGACACCACTATATTCCATTGCTCTGGGGACTGTCTGCTGGTAGGGCAGTCTTACTGAAATATAACCTCTGTTGAAACTCTCCTGTTATAAAAACAAAGTATTTTCAGTCCAGAGAAAACATTACCACAGTGATGTGAAAGTAGCTGCTTGCTCCCAGATCGCTGCCCCACTGACCTTGGTAGCACAAGTACAGGGGACACAACTGACAGCAGCATCCGCAGGGGTGAGGGATCTCATCACATCTCAGCTGGAAAGGGAGATTGTTGTGAGTCAGTAAGTGGCCAGGAAGCTGCTTAGAAACACCTCAGCAGTCATCTGCTTCAGGAAGTGTAATGTGTGATTCAGCAACAGTTTTTGACCTGAAACAGCAGTTTTCGACCTGAAACAGCAGTTTTTGACCTGAATCACTTCAAAGCCAGAACATGGTCCATAGCGTCCAGGATGCAAAGCTAAGGCCTGTGGGATTCTCTTAAAAATCTTGTACCAGCCTTTAGAAATAGGAGCTTGTAGCTCCAGAGAGTTTGTGCTCCTACTTTCAGCTCCAGTAACACAGGACAGCCTGAGTTTCTCCATATTTCAGTGGGATGCATCTTTTTTAGCCAACAGTCACACTGTGTGATGGCATGAAGTACAGAACATAACTTCTGTGTCGCCCTGTAGGTTGTCTTAGGGGAGAGTCATTCCTGCTGCTCTACTGCAAAATGATTCCAGGACAGAAGCATTTATCTGGGATAAAGTCTCCTTCTCCTCACGTGATCCTACAGTGCCCAGTGTTCATGGAACTGGCTCCAACCCTGACAGGGACCTTGACAAGCAGCTATTGCAATACAAACTGCAACCACCATCAGTGACTCAAAACAGAGTCAAATCTCTGTGCCTGTCATTTAGATTACCCCAAGCATAAGCCTAAATTATACTGTATTTTTCAGGAATCTCGTGATCTCGGTTGCTTCCCAAAACGAGGTATTTCTGGAGTTCAGCACTCAGTATTTCACCTTTATACAGCAGCAAACCAGCTGATGCCACAGGTGGAAGCAAGGCTCTCCCGGCTGAATCAGGGAAAGGGCAGATGGTTTAGTGAAACAGAGCACAGGACCCAGGCCGGGTACATGAGCGTGGTGCAGGAGCAGGCCGGGAGGAGCTGTGCCGTGCCAGCTGTGGCACGCTGGCATGAGCGAGTAAATCCCGTCCGGACAGACCCTACCCCGGGGAGGAGGGAGTGCCTGCCCGCCCGGCGTGTGTCCGTCCTCAGCGGGGCAGAGCCAGCAGTGCCGGATCCTAGGGGACACCTGGGCATGGCAGGGACCGGGGCCGGGCGGCGGTGGGATATGAGAGCAGAGAGAAGCGGGAGGCGAACGACGGGGTTGCGGGAGGAGAAGGGGAGGGGACAGCCAGGAGGAGGGGGGAGCTGAGGGGATAATAAAGCCGGGGAGAAGAGCAAGCAGAGCCGGGAAGAAGCCGGAGGAGCGAGGATGGGGCGGCGGCCATGAGCGGGGCCGGCGGGGCGATGGTGCCGTGTCTGTGTCCGTGTCCGTGTCGGTGAGCGGGGCGCAGCCATGGGCTGCGGGGGCAGCCGGGCCGACGCCATCGAGCCCCGGTACTACGAGAGCTGGACGCGGGAGACCGAGTCCACCTGGCTGACCAACACGGACTGCGAGAGCCCGCAGCAGGAGGGCGGCAGCGCCGAGCAGGGCGGGCGGGAGCAGGGCGGCCCCCGCCCCGGTGAGTGCGGGCACCGTGGGATGGGCACCGCGGGATGGGGACCGCGGGATGGGCACCCTGGGATGGGTACCGAGGCATGGGCACCGTGGGATGGGCATCTCGGGACGGGCGGTGACACAGTGTGGGGACACCACACACACACGGTGTGCGGGCGGGGAGGGCTGGGGGTGTACCCGCGTTACCTGCTGTGAGGAGAGCATCCCGCCCCCGCCAGGAAACGCAGGCGCCCAAGCTGCGCTAAAGCCTCGGAGCGCCGGCCCGGCCCGGAGCGCGCTCTGCGCTAACAGGGATGGGTGTTCGGGGTCAGAGACCCGCTCACGGCGGTGCTCGGCTGCGAGCGAGCGAATATGAACGCCGGCAATATGGGACAATGTCTCCAGAAGGGAAGAGAACTTGGTCTTTGGGGGTTTTGCTGTGGAATACATAGCTTTTTCTTTTGCAAAACAAGTAATTTAGGAAATAGGTTTGAATTAAGGAAGAAGTAATTGTGTGCAATCTTCTTCCACGCTACCGGTGATACCTTCTGATATGCAGAAAACTGGCCAGAGTGTGGGCTGCACAGGAACTGACCTGCAAGTTTGAATCTCCCAGTGCTTGTCAGTGTGCTACATCCTTAGCTGTGCACCTGGGGTATTACAGTAGGGACAGATATGGGAAGGGGAATGAGGAGCTCTGATCTGATGTGAAGTTTAAAATGTTTTAAGAATTATTATGTATTGCAGCCATATCTAGAAATCTCAGCCTAGGTCCAGAAATTCATCATGCTACATATTGTACAAACACAGTATGAAAATAGTTACTACCCCAGACTGATTATAATTTCCATGTAAAGCAATAAGTGCCTATAGACAATTTCAGAGGAAAAGACTTTTACAGACTTTTGTAGCAATTAAAAAAGCACCAGGAAGAAATTACGAAAGTGCAGGAGTGCAAGTTCACAAAGGTGGGCATGACAGGCTGGCTGGAGTAGGGAGATCATGACTCTCTGCTGACCAGAACATGACAGGGAGGGAAAGAGATTCTATGTTTTACTCCTGAAGGCTAAAGAAAGACTTGGTAGTAATCACATGTGAAATTATGAGAATTTGAAGGTGAATAGGTCTATGAAATGTTGTATTAGGAAGATTATATGAGGACAATGCTGGCCTATAAGTCCAAATGACAGGTGTCAGTCTCATCTCCAGCAGTGAAGGCTAAACACTCTGTACCCACACTCAGCATTATCTTAGCCACATTTACTTTGACTTGGTGCTTAAACATCATAAACAGAAGTCAGATAGTGCAAGATTTGATATTGAATAGGAAGTAGCAAAGAGATAGATCAGTAAGTATTTCTCCTAGAAGCATGATAATTGAATTTGTGTTTAGAGATGAGAATACTAGAGATAAGGAGAAGAGGATGACACTCAAGTCCAATAGAGACTGATTAGGGCAAGAAAAACTTGACAAGATAGCCTTGCAGAAGAGATCAGAGGGAAGCGAATCAGGAGAGGACGGACTAGTAGGAGCAAAGGAAGGACTGGTACGACTTAAGTAAGGGCAAGATTTACCCTTCACAGCTGTGGTGATGGCAGCTTAAGAAACCTGAGGAACACACACTGCTCCTAATTGGTGCCTTGAAAGTCATAAAGTACTTCGTGGAGAGCTGTTGTAGGGTAAGGTTTGAGGTAGGAAAGGAAAAAGAATAAGGAGAGGTACCCCAGAGAACTAGAAACAGCATGTTAAGTGAATTTACAGATGAAAGGGAGAGGAGGGAGAAAATTGGAGGGGCAAATGAGGTCAAGTATGAGTTTAAGACATGAAGAGGAAAACATGCCTTTATTCTGAGGAATGAAAACTACGTAAGAATCAGAGACAAAAGGGAAGAGTAAGGGAGGGGACCGAGCAGGATGGGGGTGATGGGGAGACGGGACATGACATTGACAGAAGTCAAGATAAGGATACTCTGTAACTGGGACACAGCAAGGGGGGAGGCAGCCAGGGAAGGGGACACCAGCCAAAGGAGGATGGCAAAAAGAGGATGAAGGTGTTCTTTGTCATTTTTCACTTGGAATAAGTTGGTGAAATTCTGTGAAGAGGGAAAAGTAGAGATAGGATGAAGGAAAAAATTTGGAAAAAAGACAAAAGTAAGAAGTGGCTGTGATTGTCAACAACAAACAACAGACACTGGACATCAAAATGTAAAGAGAAGTAAAGCACTCAGGGATGAAAGAATGTAGTATATACAGGATCAGCAAGAGTATCAATGAGGAAAGGATTAATAACTATAATATATTAATTTTAGTAATCTTACCCCATCACATTTCCTTCTCTTTTTGTCAGCCAGTACATTTAGCTTTCTGTTCCTGCTCTCACTGGAACTATGTGTACTTCTGTAGCCAAATGTTTGTATCTTTAACAAAGATATTTGAAACCTAAAGTATTATTCAATTAAAAAGGAAATATTTTGCCCCTTTCTTTTACATTTTTCCCATTTCAATTGATCCTTTCTTAGAATATTTGTTAAGTTCCCTGCTTGTTTTTTTACATCCATTTTAATAAAGTTCATTGTAATCTCCCTATTTTTTACAGGAATACATTTAGGACATTATTAGTGGTTATAATAATGTAGCTAAAATAAGATAGATGGTCTCAGATTCACAAGATGTTACTTAGATAAGAAGTTACTAACAGTCACGAATATAGATGGCTGCAACTTGTTGCAGTATGCTACTGAGGCTTTGGCAATGATGAACAGGGTAAATTGATATGGATGAAGAGGGATATAAAAGAAGTAACTTCATGAAGCACTGCAGGTGGTGAAATTGAAAGCCATCTTCTAGAAGATAAGTGTACGTACTGTTCATACGTTGAGTGGCTTCCACAAGGGAGGAAGAAAGGAAAGCGTCACGATGAGCCTCTACAATAGAGCCATTTCTTGTAAGAACATCCATTGCTATGAGAGCAAAGAACTTTTCACAGGATTCAGCTCCTGCGTAGGCTATAGCTGGGGAAAATAATAGGCTACATTTCTGCTTAGTAACCGTTCCTTGATCCTTGCAACTCTTGGCACAAATTGCCTTCTCTTTAGAGGGTCTGATTCAGCTAAGTGGAAATGTTAGCACAAGTAATGACTTTCTGGGGAAGTAAGAATCTGCAGGTACAGGTGAGTCCTCAGGTCAGTCACCATGGGTTACAAGCAAACCACAGGGAAAAGACTGAGATAACAAAAACCACACAAAAACTTCCAAGTATTTTGGAACCCATTTGCACAGCCTGTTGTGTTACATTGGGATAACTTGCCGATACATATCTATTTATATAAACATGTATATTTGTAGCCTACTAATTTAAGATGTACAATTCTCTACCAGAAACCAGTACTATAAAAGTGCTTTATAAACACATTCAATATCAATTATAGCAAAACCTAATTTCTTTTGTTTTAAAGCCAGCTTTAAGTCATCTTATTTCCATTTCTTTCCATTTTCACTGACTAAGTTAGCTACTGTATTCAATTATTTTGTCTTTATTATACTTGAAAGTGCTCCAAGTGAATGAACTTTGTGATCACAGAGACTTTACAATCAGAATTTACCTCACCGGCTGCAAACACCTTAGGACACGATTTCTCCTTACTGTTTTTCCACAGCAACCAGCATACTAAGACCCCAATCTTGGCTGGGGATTGTTACTGAAATGCAAATAAAAGTAAGTAATTTTCAAATTACATAACAATGAAGTGAAAAATAATTATATCGGAACTGGAAAGCTGCATATTGATTGCCTCAGGACTTAATCATTCAGTTTCTCAACAAGGAAAACTTTTGTTGATTTTTTATCATTACATGAATCACAGTGTCACAAAAAAAATTGGTTCCTATTGTTTGTCCTTTGCACTATTTCTTTAGAAAAGTCTTTTTTTCCTGAAACATATTAATGAAAAACATTATCCACATTTCACACAGACTCACCTGATGCACTCAGGAGAAAAGCTTGCTCATGGCATCAGCAAACGTTAATTGCAGTCAGTGGTCTGAGAGGAGTGAAATCTGCAATTTAGGATCAGTTCAATCTCTAGTGAAGACATTTGCAAAATACCTATGAAATGGGAGAAGAGCTGAGTCCTTTGTAAAATAAATAAAGAAAACCAGAAGAATGCAGATGAAATTTTATCACTGTCTAGCAATCTGGCTGGCTAACAGTTTATCTTGTATAATTGCCCTTAATATACTTGTGTGTTTATGAATAATTCTTGCTCTGTTCTCTGGGGCTAAATGACTGGCTGCTTCACTGTTTTCTGATCACTGACAGCTCTGGGAGGTTTTATGGACCAGGCTCATATTTGCAGCTAGGCTCTGGCCAAGACTCAGTATGCAGAATATGGTGTTTTGGAGGTAACCTTTCATAGAGAAGGTTTGGAAAATCAGCTTTCCATCCTTTGCAGCAGAGGACTGGGAGCAGCAGCAGCAGTTGAGGGCTGGGCTGTGGGAACACCAGTTGCCATGACAGCAGGGACTGGTGCTGGCTTGGACTGCTCTGCCATCATCTGCTCCTTCATTTACCAGGTGTACACCAAGTTAAGAGCTTAACAGAAATGAATAAGCAAGCATCAGTTTGTAAATGAAAAACTTGGTGCAGCAGAGGATTTCTTGTGAATTGGATCACAGGGGAGTATTTAATAAACTATCTATTTTAGGTTAAGCGGAATCAATGCACTATACGGGTATACCAGGCTCTCTTTGTGCTCTTATGCCCTTATGTTCTTTTCTTAATGGATTGGTTCAAAAAATCTGGTATGTTTAATAACAACTATAGCAGTCACTCTGATGTGACAATTTCAGGAGATGATCTTATTACAGTTCAGAATTACAGTAAAAGTGAATAAATGCATCCTCTTCCTGGACTGCAGACATATTACAGCAATTCCCTATTCCATCTTAGTCCAGACCTTAGGTATAAATATTGTGTTGGGTTTGCATGACAAGGTTTTGTAGCGGGCAGCAGACAGGGTTGGCTTCTGTGAGAAGCTGCTGGAAGCTTCCCCCATGTCCAGTGGAGCCAGTGCCACTCAGCCCCAAGACAGACCCACAACTGGCCAAGGCTGAGCTCATCAGCAACATGGCAGCACTTTTGGGATAACATATTTAAGAGGTGGTGGGGGAAGAACCTGCAGAACAGAGAGAGGAGTGAAAATATGTGAGAGAAACAACTCTGCACGCACCAAGGTCAGTGGAGATGGGGCAGGAGGTGTTCCAGGAACTGGAGTAGAGATTCCTTTGTAGCTTACAGTGACCATGGAGAGGCAGGCTGTCCCCTTACAGCCCATGGAGGTCCACAGTGGAGCAGAGACCCATCTGCGTCCCCTGAAGAATTCTGTGCTGGAGCAGAGGAATGCTCAAAGAAGGGTGTCATCCATGGGAAGTCCAAACTGGAGCAGGCTCCTGGAAGGATCTATGGACCCAGGGGGAGAGGACGCCACACTGAATCAGGTTTGCTGGTAGGATTTGTGACCCCATGGGGGACCCACACTGGAGCAGCCGGTTCCTGAAGAACTGCACCCCATGGGAGGGACCCACACTGGAGCAGTTTGTGAAGAACTGTAACCCAAGGGAAGGTATCATGTTGGAGAAGTTCATGGAGAACTGTCCCGTGGCAGGAACCCCCAGCTGGAGCTGGGGAAGAGTGCAAGGAGTCCTCCCCATGAGGAGGAAGGATTGGTATAAACAACATGTGCTAAACTGACTATAGCCCCATTCTCCATCCCCCTGCACCACTGGTGGGAGAAGGTAGAGAAATAGGGAGTGAAGTTGAGCCCAGAAAGAAGGGAGGGGTGGGGGGAAAGCATTTTAAAGTTTAGGGTTTATATTTTCTCATTATCCTACTCTGATTTTGATTGGCAGTAAATTAAATTAATTTCCTCAAGTAGATTCAGGTTTGCCCATGACAGTAATTGCTGAGTGATCTCTCCCCATCCTTATCTCAACTCACAAGCCTTTCATTATATTTTCTCTCCCGTGTCCATGAGGAGGGGAGTGATAGATTGGCTTTGGAGGGCACATTGTCCATCCAGGGTCAGACCACCACAAATTGTATGGTCTTTGCTAAGGGATCCCATTTTAATATTGTTTTCAGACTTGAATTATATGATCTCTACTGTTTGAGTTATCAGTGGCCGCTGGGTGAAGAGCGGTATTGAGGAAACTATAAACCACCCCAAAAAGAGAAGACAAAATGTCTTGTAGGCTGTTTCATAGAGTAGGGAGAGGAAGCTGTTGCATCTAGTTTTTACCATCTAGCTTTCAGAAAGCAGTCTTTCTGAAAGTGTCTCCCCTACCTTGTACATCAATTTTTTGTGCGTTAACATTTATGAGGATCAGTTTCTTAAACAGAAAGCACCCCTTGAGCGGGTTTGTGTAGGTGCTTTTATTTGCACAAGAGGAAGACAACTGGGTTCAAAGCCCTCTGAATTTCTTGAAAGCATAATTTTGGTAGGGCTATTCAAAGGGTTTCTCCCTGAGTGGTACTGAGCTTTGTGTCAGTCCTCACTACACCTCTGGACTACCACAAAAAACAGCAAACCATGCTGTCAGTACTGGAAGGACAAACTCAGTACCAAAAGTGGAGACAAATCAAAACAATGGAAAAGCCCGGATCCCCTGCTGCTTGAGAGGAGTTACCATTCCCATATGCTTTTGGGACTTCCAGTCAAACTTTTCTCAGCATGTCTGCAGGAGAGGGGTGGAAAGTGTTACAGGACAAAGGGAATTAACAGTAGTGCACCACCCAGCTGTATGCCTTCCTTAGAAATGGAAAAAGAATCAATTTTGCCCCTAAAAAATGACAATTCATTACCAGTCTGTGGATCAGGAAATTATAAAGAGCCCTAGAAGCAACAGAAAATAAGGAAAATAATAGATTTAAATGTGTAATCTCTGCAATAAATGATCATTGTCAACTTACTGACCTGAAAACACTTAGCATTGACATTTACCATTCATCACATATACTTGGGGTTTGCTCAGCATAGAGCCCAGTCCAGGATTACAGTACTGGCCTAAACCAGTATATATGGCACCACAAGACAGCATTGAAATTACTGGAAAAAATGGACTTGTATGATAAATACAAATGGGGCTGTTTGTTAGTACAACTTTTTGTAATGACCATATTTTTTCAGCCCAACCCTAGCTCTTAGTTCTTCCAATTCATCCATTTAAATCTTTGCTGTCAGTTGATAATGTAATACTGGCTTAATTTTACTTTTCAGTTAAAAAATTTCACTGATACTTAATTTCCCATCATAGTATACCAAGCAACATCCGTCACCACCTCTGAAAGTATTTTTATGTTAATTCTTTTTTAATAAATATCAACTCCCATATAAAAATGATTTGTCCATAGCAAACAAAGTTTTAATAAAAATATCAAAGGTAATTGAGAGATGACAAATTTTCTTCTATCATGAACCTTTAGCTTCCAGTTTTGTGAGATGTATTAAACTCAACTGCTGGAACAACTTTGATCTTGTTTGATGGTAGGTGATAATTGTCATTCAGGTACTGCATGAATCCTCTGGACAGGTCCTGGTGCCTCAGGTGGGAGCAACCACCTTGTACCCCTGTGACAGGAGGGGAGGGCAGGGGCTTGGCAGGGCCCTCCAGCTGCCTCTTCTTTCCCTAGAAGCCTCTCTGTTGCATTTTCTGCCTCTAGAATTGTCTCTAAACACTGCAAAAGATGTAATAAAACCCCCAGAAACAAGCTTTTCCACAAAGCCTTTTACTCTTTGATTAATGCCCATTTAATTAATGGTCAAAAGTCTTGCTAAACCCCTCCTATAATCTCAAGCAGACCTATTGGGATGGATCACCCACAGTTTACCCCATTATAATAATTTTCCCACTTATAAAATAAATTCGCTTAAAACATGATGTGCATGAGCACTTGAAAGGTTTTCCCAGCTGTCAGAAAGCAGAAAGGTTGTTGAGCATCAGTAGAGATGACTTGGAACCATCTCTCCAAATTATTTTCCTGTGGAAAAAACCTCTTCTTGCAGCACTGAAATTGCAGAGCCAAAGGGCTGTCAGGAACTGCTTGAAGAGCTGTCGCACTCTGCCCCTGCAGCAGGAGGTGGGGAGGAGGGATGGTGAGAGAGGGAGAGTGTCTGAAAGGGTTTGGGCAGGAAACCTGAGTGGTGGCTTTTGTCAATGGCAGATCCTGCCTGCATGATGCTCAGAAGGAAATTGCTCTGCAAAATAATTGTTCTTGTGGAAAAAGCTCTCTCTGCCCCATGCCCAGCTTTATACACCAATTCAGTACATTTAAAAATTCATTTGTCTTTTCCTTAGGAATGAATTTACACTTTCCAGCAAGTTCTAATCCTGTATTTTCTGGTTTGGGAATGTGGAGTTTACAGCAAACAGTTAAAATTTGAATTAGCATTAAGTGAAGATTCCTTGCAATCTCAAAGCAGAAGTTCAGTTGAAAGCATACATGAAACACAGTTCAGAGTACAGTTTACCCCATTGCCCCTTGATTAAAATTTCCAAAATTTCCACACTGAGCATACATTATAGTAATCCAGCATTGAAGTGGTAGAAATCTCTCTTTTTTTACCTGTAGTCACTTATAGAAATATATTTCTTCACAGAAAAAGAAATTATATTGACAGTTCCACTTTTTTTCCTCAGGTGTTTCTGCAGTTTAAAACAGAAATAAATTGATTGAAGTTAAAAGAAATCTGGGATTGAAGGTTGGGTTTTTTCTTAAAATAGAGCCCTCTTTTCTGGACTGTGTGGGTCAGATTTTGAAGTCTATGTGGTGAGTGGGTACATTTTCCAGCTGTGGTCTTACATGAAATGAGTGGCTTGGTCCTTTGCTGTACGCTAATCAATAATGTAATTTTATTTTGTGATGCATAATTGCTTCCCTAGACTGTCACAGTCCCTTCTCTCTTCTGTTTAGGAAAAATACATGTTAAAACTAAACCAAGCAAGTAGATGCAGGAGTGGTGTTTTACCAGTTAGCCTGGGCAGCTGTAGGCTGTGAGGCTGGATTTTACATTTTAAGGTTTTGCTGAATCCATTGAGCCCCTCTGCATTGCTGTTTGCTTAACCAAGCCTGAAATTTTAAGCAGCTGATGAAAAGATGTAGTGTTGAGCCTCTCATTCCTCCTGGAAGATCATGGATTCAGGTCCTGGAAGATCATGGATTCAGGCTAGTCTGTTCAGGTGGCTGCTAGCTGCTGAAGAGAAACATAATCAGTCTATTCTTTATTGACTGACTGAAATATTTTGATTAGATTTTTTTTCCTTAACCAGTTTCCTAGCAATGTATACGGTTGTGTTTCTGTCTCTGTACATTTCTTCTGCATATTGTCCTCATGTTGCAATTGTCATTCTTATAAACTGCTAGTATTTCCCAGGTGGGCCATCAGAAATGCTTCAAGCACTTGCAGTACTGAGAATATGAATTTCTGCCACTTGCACAATGCTGGAGCATGAATGCTTTTTGAGTGCTTACACTGCATGTGGAAAAGATGGAAAAAATGTCATGGATTTATCTAGAAGATTGTTGATGGCTGATGACGTTAGGTTTTAATGTAGCTACCACCCTCATTCTAGGGTGACCACTAATTGTGAGTGATGACTTTCTCACATGCATACAGATACCTTAAGCCAAAGCCGTTTATGATTGTAGTTACCACATGAGCCAGTTGTCAGCAGTATCATTTTGTCTATTCATAGACTGTAAGGCTGGGAATGTCAGCTGGCCATACAGCTCACTGGTCTTTCCTGTGTTGATTCCCATATGGAGCATGCTTTTGGGACATTCGTTTTGAATTTACAGCTTTTCAGTGGCTTACATTTTGCCTAAGTCTTTCTAAATTAGGCCAGTAATTAATCACTGTTTGTTAAAATAAATGTACAATGTATTACTTGGATCCTTTAGCTTCAATTTCCAGCTGTTGAACCTTGGTGAACAAAGCTGAAAAGTCATTTCAGCTCAACTTTCATGTACATTTAAATGCTTTTCACAAGGATTTCTGTTTAGTCTGCCTAAATATTTTTGCTGCTCCTTAGTGTGATTAATTGAAATGATGCTATCTGCTCATCTTAAAATTCCATGCATGATTAGCTAGGTAATAAGAATGATAGTAATACTTTCCATATCTATGTTGGAAATTAGTGTAAAACATAATGAGTGTTATCACCACACCTCAAAGGGGAATGAAAGACCACGTAAAGGAGAAGGAAAAACCACGTGAACACCCACAGCTCTAAGCCACTGTTCAGAACCCCTCCATAAACAGAGTAGATACCACTGGGGGAGGGATGACTGAGAGA
Source organism: Campylorhamphus procurvoides (assembly GCA_013396655.1). NCBI lineage: Eukaryota > Metazoa > Chordata > Aves > Passeriformes > Dendrocolaptidae > Campylorhamphus > Campylorhamphus procurvoides. Next base: position 1,855,856 of record WBMV01001015.1, read on the forward strand.
GGCAGCAGCCTGCTGCTCGTTTTCCATCTCACACAGTCCTCTCCTCTAAGGGAACTTCTGTCTTGACATTTTAAGGGGAGGGCCAGACAGGATCTGAGCCAAAAGTCAGCATCTTTGGAAAACAGGCTGATTTGCCATAATTTGGACACTCATGGTGTAAGGTATTGTGCATGGAGGGTATAATTTTTAAGGTGTATTTTTCATGGGCAGGACTGAAACATAGCCTGTATATTTGCAAGTGAAGAAGCAGATCCCTGCACTGTCTATCCTTCCAAAGTGCAGTATTATGAAAAGCACTTCAGAAGTTTGCTATTTGTGTGTTAGTTTTTCACTTTGGAGGAAACACTGATCTGTTTCTGGCACATCATGTGGCACTAGTTAGTTGCTTAATCCATTCTGTCTCATTATTTTCCCAGGCAAAAAATGTACTCAGACTTCAGTGCCTTTCAAAATATTGCTGTTCCTTATTCCACAACATAATGAAAATTCAGTTCTTCCATCTTGTTCCAGTTATCAAAACTTCTATCTTCATACATTGAACTCTGTTTTTCTCTGCCATTAAGCCCTTGCCTAGTACCATGATTACAATTCTCTTAAGTTCACCTTTCCCATCTTCTCTTCATGGTCTGACCAATTGCCTTTTATTCAGCTTCTGGAGTCTATTTACCATGTAGAATCCTTTGTCTTGAGCTTTGAAATGATCACACATTGTTAAAGTGTTGCAGCATGCTTTTCCTATCTGGAATAAATATACATTTTATATTAACCTTTATTTCATAGACATGGTTGCAACATTGTTAAATTTGTTTATAAGATAGTTGCACTGTGATCCTCTATCACAACTGGAAATCAAAATATATCAATATGCAAAGATTTAGCATCTGCCTATACCTGGGGAATCAGGCCATGTGAGGCATATCACAGTTTGCAGCCTGATAGGCTGTTCGTGCTTTAGGGTGATCTGCCTTCAAATGAGCATCCCTGTGAGCAGGGAGGAAGGTACAGAGCTCCCCATTGCCTCCCCAAGCCTGTGGCATTCCTGGGCACAGCTCAGCCCTGCCTGGCAGGAGGCGGCTTTGGAGCCACCTCCAGAATGTACAGAATGTGCAAATATGTTTGTTGTATTTTGCTTCACTGTCTAAAATTCATATCACGTTAGAGTTCAGATAAATCATTCTGGATTCTCTGAACATCTAGGCAGCAAATTTATTGCACTATTGTGTTTGCTGATGCAAAACATTGTTTCTGATAACATTTTCCTGCTGCAGCACACCAGCCCTCTGCAGATTTTTTGACTCCTTCATCTCAGTTTATAAGCTCACTATCTGCTATGCCTGAAAGTTTCTAAATTCCTTCTTGTTAGCTAAAAGAGCTATTGCAGATTTCCTGAGCATCTGGCCCCATCCCCGAGGCTACTGCTTTGGAGGAAACGACTTAAACCTGAGTTTTGTCCCAGTCTCCACATTGTTTATTTTTTTTTTTCAGATCCACGTGCTATATTGTTTCTGCAGCAGAAGCACATACCAACCCTCAGGCTGCAGATGCGTGGCTTTCCCAAAAATATATAGGTTCAAATCAGGAAAACAGCTCGAGAGAACAGGGATTTCAGTGCTCTCTGTACCTGCTGTCACCCTACAACATTAAAAGCAAGAAACTCGGTGATGATTACAAACATGTATTTCCTCTGGAAGCAACTGCATATGGTGATGACATTGTTCATTTGTCCTCACTGGGAGTTTTCTGAGAGTCCATCTTTACAGGGCAGTATTTTATTAGGCAGGCATTTTCTAAACCAGCATCTTATGCATTATGCATGAGTTAACAGTCATGATAAATAAAAAGGGTGTTGCTGAACCAGAAAATTGAACCTTACTGGTTTGTTTGTAGTTGATTCCGAAGATATAAATTTACCATACTGATCAACAGCTACCCACTTTAAACAAGTGTGTGTTTGTTATTCCCTAACAGAACACATGGCAGCAGGGGGTCACACACAGTACTGGGTCAGGTCTAGAGCATATTTTGGTCAGAATTCATGCCCAGTTTTGGCCTCTACCTGTTGCTTTAAAATCAAGTGGGAGAATAGTGTGGCAGACACAAATGGAGTAATTTTCTCCACAAAGATCTGATTCTCTTGGCTAAGATCAACTTTGCCTTCTTACCTGGAGGCTTCATACCCCTCCCAAACTTCCTGGCAGCATTAGCTATTGCAGCATTGCTGGTTTTGTTAGTCACAGAAATTTTCAGGTCATCCTGAATCTTACCAAGATTTGCTTTTTTGATGAAGTCTATGCAAGAGATCTAGGCAGACCTACCTTTATGCTACGTATGGTTTGAGAAGTTTCCTGACATTTAAGGGCTACATAATTGCCTCCAACCCCCGTTCTCTTTTCCCCCTCTTTCTCTGTGCCAGCTACCAATCTATATCACTACTTTGCTTTTAGACCAGTTTTACTGTTACAAACTGAATGAATCCTGTAATTTTCCCTAACTTCATGTTATCTTTATTCCCTTACTAAAATCAGGTTAGAAAGAGTTAAGACTAAAAATTTCTTCTCTTTATGAAATACTGTCATTAAGAATAATTTGAATTCTTAGGTGTAACTAGGCTGTGTGAAAAACTAAAGCAGCAGGTATGCAATGTTTATTGTTGGTTTTGTGATCACTAATGTTGTCCTTATAATAGAAGTGTTCAAAAGAAATAAAAAATAGAGGTCTAATGTCCTAAATTTCCATTCTGTATTTTACATCTTTTTTTACTTCTCTGTGATAAACAACCTGTTAACTAAAATGATTATTTTAAAAGCTTTCTTAGACTGCTCCCACCCCTGTAAATGTGTGGGATGTTTTTGGAGTTACACGATTTAAGCATTTTGAATGGACATAAGCTTACAAGTCTGTGAGTAATTTTTCAGACTGCAGTTTTAAATATGTATCTCCTAAACTATAAAGTGGGGGTCATGCTGTCTGGCAGTGTATGAAAACTCATTCAAAATTTAAAAATTATTTGTATTGTAGACAAAAGAACACATGTTAGCACATGCAGAGAAGTCTCACAGAACATATTTGGAGATGGGAATTGGTGACTCCTGCTCTTAGAGAAGTGAGGTGCCGCCTGACAGGAAGATAGGTGAGGCAGAGAGGGAGATGTTGAGAGAGGAGTTATGACATAAGAGAAAAAAGGCCATTCTGGACAGAATCCTCTGAATCCATTGGTGAATTTGCATGAGATTTCCAGGTGGCATTAAGGAACTGACAGATGCCTTTGCACAGTACAGAACAGTTTGCAGCCTACAATTCTGTAATGAAGAAAAATTCTGTTCTTTACAAAATGGCCATATCCTACCTGGAATTAATACATGACTTAATAGTGTGAAATGCAAAGAATCATTATGATAATAACTATGGGTAATTAATATAGACAATTTTAGAGATTTAAGGCAAGAGAAGCATTGATGTGCTCAAGCCTTCCTTCTAAAAACTAATTTTGTTTTTTGCTTGGACACACTGGATTTTTCATTACATTTACATCAATGAGAGTAAGAGGCTAATCCAGAAAGACTGGAAAAACTTGATGTCTCCCTGGTAGCCTGCATATTCAATATTAGGATAAACTATTCATTAAGAGTAGCAGCAATTGTTGGGGAGTTCATTTTATTTATAGTATTTATATGAGCTATATAAAAATACCAGTGCCTTTGTTTTTGTGTTAGTAGTGACAACTGTCATGTTCTGTTCTCTTTGTCCTCTTCTAGGAGTTTATGTTACCTTCAATATGCCTGTTGTTGTCCACATGGAGTACATATTTCAGAAAAAATCATCCCAGCTTTCTGATCTTCCTACCTCACTGAGATGCCTCTGATTTTAGATGGCTTTCCGTTCATTACATATTTACATAATAATAAAACTGTTCTTATATGTTTTTCTTTTGAACTGTGAAACAGATAAAACATACCCAGATATCCTAGGGATGGATTTTTAGTTTTGGTTTGTCAAATGTAATGATTGGAGTTGATTACTGTGCATACCCAAATTTTCCCAAACTTTCATATTTTGGGAAACTTCAACAAAAGGCAGTATTTTACTGTCAGCATTTTAATAGAGTAAAAAAAAAAAAACCAACCAAACTTGGGGCAAATTTGGTTTTTCAATTCTGTTCAAATTGTATGTGTGAAAATACACAAAACAAAAGACTATTTGAACAGCCATCATTTGGTGTAAATCATCAGACTTTTTAATGACAGAGATTTTAGGAAAAAGGCTCCTTTGTACCAGCCAGTTGTATCACACCTTAATCTGTATCATCAGTTCTGGGTCACTGTTTTTGCTGTAATGCAGTGGGAGGCTTTTGTGAATCCGGGCTAAATGGACTAAACAAATACATGTCCCCTGACGTAGGTGCAGCTGGAAGCAATGGGAATGTACCTCTGAAGAGTTTAGACAGCTCAGCAAGGCAGCTCAGTGAGAAGATCGAGTGTGTCTGGATGAGTGGGGTTCGGGTTTGTTTTGTTTCACTGGAGAGCACACCAACCTAAGCTGTTTTCAGCTGCTTGTTTTGGTTCCTGTGCTACCTCCCAAGCTGTGCCAGTCTGACGGCTTGCATCACTGGGAGAAGAATAAAGTCTAGGGATTGATTTCAGTTTAAAATAACCCTTTCTCCCCCTGATGCTCTGAAAAAAAAGTATTTGTCCAACTGCAGCATAAAGGGTTTCTATTGGCCTGGTAAGAAGGTGCGACTTGGCGTGCCTGTGCAGCCCAGCAAGCCAGCAGAGAGGAAGGTGGCAGTGAGCATTGCCACTGGAGGACAAATTCTTTCAAGCACACTTTGTGCTGGAAGGATGGACAAGGATTTGTGACCAGTGGGGCTAATGCATGAATGTTCTCCCTGTGACCACCGAGAGACAACTTATGTATGTTTGTTAAAAATGGGAATGGAGCCATAAGAATATTCTAGCCCTGCAAGTTCATTTGAAAATAAAATACATGCATATGACAGAGCATTGAGATGGGATCTGCTGTTTTCCCTGGCCTCAAGAGGCCCACAGGCTTTTGGCAGGAAATGTCATGGCAGAGAAGATGAGAATGAACACAATGTTACTGAACCTGTTCATTTAAATATCTACCAGAATTTAACAACACTGATGTAAATTGTTGCTCTATGGTGAAAGACTGAGGAGATCATTCCCCAAACCCATGCTGTGAGGATGACTGTCCTAGTTCAGCAGGAGGGAAGAGAACTAAGATAATGACATAAATATCTCGACAGTTTGTTTGTTTGAGATGACACTGAGGCAAGACCCTTACTATTGCTATCCTTGGCTTGTAAATTCCAGATATTGCAGAAGAAGAGTTAACTTTTCCATTTCTGTGTACTGTGGCAAACCCTAAATAGCAATGCAAAAATATTTACTATTTTAAAAGCAACTGTGTTCCTAATGATTTTTGAACATTATCACTCTTTTGTATCTAGTCTATAATATAGCTGTTGCTCTATGAATTGCCAGCAAATCTTGTGCTCTTAACTCCATTGCTCATGCATTTTCACTGTAATTTCTGCTCAGTGCTCATACACAAAGAAGTCACTGAAATCTTTAAACTCCTGACCACTCTCTAAATCATTTTTTTGGCAATGAAAAAGAATTTTAAAATAGTTTCTTAACTTCAGAATAGCAAACATATTTCAGGATAAAATAAAAAATTGTTTTGCCTGGTATTGGTGACCACTAGGTCATCCATTATAAAAATATAGTGGTGATAGGGGAAGGCTCAGATACTGATCCCTGGTTTATTTCTGACAAGTATTGCAAAAAAAGTCTTACCCCTGCAATGCAGGATGCGGCAAGGATGCTCAGGCTGCAAACCAACATAGACAAAAAATGAATCAGATATACTATTTTCAGGATTGATATTTTCTGTCAGCCTCCAGAAATGGATTCATGTAAGAAAAATTGTTCTGTGTGAGACCAAAGGATGCCACACAATCTGATAAACGAACAATTATGCTTAATAACAAAATGGCTTTTCAGCTGACAGCTGTTTCACCAGACAATTTAGTCAGAGGCCAGATGGCCAAAGAGACACACTGTGGAAAGTAATTTCATGGTGTGACTCCACAGAAGGGAAAACTCGTAATTCATATATGTTTGAAATATCAAAGATTCAACTAATGGAATTAGTATGTAATGCCTGGTGCAGTTTGCCTGTTGAAAGCTGTGCACAAGCTTGTTCTCACAGCTCCACTGCAAGGGGAAGCAGTGGACTCCTGGCCTGGAGCTCTGACTCAGGCGTGGCTAATTGCCTCTCCCTCTCTCTCCCTGACAACCAGTTTTGCCTACGGTATCAGTCTGTGTCACCTTCTGCTCTGCACCAAGTCATGTTTTTGCCTCTCATCTGGCACTGCGGAGTGATAAGACCCTAAACACAAGTAGATGTGGACCTCTGGGAGATGCAGGAGATGTGAGGTTTACTCTTGGCATATGGAAGTTGCATCTAAACTTAGATGGACAAATGATGTTAGTTTTTATATCTAGCAGAAAATCAAGCAGTTTCCAAAGCCTGACGTATTTTTAATAATAACCTATTATGTAGCATTTTCAACTCATTTTTTTCTACCAAAAACTAGATGACAACATTATTGGTTACCACCACTACAAGTTAAACTGTCTTTGGAAAACTCTGACTCCATCTTCTGACTGCTCAGGGAAATGCAGTGACTAGTCGTATTTAGACTTCTTAACTCATAGAATGGCTTGGCTCAGAAGGGATCTTAAAGATGATTTAATTCCACAAAACGTTAAATACTTTCAATATCAAGGCTTTGAATATTTGGTTGAAGCTTTATTGATTTTAGTCATTGCTTTTGCTGGCTGCTACTGATGTTGCCTCTACTGACAATGCAGACTTTCTTACAGATTTCTGAGAAAGAATTCAGGACTTTGCTTCCCTTTTAATAACCCTTTGAATTTCCACCTGATTCATGGAAGAGGTTTTGATGACACAATGTCACTTCAAATAGCAATGATTTATCACTGATTTTCTACATACTTTTTTCTCACTTAGTGTCTGTGACCCCTTTAATATTTCCAGGTTTGATACCTGCACTGCCAGTTAGTAAATTTACCTTTTTTTATCTCTTTAAACATAAAGCTCTTTATAAATGAGCTTTGTCAAAAACTAAATTGAGAGCTACAGTCATGCATCTCACTTGCTCTTTGTATTCGCATCTCAGACCCAGTGTTGCAGCCAGATGTTTAGTGCTTTATACTCATCATAAATGACAAGTGATTTTGGTTAATGCAATAAGAGGAGAAAATTCATTTACACTGTCCAAAATCATGTTGTACCATGCATGCATATCCACACAGCTAGAGCAGAAAGCAAATTACTCATTCATTTGATTGCTGATAGACAAAACAGTATGAAATTTATTTGTCCTGAATTTCTTTTCTCAACTTCTGGTGAAAAAAATGTTCAAGGCCATGAACAAAGTAACCTTTCCACCCACATTTGTCTCATCTGTTATGCTCACATCTAACCCCTTCATTTTCCATGACTGAAACAGATTTAAGGGGAGCTTCTCTGAGTCCTGAGTTAAACTCTTGGTCATGCAAAGAGCCGTGTGTGTAGAGAAGCCAATGGAACTCTGCAGGTGACAAAAATCTACTGATATGCTGCACTCATTGATCATTTTTCCATATGTTCTGAGCCACTGTTTCACAGAGCAGTGGACCACAGGGAAAAGGCCAAATAATGTCAAGTGTGAGGATGAGGGTGACACAAGGAGGTGGGCTGCTCTCACTGTAGTACTGTACCACACCTGGCATCACTTACACTATCACAAACATGTGGCAGAATAAAGGGAAGCCAGACCCAGGTGCAAATTGCTTCTCAATTCTCAATTAATTTCCTAATTTCATGTGTCCTTGCTAGGTCTTCTGGAGGATGGGAAAGTGGCTCAGACAGGTGTAACTACAGCATCAGCCCCAGCAGGAACACTGAACACCGAGAAGAGGAACAACTGTGGTTCTCAGGGTGCGAACCCTGCGGTCCATAGCATGGGAGCCACGGCACAGAGGCAGAACAGCTCCAGGACCACAGAGGTAAGAGTATAAATATGTTCCCTGATATTCAGCACTAGCTCCAACCAGGTCTAACTTACTTTTGTGACAGTATTCCTCACTGCAGTGAAAATGTGTAAGAGATAAGAAAAAATGGACCTGGAGTTGCACCACAGCCACAGCATTGAGCTGAGAACGTCTGACAATGCCTCATGCCTGAACGGCCACAGAACTGATCTTGTATTTGTCAGAACAACACGCACATTGCTGCAGTAAAAAAAGCCCCCATGCTCATTTCTTTCCAACTCAGTCCAGCTGTGGAATGTATTGTGCAAACTGCTTAGATTAATTATCTGAAAGAGAACATGTTTTTCCTTAATTGCTGTTCTGCTTAAACTATGTGCACTGCATGAAACCTGGTTCATTCAAAGCTGTACGTGAAGCCTGAAAAAGTCAATATTTTCAATAGACTTTGGATCAGATCCTCCCCATTTATCCCCCTAATTTGTGTGTCATATACATTGTAGAATAGTCTTCCAGTGTAACAATAACGTATGGACACTGAAGGTTTTGGGGCTACGCTAAAGACCAACTTTCTCCCGTCACAGCTCCCTACCTGCCTACCTCTCACAGGTTTCAACTTGCTGCCCTGTTTGTGTAGCAGCTGCTGGGCTGCTGTAGACTAAAGAAATCAAAAAACTCTGGCTGTTTTAGTGCTTTCTTGTTTTTTTATATATGAGAAAGTGTTACTTAAAAATTTAGGGAAGGGGGATGTCCTTGCTTTCTGTGTCATCTACAGATGTACCGGATATATTCCTTTACATGGTCCTTGGCATTCCTCAGGTGGGATCTCAACTTCTACTTCATGAAGCACTTGCTGCACTGCTGGTGCTGCTTCCTGTATTTTTTTCAGGGGAGTTTCCTCCTAATGGAATATCATATGATTTCACATCTGGAGAGAGTGAGACTGTCTGTAAAATTTGGAAATCACAGAATATGCAGTCATGACTGAATGTTTACACCCTGTGGGAGTCTGTTAAAGGGTGTCCTGGAAGGAAGTCCCTTCCAGGTGAGCATGAATGGAGTCTTGAGGTGTTCCCAGAGTGGAATCATAAATAACTTATCTTTTACATCTAAGGTTGCCATTCATGAATAGAACGCTGCCCAGATTTGAGTTACAAGTCCTGCTAAATTTGGTATAGCAGTAGTTAAAGGTCTGATGTGGGCATTCAATCCCCTCAGACAATGGTGTGCAGCCCCTGTCCCTTTGGCTTTTCACCATTCTCCAGGAGATACAGTTGGTTTTCTTATCTGTACAATGCTGGGTGGATTGGCAGCCCACATAAGCACCATTTCTACCTTTTCTTCCAAGTTTTGCTTTATCTCCTCTTCCTCCTGTAGCTGTTTCTACAGCTGCTCAGTTTCCAAAGACAGTAACAATTCAGTTGCTTTCCTGCCTTCTATTTCCTCTCTCAGATCTTGTTTCTCTCTATGGTTTTTCCTACGTAATTTCTCCAATAATTGTCTGTCCCTGTGCTCTGCTGAAGCAAGTAGAATCCTAAAATGATCATTCTCAGTTATAAGCTTGTCTCATTGTGTTCCCAATCTTTCTTTTATTTCCGTCTCAAAGGCCAGTGAAGACTTTAATACTCCATTTTCTGATTTGGAAGTGGCACGCTCTATATAGGAAATTTTGGGCAGAGGGAGAAGGGACTTTTTGATTTACTTTTGCGTGATGAGTCACCCGTACTGCATAAATAATTGCTTTGTCTTTCCAGAATTTTTGGACCCATTTCTTGTCTGCCTGGGAGGGAGCACATTTACTTCGGTAACTGTTTATCAATGGCAGCCCTGCTGACTACACCAATCTTTCTGTCACCTACAAATTAAAGAAAGGGAGCTGCCTGGTGGCAGCCAGGCCTTCGCTTTCTTAGCCAGCATTATTTGTCTGCCCAAGTCCCCATGAGACCTTCACAGATAATATTTTAAAGTAACCAATTTGGCACTAGAAGTCTGGAAAGGTCCAGAGGCACAGTATGGTCACGATTGCAGTCATAGACGCACAAATGGCATGAGTTGCTCTGTAAGTCTGGGTGAGTTCAATAAGACTTCAGATTCACAAATAGGGCAATTTATTGCTTTTGTTGTGACAGAATAAGGCCCACAAATTGCTGTTGATAAATGCAATGATATCAGAAAACACAAGCAATAGTCTTACCATGGAATGAAGTTTACCAGACAGGTGTCCCTGTGGGGGAGGAGAGGGTACATCCTATTGACCATCCTAGGATACAAAGGTAGAGTCTCCTCTGACCTCCCTCCCCTATTAAGTCATATTTATATTGTCTTTGAGGGTGGTGAGAAAAAAGAGTTTCAGTTGATAAAATTTCATGATTAGGTGGAGTTTGAGTGACTTTAATCATACATGTAAAGTATGTACAGGTTTTACATCATTAACATATGCAGGGAATGAAAAGTTATATGTATTTTGAAGTTCATGATGCAAAATTCATCTTTTGGTCACTACTGGGGTAATTCCTTTGGTTTAGTTCCCATTAGCTGCAGTGTTTTAAACAGAGCAGGACTCCAAGCTCTCTGAACTGTTCCGTCCTTTGTTTCATGCCTCTCTCACACATGAAACAAGCTCTCTCAGTGTCCCTGCTCCTCAGGCTGTTTCTGGTGAGTTACTGCCAATGTGGCTACTCCTCACTGAGCTTTGTCATTTGACATTTTTCCACTTGCTGTGCCTTATCATTAGAAGTGGTCCCACCTTGGGAGTCACGCCACTGAGAGAGGCAAACGGGAGTCAATAAATTAAAATGGGAATTTGTATTGAACTTCACCTTGCATCTGCTAACACAACACATTAGTACATGTCTTTTTATTTTATACCTTCATTGTATTATCTTCTGTATTGCTGTAGAACAAAAATATCCCCTGGTGACATGGATCCTGCTGGATCTTTTCACAAGCTACTGCACCTCCAGATGTGCAGGGACACATTCCACAGTAGCAGGATATCTAGAGCCATGGGCTTGCTGGAAATGAAAAACACAAATGCCTGTCATAGCCACTAGCCACAGAGAAAAATTAATTGGTGAGGTTGGATATGGTTGAACAGAAATACATAATTATTAATCCAATTTGAAAAAGACTTGTCTACAATTGAAAATTACAATGTGTATCTTGCATACTGTTGGAGAAAATTGTTTGCCTATTTTTGTAAGTGATTGGAAAATTACTTCTGCATTGGACTTAGTAGGAAGTATGGGCAAATGGGCAATATGAATGTTGACTGTAATGGGACTACTCAGTGTTCCTGCCATGAGGCCCAATGAAGATTTCCTCCAGCATTTTCTAGCTGAGATACATTCAGTAACATATATTTGTGTTATTGCAACTCAGTGAAGAGAAAATTTCTGATGATTAAGGCATTTACATTATTCTACACATCTAATGCAGGTGTACAAGAAAAGAAGGTAGGTTGTCTAAACTTCTTACAGTCAAAAAAGAAACAGAGAAAGTGTAACATCTGATTTAGGCTCCAGATCTGGTTTGCCACCCTGGATCTCTGTTTCTCTACTGAAGGAAGCCTAAGATGAGCAAGTTTCCAATTGGAACACCTTAAGTTTAGGTGCCTAGAGCTGAGTATGTGACTATCCTCCCCAGTACAAAAAGTGCCCATTTTATTTATCTGAACATTAACTACAGCTTTTCTTTTATCTCTACATGCTCTAGAATACAATGCAATGCAGCACATGCTCTCAGAGTTGGGTTGTGCCATCTGCCTGTGGGCAAGGAGAGGGTAAATGACATTACCTCTCTGTTTCTCACTTTCCTCTGCATCAGGCTCTAAAGGAACATCCTGCCTTACCCCTCGGTTGTGTGACAGTTTGTGTGACAATTTGTGGTGTCGAAAGGGAAAGGGTTTGACACAGGCTGCATCTCGGAAACTTTAGTATCCTCTCATGACAGCAATGTCAAAACAATTTGCAAGTTAAAGATGATGATGATGAAGATAATGATAATGATGATAATGATGATGATGAAAGGAGTCCTTGTATCAGTAAAGGCAATAGAATTGTCAGGCACCCCAAAAGCAAAGGTGGAATCCAGATTAGGTCCCTGACTGACAATCGCTTGCTTTGATTTTCATTATATGTGTAGTTTTTGGGGAGTCCTTGCATGAGCAGTAGCACTGGGGGAGTAGAGAGCAAAAGAGCAGGTGTATTCAGGCTGCAGAAATGTGAAGTAATACACAGCAGCAAATAAACTCCAAGTGTTGCTCTGCAATATATATGTACCTTCAACCCATGTCAGTGAAAGTTTATCAGACATTATTCTACCTGGCACTCTTGCCATGTAAATAATGCCTAATTGACCTGGCATTTCTCACACTGACAAATAGTCTCATGGAATACTGGAAATGCAACAATCAAACCCACCTAACTCACCTCTGTGTCTCTATCAGCCCAGTTCTGAGGGCACTTTGCTAGACCTACCCAGTTTACTGTGCAGTACAGTGTGTTGCTTATGGCAACAAGCAGATAGACTAGGAGATGGGAAAATTTAAATTAGGGATGCACTTGCACGCCTCAGACAGATTGACTTTTCTGAATAATGGAAATTATCTGATGAAGCTCTGAAAGGTATATATTATGCTTGGGTCTTCTATGCAGGCAGAAGTCAATGTTGCTTTAAAACTATTTTCACTTAAGAAACATAAAATTAAATATAGAAAATTCTGTCTCAGGCTACTGATGTACATCTACCAGTGACATCAAAATGAACCTCTAATTTTCACTGCTGGACTGAAACCAGATTTATTTGCTCTGCTTTTAGAGTACACACACATGCAGAGATGATAATTGTAGTTGAGGGTTGATCAAAAGTCTACTGACGTCCACAGCCTTTACAGCAGTTATAAAAGCTTGTGTCCATGCTGAATGAAAAAGTTGCTGTACATCACACTACCATGTGAAGGATGCTGGAGGCATTCTGTTTATTAAGTAGAACTGTTTTCATAAGTCAGGAGGTAATCACCAATGACTCTTTCTGCTGTCAGTGTGGAACTCACTGTACTGTTTAAATCTCTCACAGAGTAAACGGGACACACAGAAAATGTCCACAAAAGAAGTTGCCATCAATGTTACAAAAAGCATCAGACAAAGCAACAGAAGGAAAACAAAGAACTGTGCCAACTAACAAAGAAAATTGCAGGTGAGGATGGACTTAATACTCACTGTACTTTAAATGTCATCAGTTGCTGAAGACATGAAGATCTCCAGGTGTTCCAGGTTGAATACAGCAGGCAGCTGCTGCTGAGTGCCTTCAGAAGCAGGTCTTGTGGAAACCAGCTGCAGACACTGTAGGATCTTCAGATGTCATTTGTCTAAAGCAGTGGCACTACACAGACATACACCGAAATTCATGACATTTGTTTTTCACTAATTTCTGTGTGTCCTGTTCTGCATTGCTATTAAGATCAACCCGGATAATAAGGGATACGGCTTATCACAATTAAAACCAGTAAATGAAGAAATGAATCTGCATTTTCAGTCATAAAGAGTTTTGAGTGTCTACATTTAAACCCACAGAGTTAATTTAAAGCACTCACTTCCATAAAACTCAAACCCAGACATCCCAGAAAGTGATACATAGGTGACTTCCACTAAACTTCTTTTAGACTATATATATATAGGTTATATATAGTTACATTGTATGGTAACCTTTTTTATATATTAAACTTTCAATTACTTAGTTTTAATTTATTATCTGTATTGACATAATTTTGGTCTTAAAAACAGTAACTTTCATATTAATCAGCCTTACTTGAAGTTCCTAGTCTTAGCTGGCAAGTAGAGTTATGGCTACTTAGTTTTGATATATGCCCCTTCAATTATGTTGAGACACAGACTGACTTGGAAAAAGTTATCATTAATATTACATGAAAATAACCATAATTCTTAAAGGCATATTCTAATGTCATCTCAAAAAAATTAACTTTATAAGACATAATTAATTTACTGTGCAGAACTTATTCAATTGCCTTGTAAGTACCATGTATCACAGTACTCCATGATTATCATGAGTATACATAAAAAAGGAATATAAATGTTCAGTGTAGTAAAGCCCAGGAATGAATTCAACATATTACTTCTCAATATAGAAGTTAAAATATATCTTCTCTGAGAGTTTGCATGTTTATGAAGATAAAAGTGGTAAATTTATTTGCCTCCCCCATCAGTTTTATATATATATATATATATGAGTATCCTTAGATGGCCATTTAAAAGAACTATTCAAAAGTTGTTCATAAACAGATGACATTGGGAAGAAAATACATGTATGAATGGTAAAATAGGCAAAAAAGTATAAATAGAATTCTGGGACTGAACCCTAATTTATTCCATATTAGGCTCATTTTAGTAGCTTGCTGCTAGGTATGTGAGTAATTATTACTTTCCTTGTAGTACAACAAGTCTATGCAACAGGTATTGTTTATCCATTATTCCAATACAAAAGCAACTGAAATCCAGAGTTAGTGTGAGACTTTTGCATACTATAGCATATTTTAAAAGTATTTACTGTTAGAGAGAGTGCAGTATAAATCTGACACAGAAAAGCTACAGGAAGTGAATAAAGACACTGATGCATTAAAGGGTAGAGGGGATTTTGAAGGAAGGCAATTGTGTAAGAAGCTCTTCCAGAGGCTGTTGCCTTGGGTGGATACCACATTAGAGTAGATGCAAGAACAAAGGAGTCCTGGCCGTGAGATTATTTACTAGCTAAGAAATTATTTTGTGATTACATGCTGACCAGATGGCTTGGGTCACACAACAAAAGGGAGCCTGTGATGCTGCACAGCACGTAGGTATGAAATAGTCCTTGGTCATGCCTGCTATCAGGGAGGCAGTTTTTGAGTCTTGCATTCACAGCATGAGATGTGACAGAATGTTTAGCAGGATATGGCCTTGGTACAGGATTATTTGGGCAATACTACAGGCCTTGATGATGCTGACCACATCCCCATCGAGGTGGCAGCTGTGGAACGGTGAAGGCTGACTGCCCTGCACTGTTCATGATAATTTTCCTGAGCTACTCCGAGATCCCATAAACCTGTTTATATCCTGAAACTTAACTTTAGGACATTCAAAGACTACATCCAACTTCTGTGATACAAGCCACATTTAGTTACAAGCAATTTTATACACTCTCCTCATGTAATGCATTGCTGTTCTTGTTCTTAGGTTGTAACTGGAAAGAAATTACATTATGTTCTAGGAGGCTTCTTAGTTCTTAATATGCAAGTTTCCAATGACCTTAATAAAACTGAGAGCAGGTTGTGGAAATGTTTATTTATGTTTACTTTTCTTCTACCAGATGTAACCACTAGTAGAAACAACCAATTTGTTTATAAAGTAACATACCACTCTGTATAATTAGGATGACAGGATCTAGTCTATACTGCTTAAGACAATTTAAAGTCCTAAAAATACGTTCCTGTGCCATTTTTAGTGGAAGAAGCAAGATCAAAGAATCATCTGGACATCTTTGTTCCTGGTGCCTTTTTTAAGAATGAAAAGTCTTATTTGCAAGGTCTGTTCTTTGAGTAAATGTTATGGTTTCAGACTGAC
>WBMV01001016.1:0-19193 GCA_013396655.1 Campylorhamphus procurvoides
AGGGCCCGTGCAGGGCGCAGGCGCGGCCCCGGTGCCGGGCCGGGCCGGGGGTGGGGCGGGAGGAGGAGCCGGTCGGTGCCGCCCCTCAGACCGTCCGGGATGGACGGGGCTCTTGCAAAAGTGGGACTCCTCACCTGCCCGGAGGAGAGGGGACTACCAGAGAATCACACACGCACTTAGGTTGGAAAAGAGCTCCGAGACAGATCGTCGAGCCCAACCCGCGAGCGAACACCACCGTGTCAGCCAGACCGTGGCACCACGTTCAGCCTTCCCTTAAAACACCGCCAGGGACGGTGACTCCACCACCTCCCTGGGCAGTCTATTCCAATGTCTAATCACCCTTTCTGTGAAGAAATTCCTCCTAATGTCCAGCCTAAACCTCCCCTTGACACCGTGTCCTCTTGTCCTGTCGCTGGTTTCCTGGGAGTTCCTTTTTCCGACCCACCCCGGCTACAATCCCCTCCTTTCAGGTGGTTGTAGCGAGTCATAAGGTCAGCCCTGAGCCCCCTCTTCTCCGGGCTGAACAGCACCAGCTCCTTCAGCCGCTCCTCATTCGGCTTGTGCTCCAGACCCTTCACCGGTTCCATTACCCTTCTCTGGACACAGAACAAAAAAGCTTCACTTCACAGAACGAAATCTTACACTGAAAAATGTCCTCTATTTCCCCCCCTCCCCCGAAGGAGATTTTCCTTGAAGCCTGTGCTCTCCCCACTCCGCTCCCACCACAGCCCCAGTGCCCCTCACTGCACGCACCTGCCCTCAGGAATCCCTAGGGAAAGCTCCCTAAAGCACAACCCCGAGGGTGTGCACTTTCCTTCTGCTAATGCTGGGAGAATTCCATATACTGTGTACTCTGGAAGAAGTGTGATGGTCTCCAAGCCAAGAGCAAAATAACCGTAAAACCAGAATTTCATCATACCCCACTTAAGCACAGCAGCCAGCTACCAGCAGAGCACAGTCCCTGTTCCTCAGTGTAACTGTCATTATTAGCGAAATTTACAGGACACATATACAATTCTGCATATATGTCTTAAATCCCTTAAAGAACACAAGTATTCTAGAGAAAGCTGAGCCCTCAGCCCAAATTCAGCTTGTAAAAGCAGCTCATCTGGAAAATAAATTATCAAAACCTATGGGTTCTGTTCAGTCATGAGGCTGCAGGCTTTGGGAAATTAAATATTAGAAGTTAAGTCACAGTGGCTGCACAAACCAGCCACTTTTTATGGGCAGAGAGATCCTACCTCCTGGATTACTTTACTAAGCAGTATTTGCAACTCTGATCTGTTGCCTACCTACTTTTCTAAATGTAGGGTCACCATTTCCACAACAAATGAGAAGCAAACAACAAAATAGAAAACAAATTTTATTGAATGAACAAAAGTCTAAAAGTCTCCCATTTTTGGTTAACAAAAGCAGCAACCTACAAAACCCCTGCATTCCATGACAAATCTTTTTATGTCAAAAAATTAATCCTTGAGCAGGTACACAGAACATTACATCTGTTGAGATGTGTTTGGGAAAACAACTGGACAAATTTCAAATCAGGGGAAAAAACAGAAAAAAATAGACTGCATGTGAACACCTGAAAAAGCTTGAATTGTTTGCTGGCTGAGAGGTATATCATTGGGGCTGCCAGCAGTTTTCGGCACTTGCACCCCCTTCATACAAAATAAAAAGAGCAGCAGAAAAAGGACAGATTTTAAGACTGAACAAGTAAAAGAACTGCCAACAGAACAGAGTGTTCAGCTAGCTCATTTGGCTAATGGTAAATGCAGCTTTTTAATACTGAATTTCACAAGCTTGTGTTAAGTGAGTCCGTGCTTTCAAGAGGCTCCAGGATAAGAATTCAGCCACTGTACCCACAGAGCAAAAGCAATAGAGAAGTTCCATCCTTGAAAAGGCGATTCCTCACAATCTAAAACAGGCAACTAGATAAGGGAAAAGAAACTGAGACCTGCGTCACAAGATATGATTATCTGACTGACAGAAGTCTAATGGGAACTAAACGGAGAATCTACATTCACTCTGTAAATTCAACAAGATTTTCTAACCTATATGATTTTTTTTTTCTTTGTACTGGATATGGGCAGCCTTAATAAAATGAAGTGTTAAAAAGGAAGGCAATGTTCACTTTTATCCTTACACCATTTGCAGAATAACCCTCTTTTATAAAGTCATACCATACTTTTTCATGCTTTTGAACACTAAGTATTTCAATGAAGTCTGTTTATTACAGTGAAATTAGTCAATCTGCTCTTTTGTTTTCACAGATCAGGACACAGTACAATTATTTCAAAAGAAATTATTGATTTTGCTGTCATATTTACCTTTGATTGCAAAAGTACAATAATCTGTGCTTATCTGTTACTTTATACATCAGATCTTGTCCACTGCAACCATATCATCAGATTTATTTAATAATTATGAGGCTGTATCTTATACCATAATTTCTATTCATATGTATTCTAGGACTAATAGATCCCTAATATGTCTTGATTAAAACCAACTTTAATATATCAACTCTATCACCTAAAGTTAATTTTAATCATTTCCATCATAATCATTGTAACTCTGATACCCACTGTTCCTCCTCTCACGAAGATTAGATTTCTTCCATGTAGACTCTTGATGAAAGCTAGCACTGAAAGATCTCCCCAGTCGTCCATGTTGTTTCTTAGAGATATTGTCTTCACTCTCAGATTTGGAAATTCCTTGTCCTTGTGTTTGGGATTGTTTATTCTGCCTAACATTTCCAAATGGAAAATTCCAAGGACCAAACCTTTGCCAGTTCAGTCTCTGAAAGGCAATGATGCAATGAAGATTTCCTCCAACCTAATCAAAGTAAAAAGGCTCTTTGTTAAATGCATACGGGCCCATTTCTAACATACATAAATATTTGACAAGAGCATCTTGGCATGTAACACAATCCTTTCAAAGAGAAAACAAACAAAAAAATGCAACAACACACAAATCAGGAAAAAAAAAAAACAACCACACAAAAAACCCCACAAAACCATATACATTAACAAACAACTTGCATCAACAAGTTTTGAATCGTTTCACAGATTCAATTACTGCCTTCTTTCTCATCTTTTTAAATTATCCATTTTATCTTTCACAGGCCAGTATCACTTTCTTCTGCTATTGATTTTTGCTCTCTAGCTACCTTCTCAGAAATTATTCTGGTCCATTCTGATCTTGCTGACACAGTCTTCCATAGGGTCTTCACATTTGAAATCATCTCTTCAGTCTATTATTTCTCACAGACTTTCAATCTCCAAATCACAAATACATTCTCCACCCACGAGATACGGCCCTATCTATAGGAAAGAAAGCCACATACACTGACAGTAAGTCTGCACAAGGGACAGGCTTGCATTCTTTTATGCCCAATTCTACTCAATTTTACCTTGTTTCCCACTTAAAGGTAGCTAAAAGGTCATGCCCCAAAGGCGTGTAATTTGTCTGCAGAGTGTTTCTCGACTTGCTACAGCTAGATTTCAAACCAACAGGGTTAAAGATTGTGAACAAATACATTGTATACACAGATACCCTGGTTCACCCTAGCATATGCCAAACTACTGCTGTTCTCTACCTTGTCCTGCAAATAAATATAAAAGACGCTGGTATGCAACTACCCACATTTTACTTTTTTTCTTCAGCACCACTTCACAAAAAATTTCTTTAGTGAAGTTATCTTAACACTGCTGAAGTAGGAGTACATTTGCAGAAACCTACTATGAATTTCCTCCCATTTTAGTAAGTTTACCTTACCTTCTTTGTTTTTCGATGCTGCAATCCTCTCTCTAGGTGTCGAATATCTAGATATTCTGGATTTTGAGTGTTTAGGTCAGTGACAATATCTGTCCACCTACAGAATAAAATGATTACTACTCAGCTGACATATATGTAACCTCAGCAGCACTAAGACTGACGTATATGGGCACGTAAATACAGATCTGTAGCTTTAAATCACTGTCTCAGCAGTGATTAAAGATAAATGAATGTTTAAAGATATAAAAGCCTCCATATCAGAGACAGCAAGATAGATATAAAGCCGTCACTTTTAATGAAAGCATTCACGGTGATTATTCCTGCTCTTGGGAAACACCTTCCAAAATGAGTAAGAGCACCATGAGTCATTAGTTACGTTCCTTATGCTTACCAATTCATCAGCTTGTGAAAGCAAAAAGCAAAGTGCGATTTAGGCAAGGAGAAACATTAGCTTTCTCTTTATTTAAACGTCTCTTACCCTTTCTATTATTTTGTTCAAACTCTTGTTTTCTTCTGCACACTAAGTCTGCTTTTATCAGACAGCTCTTGTCATAACTCACTCCTCCATTTTATTTAAATCTAAACTATCAAATGAATCACTCTCCATTCACTCAGCTCGCCAAAGATTCATAGTTCCTTCAAGCACAACTGAAACAAATACCTTCATATTCCAGACTTCTTTAAACCTACACATCACCTTTTCATTTCTATCCATGTCTAATTACCTGTTTCTCTGTAACACTATCCTCCAAGTTAAAATGCATCTGTACTCCAACCCTCACCCTCCTACCTTAAGCACAGAACTTTCTGCTAGCTGTCATTGGAAGTGTAGCATAATGAAGAATGTGCCAAACCTCATCATAAAGGTACTGTTTTAATGCACAGATAAGCTAATAACACAACAGATTACAGGCTCTACCTGCACCTGAGCTAGGAGATCTTGGTAGCTGCAGAATATCCTGCACACAGCACAGACACAGCCTGTGGATGTCCTCAGCTGCAGGACAAATCTCTCGAAGGGCCATACAGCCTGGAAGTTACAACTGGCACAATTGCAGGCAGCTGAGGTGTCTTTTCTTCCTGACTAATGTGAGATGTGTCACACTCAAACAAGAAAAATGGGCTCTGGCTTGCAGCAGCCCACAGGTGTCCTGACAGGTGACGTAAAACTGCAGAGCCAGGCCTAAGGTCAAAACACAAAGTTTCTCACTAAGGCACCATGTGCTTCTGTTCAATAGATATGCCTATATATATTCATTCAAAAGAACTAAACGTCTCTTGGTGAGCTTGAGCAGAGAAATACAAACTGTTTTGAAAGAAAACATTGTTTTATATTCTTACCAAGTAACATACCTTTTACAGTGTATTGTTGGATGCTTTCTGCTCGGCTCTCCAATTAAGATCCAATATTCTACTTCTTGCTGTAAGACACGGCCTCTGTTCAACAGAAGACACAACCCTAGTAAGATTTATTGTGCATACTAAAAAGAAAGAGACATACTAATTCTATTGCTTTTTTTAGGATTTTCTACTAAAATTGTTTCATCAGCCAAACTAAAAACCAGCGCTCCTGCGCTACAGTGTTCACAACTGCACACAGCGAACCTTTTGTTTCACAAGGCCTGGAAGCAAGCCTTGTGGAAGCTACTGCATATTTGGGAAGAATACAGATACTCATTAAAAACATGTTAAGTGGATGACCTGGTACATGATCTAAATATAAATATTAGGTAAAACAGAAATAAGAGCTGTAGAAAGCAGGCAAATGGGGAACAAACATCTTCCTTCCTATCTGTGATTGTCTAACAGCCACAAAAAAGTCCGTTTCACCATTTCTAAATTGTACCTCTGCTAACAGTTGTTACTAACAGGTGTAGCGCAACCTCTAAGAACACTCTTAACTTCAAATGCTTCCTCCTAAGCATCCAGGAACACATAATAAAAATCCAAACCCTTCAACAGATACTAGTCCAAGTTTGTGACAAATTTCCAAGAAACTAAAAGCCTGCAATAACCTTGTCAAGGAAAATTTGTGACAGGAATCAGGGTAGACTGACAAAATATACAGGATTGTTCTGACTTCCTGTGGGTAATTATCTTGTAAAAAACGACTTGTTTCAATTGTGATGAAACCTGATATTTTTCTGCCTAGGGTATTAGACAGCATATGGCCTTACTACTTGCAATAATCTGTTTACTTATAAAAAATTCTCTGTAAAATAACAATGTATGCCATCATTGCACAGATGGGAAACCAAGACACAGGATAGATTCATTGACTTACCTAAAGTCACACTGGAAGTCTGTGGTTGAACTGGGAACTGAACCCAGGTCTCCCGAGTCCAAATCCAGCAACCTAAGATCATACAGGAAGTCTGTGGGTGACCTAAGAACTGTCTCTAAGCTCAGCCTAGCAACCTATTTACTAAGATCTGCCTAGCAAGCTATCTATCCACTGCTTTCAGAACCAAAAGTGTTTGTTAGCTTGATTTTTAAAGACAAGTTTTCCTTTACAACTAGAGTACAAAAACAGGTAAACAAGAAGTGCTCCAGAACGTATTGGTAGTGCCTCTGGAACCGAAACACTTTTTTATTCACAGTAAGATCAGGAAATCAGGATTTTCCGACCTTCAGCCTAAAGTAAGGCTATAAAAGCTCCTTGAACTTATTATTCCCTTTAAATTGTTAGAAGAGAACTGCTGATAGGAAAAAATTTAATACTGACTTAAAAATAACATCACTAGTGACTGAGAATCCATTTCAACCACAGGTAAAGGAATAAAAGTGCTGTTTTCACTCATTACTAAACAATATAAATTCAAATTAGTTACAAGGCGTGTTATTCTTCCACACAGTGGAACATATTATTTTGCAAACTGTGTTTTTGATCTAGTTAACATTTATTTATTTTTCTTTTACTTTGGTTTTCCAGTGCAGATTCTTAGTAACTGATTGAATAAGTAAGCCATTAATGTTTTGGTAAACTCAGGCAGACCGATGTGTTGAATTTCTATTTGGGGCATATTTTCCACACTCCCCTCACAAACCCGGCATGTCAGTGAACTTAATAAAAACCTGTACTCTATTGTTCATATACTAAAGCTTTCATTAACCTTATGGTAAAATTCACACTGGGAACAAATTAGATTCATATGATTAAGCTTTATCACCTACAAAAAATTACCACTTTGAGCTCCAAAAGCATTCTCCATTCCTTGACGTGACCTGACCGCTTCAACGCAGCCAAAGTCACACTGCTTAGCAGGCAAACAGCAAGACTAGTGACCTATTCTTTCATTGTTTAATACTCCCCAATACTGGTATCTGCTAATTTTGTCAGGGATTGTCTTCTTATGCTCTGTGATAATACTAATAAATACTGACCAGCAGCTGAACCTCGATAAAGTCCAACAGAAACCTCCAGTACATACTGTGTTTGTAACTACTTTGAGAGAGGAAAAACAGTTTAATATGACTCTGTGAATGAGGTAAAACAAACTACTCTCCACAAGAGAGTACACAGAATACTCTACTATGTAGAGCAGCAAGTTAAATATCTCACAAAATATAAATCATCTCAACAACTTACATTTTCAAACTTAAAATCTGTGGCCTTAGTGCAAGACTTCCCCTAAACTCAGTATGAATATCAACAATATTATCCTCTTTTAAAACCTAAATTTAATTGACATCTCTATCAACTATTGCATTTTATTATTCTGAGCAATGTCACCCTGAGAAATTATTCAGGTGACTGTATTTTTATTCTAAAACAACTGGCATATTAAGCTTCTCCTAGTCTTTTAGAAGTGTTCCGGCATTCCACACATTGCTTAAAAAAGCCAAACATACTGTGATAGTCGAAAGGTCTCTTCTAGCTTCTTTCTCCCCACCCCCTGCCAATTCCTTGTAACACATTATTCAGATATCTTTACTTTCCTGTGCCTTACACTGCAGTAGTTGCAGTTTATCGTTATTAATCAGCTCTGCAAAAAAGGTATGCAACCACTAACCCGCAATGCCTACACATTCCCTGTTCTTGCCATACACAAACACTGGTTTCTAAGTGTAAATTTTATCACGCCCACCCTACGATGGATTAATATCACTGCAGGCTTTTTGCTTCTAGTTTATAAAGAAAAATTGCGACATACACACACTTCTTTTGTTTTCCCCTCCAAGGTCTCTGGGAACAGACTCCCTCCATAATTAGCTGGCTTTTTATTGTTTTGCCTTAAAAAAAAAAAAAACACCTGGCTTTTTTCATCTCATGTATTATTTTTCAGACTAGTTACCTTCACTTGTCCTCCAGGTAAATAACTACCCTCTCTATATCTGGCTAAAATGTCTTGAAACCATTTCTTGGCACCACTCATAGTTTTCAGGTTTAAGTTCTCTCAACCTAGTCTGCTTAGTTACCTTCAATTTTAAGTCAATACTTTCAAATCACATTGTAGTGTTTTTTTAGCTCAGTTGACATACACTAAAAATTTACTTAAGGACGAAAAATGGCTACAACTTGAAGTAAATTTTTCTGTATGTTTCTTCCACTAAAATAAGCATAAACACAGTGTCTTACCTATAGGCTTTACTAGCTTTTACTGGGGTTGCTTCAAATCCAATTGGGCAAAAATAATGGTTTTGGCAATGGTAGATGTAGGCCATTGATTCATCTTTCAGTCCACGTGTTAGCTTTGCAAGGGCCCCTGCAGCTACAAAGAAAAATCAGGTTTTAAGCAGGGTGCTTTGGATTCTGCACAACATATTCAGAAAAAAATACCTATTTGATAACAGAGAGTAGTTATATTGCTTAATAAATGAGATAACATGACCTGACAAGCATGCACAAAATACAATTTTGATTTTAAACTTCTTGTTATTTTTCTGTGTCAGACAGGAAATTAAATACTATCTGCCACACAATCTGTGCTAAGGAAATGTAATATAAAGTACGCTTTGTATTTTAATCAAAATTGTATTAAAAATTATTGTTCTGGGGAAGAAAAAAAAATAACCAAAAGTATCTCTTAACCTAGGAAATACATGCTGCAACACAATGCCACAATGTAGTCTTGCTGCCCCAAGTCACAGGTAGCACACATCAGTGATACTACTGAAACCACGGAAAGCTTTCAAACATTTTGGTATCCTGAGCTTCTTGGAGCTTCCTAGTCTTAGGAACACACTTGGGCATACATTGGTTCATAATATGACCACAACACTTAAGTTTCAGGAAAAGTCTAGAAGAGGCACAGAAACATGATAGAATTTTCAAATGGGATACCAAGTACAGAAAAGTTCTTTCCACTTTAATAATCTCCCCCAAAACTTTTCAGTGTGGTTTTATGCTTTTAAAGAACATTTCAATGAGAAGATAATTAGCCAGAGTACACCAAAGGCTAGTAAACTGGCTATGAAAGTAAAATTACTTTTTTTTAGGTAGCACACTTAAAAGTAGAAATGAAAATGCAGCTTCATAAGCTAATTGAGAATAATTACCTAACTTTTAGAAACAGATGTTAGCCAAAGTCAGGCAAAATAAATGACTTCATTAAATTTAAAACCGGGCTTTTGAAAGTATAAAACATTTATTAAGGACTAATACTTTTGTACCGGACATTCTAAATTTTTATACAATACAGCTTTCTAAAAATCTGAAACAAAAATGTGTTATCCTCCCAGTATACGACAGCAAACAAATCTTTCCAAACACCAACATAGAACTGGAAATGCAGTGTTCTCCTGGATACCTTAAAATTTCAGTTCTGTGATAGCAGAATATATAGAGCAGAATATACAGCACAGAATATATATTATCATAATAAAAGTAAAAATGAAAATTTTAGCAAAATAGGAGAAAAAGTAAAAACAAAAATCAGGCAACTTAGAGCTACTTGATACCTTATCTCCAACTGGAAGTACTACTTACAGACTGTCCTGTCACATGCTACACACTGCAAGATTTTTCAGTTTATACACTGTAAGATGCATGCTTTAGGATTAGCTACTTACCAGTTTCTCCAGCTGTCTTGTTCTTCCCATGAGGTTTATACAGAACATATGAGCATCCCTTGATATGGAAGTGATCATTTATTTGCCTAAACCATCTGAAACAATAAGCTTAAAGATTGTAGTAACTCAAGAGTTATTAAATGCAATTTTTTTCCCTCCTGCTTTTCCTATGCTTGACAGTTTAGGAAAGAAGTCTCAGTATGCTACTAAGTACACTATCACACTAGTATATAGATTTTAGATGACCATTGTACAAAATACAAACAAAACAATATATCCTAAACAGAGAAATAAATAGGTAATGCCTTTTCCTCCATTTTGCTTTTTCCGATGTCACATAGATCCGTAATAACCAAAGGTCTGGATGTGAAATGTTGGTCCTATTGTATTCAGTCCCATCACCTCTAATGTTCAGTTAGTAAACCTTCTGAATGACACACAAATTCTGAGGTGCCAAACTTAACTGTGATTTATAAACTACACAAATGAAATCTAAGGTACCAGAAGGGACCCTTCAAGCAAGACTTTTTTCACATAATTTTGGGTTTCTATCACATAAGCTTCACAAAGCCCAAGCTCTACAGAAGTCCCATACTGGAACTCCTCACAGCAGCAATAAGTGAGGACAGGCCTGTAATTTTTCCACACTAGAAGATTCAAATTCACATGTGTGAATACCTCGATCATAAAGCTACGTTGGGTGACAGGGTTGGCTCCCAGTCCTCCTGTTTCCCAGTTGGCCAAGTACTTTATAATTATTTGACAAGGCAGGAAAAAAAAAACCCTAAAAAAATCCCCCAAAAAACTAGTAGTAACTACTCTGAAGTACACAGGACACTCAGAGGGGAAATCAAAGAAGAATTACAGGTTTAACTTTTGTCTGTATAGATGGTTGACTTAAAGAGACAGACCATTTTATCAGCTTGGTCTATAAGGGCTACCATATCCTGACATACTCCTGAAGAGATACAAATCCTGGATCTGTCTACTAAGGCAGATGAGGAAATTTTCATGACACTTTTCAATGATCTAACCAGTATGCTGGCTGGAGAACAGACCGCTGACACATTTTCAAATCCAGCACCAACCTGCTGAGTCAAACACTATACACTGCCATTAACACTATATATTGCCAAGAAAAAATTAACTAAATCAAATGCACCTCATGAAGCAAGCAAGAACACTGCAAATTTTTTTAATTTCACAGAAGGGTAACACACCAAAGCCCTGTCAGATGGTTCAGCACTAAAGTACAATATGGTCCTTGGCTCTGTTTAATCCTAAAATTCCTTTAATACGGAAAAAAAAAAAGTACACAGATTTTTGGTCTAACTTATAAATAACAGGAAACAACAGAGCAGAAGGGATAAAAAATTTCAAAGTTGAAGTGTTCTGTGACTTCAGCCCCAAATTTTTGGTTTGGGGTTTTTTCTCCCCCCTTCCTCCTCCTGAACAGCTCTGTTGCAGCAAAGGTGCAGTACTATCTCATTTTCAATTCTTAAATTAT
The DNA here is from genome assembly GCA_013396655.1 of Campylorhamphus procurvoides. Taxonomy (NCBI): domain Eukaryota; kingdom Metazoa; phylum Chordata; class Aves; order Passeriformes; family Dendrocolaptidae; genus Campylorhamphus; species Campylorhamphus procurvoides. The sequence continues at coordinate 11,294 of WBMV01001016.1, forward strand.
ATTTTACATAAATCTACTAGTGTATCAATTGCCTTTTCAGGCTGTTTCAGTGAAAATACCAAGCATTTAGCATGCATTTCCAAGAACAGGAAAATGAGTGTTAAGAAAAAATTTCCTAACCAGGAGACCGGACTCATTAAGGGTATTATACAACCATTAAACAACCGAACGAAAAACCAAACAGAATTAATTTCACATTCACCTGACCTGTGTAGCAATATCACACTACACAAATACGGCCAGTGCCAAACAACCCTTTGAAAAGTTGCTTTGGGCATTGTCAGAGTACATAGGCATGCTTCATCCTAAAGCTTAAGAGGACTAGTTTGTGTTAATCATTTTATTTTCAATAAATTAACTACAACTGTGTTTTAAAGGTTCTATTTCTTAGCTTTATGTTATTTTTGCCTTATTAACAATTTAGCTGCATCAAAAGAACCAAACACACCTCATGAGAGTTGTATTTCCAGTGAAGGGACCAAACCTAATCTCCTCAAATGGGGGCTGAAAGCCCAGTATATGCAAAGCTTCTTCTTGAGTGATGGGTGGCAAACTGGGAAAAAATAATAAAAAAAAAAACAAAGGAAAGAAAGTATTGTTTAATAAAGTAATTAGCAACACTCTAGAGGCAAAGCAGTCTATCTGTGATTTACCTTCCAGCTCCCAGAGTACTATATAAGAAATTCCAGCAAGACACTAAGGATGAAATTCCACAGGAAGTCTTGTATTGAGGTCGGCTAACACAATACCTTAAAGAAAGAAAATCCAAACACATTACAAAGCATTCTGGATTTAGTTATAGGACCAACCTGAACTACTTTTCTATGTGCCATGTCACTGAAGTGCCATGTTATATTAAATGGTTTTGTCACCTGTATTAAAAAAAAACCAAAACTGTACTCTTTGGAAAAAAAAATTGACTAAGTATGTTAACCAATTTCTTTGTCAGATGCTACTACCCTATTTCATATAAATCAGTCAAATTTCCAGCATCACTATGGGAGTTCTGTGCATATGATCCCGTAGAAAAAAAAGGTAATGCACTAATAGTGTACCTTCTCTTCTATCATGTAAACCTGCAGAAAACTGCACCTCTACTAATTTACTAATGAATGTCATTCCAGGTCGCAGATTCCCTAAGCTAAGTCTAATTTTCTGATGTCACGGACATAGAGATTCATTAAGCTAACTGAATTTAGTGAACTATATTCATATGATAATAGGTTGTATAGACAGTACATTTATGCCCACTTCTACTAAAAAAAATTATGAAGCCATTATTAAGAAGTTGTAAATCAGATAACTAGCAACAGTGTTTAGTGACAAACTATATGGGGATAATCCTAAACATAGTGCATAAACACTACCATCTCCGAAGGTCCAACACTTTCCTTTCCTTCACGTCTTCAAGAGCTGAACGCTGAGGACACTCCCTGTACTGTTTGCTTTTTTTGTCCACAGACTTTTTCTTCGTCCCCTGTTTCTTCATGTTGCCTACAAAAGAGATTTCATAAACAAATGAATGTCTACTTTACCTTTCATAGCTTTCTTCTTAAATACTTTTAGTAATAGCATACAGCTCAAATAGAGACACTGGTTGTGTTAGTAAGTGCAAACTGGGACTAAACATTAAATGAAAGGAAAAAGCTCAAATACATAATCAAGATTGTCAACAGGTTTGTAAAGCTGTCATTAGCTTTGTAAACAACATGGTGTGTAGATCATAAACAGAATTAATGATGTCCTGCCCAACTGTGTACAAAGATAAGTCAATCTGATTATTCTAATGCGTTAAATCAGCCATCCCAGAAATAGACTCTCAGACCACCACAGACTTCCCACCTCCTAACATTAAATGCACAGGCAATATAATGAAATGCTTGTTTTTTTCACTTCCAACCTTGTAATCAGCTTCTGATGGAAGCTTAAATACAAATTCATTAAGAATAACACACACACAAGGTCTTTTCCTTTTTGTAAGCCACTGAAGGAGTGGAAAATGGAGAGTTGGCCACATGCTAGACTAGAAATATTTTTCGCCCATTTTGAAGCCATCACATCCAGATGAAATATATCACATATATTTTAGAAATTACGACCACTCTTTAAGACACTATAATTTGTTTCTTACTTTTATTTAAGGACAATTCAGGTACACATGAAAAGGCAATGGCAACTTGCCAAACACATTTCTATGTTCTTCTAAACCAGTTTCATACTAATGTAGAAAAAACAGCAGTTTGACTAGCTAGCCAAGCTATTAAGTTAAAAAGTCCACAGTCTCCTCTAGAATAAACAGAGGGATTGTAGGACAAAGAAAATCAACTGGGTATGCAAGTGTTTGATTCACAGTTGCAATCTGTGACTAGGCAGAGAAAGAACACAGGAGATAGCAAAGAAGCCCATCTTAAAGAAAAGGGATCCTGAACACTGCGTCCTTGTAGCAAATTGAAATGAATAAATTTCTGTAACTGAATCCTACTGCTTTCCTAGGCAACTGTCATGATTTGATAGTCATAAACAAACCACATCTTCGGTTTCAAAATACATCCTCTGAAGTATTCTGAAACATTTCTGCAAGTGACAAACCTGTACTTAACAGGCAAAAGTAATCACTGCACAATGCACTAGTCCTACTAAAATAAAATTTTAAAAAATCACTCCAAAAACACAGTGGGAAAAGATATCAGAAACCACCCCAAAAAATAGACAGTTAAGCAGAGGCCAGCTGTGTTTTAGAGCCACTTTCCCAGGCAGCTACACCTGACTTTCACTCCTCCTATTTCACTCTCTTCTTTCCCGATGAGCAGGTTCTTTGAAATGAACTACAGACTCTTCTGTAGCACTTCACGGGATACATGCGCTGGCCACCCCCCTCTGCAAACAAGGTGTAAACATGAAGCCTTTTCCTTTCACATCAGAACTTCACCACCTCACCTGCTTTGTTCTTCAGATTTGTGCTCACACCATTGAACTCCGATTTGTCTATTTCCCATGCCAATGGAAGCTTTCCCAGATTGCCAGGCAGGCCTTCCAAGTCAGCATCTTCACTGTAGATTATCTCTGAAGCACCAGTTTGAATGCTAAGTAAGTTAGATGTGTTATTTCCAACATTTAAGGCAGCACTGCCTGATAGGCAAGCACTAACTGAAGCACTTGGGCTTTTACAAATAGATGTTACTCTGTTTAAAAAAGCATAGTCTGAGCAGATGGTATAAAACTTCTCTCTTGTATGAGTCACAGGACATCCCCATGGATAATGCCCATCTCCCCTGGATACCAACGACGCAGTGGAGCTGTCTGACATGCAGTATGGCTTCACAGGATCATGAAGAGAAGCTTCTGGGGATTCTTTCCCAGGTCTGTTGTCTGTGTTTCCATTATTTCCAGAACCATTTTCCTTTTCATCTTCTGCAATGGTAGGCATTGAATGATACTAAAAGATTATTGCACAGCTAAGAATACTTTTTCTTTTTGTTTTAATTAAAGCAGGGTTTTCATCATTGCCTCCATTGCCTCTGCAAGGTATCGACGAGGTACCTGAAAGAAAATGAGAAGTCTATACAGGTATCTCAATCAACATAAGATATACACAAAGGTTATCTTTGAACTCATAGCAAATAAGAGCAGAAATACCCTTCAAGATGCATCACAGCACACATGGTGTCGCTCCCTAAGCATCTCTAGTACTCTACAAACAGCACTTTTTATTATTTGAGAGTTGCCAACAGCATACCATAATGAAGATATGATTAATTACATTATTAAACCAGTGCACAAATAAAAAAAAAATAAAAAATTAAAAGCTTCCTACATTTACATAGTTGTGGTTGATCGTTTCTATCTCTTAGTCACAATACACTGTTAACACTCAGTACAAAATAATTCATACAAATTAATATATCACAGGAACAGCAACTTAAGGTCACTTAAGTCCAGCGAATCCTGCATACTTTTGCTGCAAGTGAAGTTTAGGCACACAGCTACAGTAACTATAACCTCCATCGCCTGTGAATTGGCGACACTGCCCTCAATCTGTTCCACTGCTTTCCTTCTAGGCCTGTTAAGGATTCCCTTTATTTTCATGTGCCCCTTATCCTTCAAGATGTGAGAAAGAAAAGCAGGTGTTGTTTATGGTAGCTAAGAATTACCAAAAACAAATTTAGAAGGCTGGTTGGCTTGCCTCTAAACGATCATTCTTAAAGGGCAAGCTGACAGTGTGTGTGTTATCTGTCATCTCAGCAGCTAGCTGCTCGTCTACAGACACGCGCCGCAGATGGGAACCTGCCGCGAGGGAGGCAGGAATTCCGCTCCAGAGCCGCCTCCTGCCGCACGGGCTTCGGGTCGCTGCCCCGCGGCGCTCCAGGGCAGCTCCGGCCGCCCGGGCACATCGCAGGGACACGTCCCGGTCCCGGTCCCGGACACCGCTGGTGCCCAGCAGCGCAGCCCCAGCACAGCGGCCCCGGGTTGGAGCGGGAGCGCTGGGGCGCTGCCAATCGGGGCTGCGGCTCGGCCGGCCCGCCCCCCGCGCTGCCGCTGCCCGGCCGCGGAGCGAGGGCCGCGGGCTGGGGAAGGGGCCTGGGGGAGGGTGTGCACGCCGCCCGCCNCCCTCTTGGTCTCGCCCGGTGGTGGCCGTGGGCGGGCGGGGACGGGCCGGGGCAGAACGGGAAGGGACAAGTGAGGGGTGATATCGTCAGTGTCGGTGTCTGAAGGGAGGGAGGGTGCCGACAGGACGCAGCCAGGCTCTTCTCGGTGGTGCCGAGCGATAGCACAAGAGGCAACAGGCAGAAACTGGTGCACAGGAAGTTCCACCTGGATATGAGGAAGAACTTCTTTACCATGCAGGTGACCGTGCACTGGCACAGACTGCCCAGAGAGGCTGTGGAGTCTCCCTCGCTGGAGATACTCAAGAACTGTCTGGTTGCAATCCTGTGCCGTGTGCCCTGGGATGACCCTGCTGGAGCAGGGAGGTTGGACCAGGTGACCCACTGTTGTCCCCTCCAACTGGTGCCGAAAAGCTCGGAAATTGAAAGAACTGCTAAGAGAGTTTGCTCTTTTAGCAGCAAAAGGTATTTATTTTCAGCGCTGGAATGCTAGCCAGCTGTTGCTGGACAAACTATCTTCAAATCATCCGTGCAAAACGAGCCATTTTATACATTTTAATACATGATTGCAACATTCAATCTTATATATTGATGAGATTACAATATCTGATCATATATATTAATATATATGGGCGGGGCCTTCCAGAGTCCTCTTTTGGCATCAGGATAAGGTGGTCACTTCCATTCTTCAGTCTCACCCAGGGGTTTTTTGACACTTCTCCCTCACTTTGACCTCTTCAACTTTCTTTGTTCATGACCTAGTCACTGAAGCTTACAAAAACTACTGGCTTAAGACCATTCCGCTCTATTCAAGTGTCTACATCATCTTAATTGATGACCACCACGTTGATGTATAAAGTTCTCTAAGATCAGGTCCAGCGAATTGAACAGAACACATCCCCATATTCCCCTAGGAACCCGAGCAGAGCAGGTGTTGAACAGTTTTTACTAATCCAGTAAAATCCCTTGAAGGTTTGTCCTCATTTCAGAACCTGACCTGTTCTGTGATTCTGTGAAAAAGCAAAGTGGTGTTGGCTAATGAAACCCTGATGCAAATGGACCATCATCACTGCCACCCAGAGTGCTGCAGGTTCTCAGCAAAGCCTCCCAACTCTGGCACTGCTGGCCACTGAAGCTGCTCCCTGGGCAGCTCAGGGTCACCCTCTGCCCTCACAGCTGTGTCCCCATGGGGTGTGGACACTCCTGCATACCTGCACTTGCTGGCACCTGCCTGCCCCAAAGGGCCCAGGGGATGCCTGGGACACCAGTCCCTGCTGCCCCTTTTATGTTAAAGTGAGATAGGGCAGGCCAAGCTCAATGCAAGTCTTGGCTCAGCTTTGGGATCACACTTTTAACTTGGCTACGTCTTCCCATTGAGCATGGGGAAGGTGTGGGAGCATAGCAGTAAGTGTTGGGTTCTCCTGGGGAACAGGGGACTGACATCGGAACCTTTTATTTGCATCAGGTTTCTCTTGGTTCCCCTGATAGTAGTAAAAGAACAAGTAATGCATCTGGAAACCTGTATGAAGGAACAAAAGTTTATTTTAGGTAACATTGTCTGGAACTGCAGACAGTATATCTCATCCTTCGCTTACCATAATTTCAACATGAACAAACAGTGACACTGAAGATACAACTGGAGCCATTCTGGTACTGCCACTATTATTTAAAATTCATTTATTTTTAAATATCTGGAATCGTGATATTACATGATTGATTTTATAACAAAGTAGTTAAAAATTTAAATAAAAATATGAAAAAGTTTTATGGTGTTCTGGTGAAGAGGATTCACTGCCAATGGTTACAGAATGTGCCCTCAGCCCACAGAGCCCTTACTCCCAGCAATAGGTTCTGTGAGAAGTGCTGCAAATAATGGGGGAAAAACATCAAATATCTCCTAAAATGTTAGAGTTATTTGATAGTTCTCAGTGGTTAGGCAGAGCATAGTTGCAAAAGTCCTCTAGAAGTTGTGGGAAATTTCCCATCCTCTGTGTTAAGGAAACTTCCATGTCCAACCATCCAAGAGCCCCTCTGGCAATCACACTCACACCACCTGAGCTGGGACCGAGGCCCCTTCGCAGCTACACACCCCACACACACTCACAGTCAGACCAGGCTTCCCTACCAGCTCAACCCCAGGTTTCCCATAGCAGAGTCTCAGACATCCAGATCCTTAAAACAATTTAATCTTGGTGCAATAACTAAATACGAAAATAACAGCTGAAGCTGGTGCCTCCAAGGAGGGACCCTGAACAAAGGGACCCCTGGGCTTTTATATTCTTAGAGTCTTGGAAAGCCTAGTGGTCATCAGTTACTGCCGTGGCTCTTCGTGTCTGGTACCCTGGCTGGGCCACAGTTCCCTGTGTCCTTTGTTAGGCAAAGGATCAGCAGTTCACTGCCTCTTGACTCGGGCTGGGGCTCCTGCCTGCCCCAGAGCTCAGCCTGCAGCTGGCACTGCAGCTGCACACCGAGCTACCTGCACTGAATGCACTCTTTCAACAGCCTGGACAGGCGCTTTCACTATTTTATGTGGCTTCATCCTGAGGCAACCCCCCTCTTGTAAAGGAGAGCAACCCTTACGCCTTTGCCAGCTGGAACCCTCTTGAGCCTTAGTCGGCCAACAGCCTTTGATGTAATTAAATAATTCTGCCTCCAAAGCATTTTCATCTGAGCCAAATTATAGGCATTAGGATAGCAGCAATGTTGGCTTTGCCAGCCAGGACTAAAATTAGGTTGCATAATTTATCTCACAACTTGTTTGGGTGCTGACAAATAGTGCCAGATCTCTGTACGGATTCCCTGAGCTGCACTTACGTGGACGAAAAAAGCTGGAGGGGAGAACATCAGGAGGGTGGAAGTGTGTTACCTTTACTTCATCAGTGCCGTGCTCTTTTTAAGATGTTAGTGCCGCCCCGCTAGGAAGAAGAAGAATGCTCTGTGAATTCTAAAGCTATCAAATTTCTTTTCAAATAAAAACACCTTCAGCGAGAGGAGACTGGCTTCTCCCGTACAGCAAAGTGTAAATTGAGGAGGAGCGTGCTTTCTGCCTGTAAAATACATCAAGAGATGGGGAAAGGCGAGGAGCTAAAGGGTCATGGATATAAAAATCGGAAGGGTTACTGATATAAAATAGGAAGGCTCCCCTAGAGTAGGTGACACAAGAACGCGACCCTTCGGGTTTCGGGTGCCTGCGGGGCAGCCTCACCCGGCCCCTCCCCCGCGGGCGGGTCCCGGCAGCGCCGCCCCGCCGTGCCCTGTGCCCGGCCTTCCATGCCCTATTCCCGCCCCTCCATGCC
>WBMV01001016.1:19317-36928 GCA_013396655.1 Campylorhamphus procurvoides
GCCGGGACCGGGGCCGGGCGGGGGCGGCCGAGCGCCGAGCACAGCGCGGTGTGGGGGCCGGGGCTGCGGGCCCGAGCGGCGCTGCCCGCTCGGTACTTCTTCGTGCAGGCCCGGGACGGCGAGGGGCAGAGGTGAGGGCGGCGGCGGCTCCGCGGGGACACCCTGGGCGGGAGCAGGCCGGGAGCCTTGGGGCTGGCTTCTGGGAAGGGCAGGCTACAAGCTCGTTACGTGAGTTTTTCTGTATATCACTCCCTAAAAGCTAATTAATCTTTTCAGGGAGTATCAAATAACTGCAGGAGGGGATGAGAGAAGAGGATGAGAAGCAGCAAAACGTGCATGTTAGTCCAGCCAAAAAATTATGATTAATTCTGTTTTGTCAAAACTTTAACAGTGACTAATACATTTAATTTATTATGCTCAGGCACCGTGCTTGTTTCCACTGTTTAGGAACATAAGTATTTCTCCTCTATGTGTAGGCATTAGATCAGTAGAGTAATTTATGAATTACTCCATGGGCCATTAGGTAAACTTCACAGGAATAAAATAGGATGAGGAGCAATGGCCATAAAATAAAACACACAAAGTTCCACCTCAACGTGAGAAAGAACTTCTTTTCATTGAGGGTGACAGACCACTGGAATGGGCTGCCCAGGGAGGTCGTGGCATCTCCCTCTCTGGAGACATTCCAAACCCACCTGGACACTTTCCTGTGTCACCTGCTCCAGGTGACCCTGCCTTGGGCTCAGCGATCTTCAAAGGTCCCTTCCAACCCTAACGATTCTGTGATTTTCAGAGGACACTCATGGCTTTCTGCTGCTACAGGAAAGCAACTCTGATTGTACAACATAGATGGGAGCTTGGAATGCTCCTTCCAGGTTAGATGCACCATGGCTTGTGTGAGCCCAGAAGGTGCCAATTCAGTTTATCTTGAAGAGTAAACATTTCCTGCATTTAGTTGAACTGGCAGCTCTCTAGTATGTCTGGACAAGTTTTAGGAAATGTAACCAGGCTGTTGGGCTGTAGTCCAGCTACTCCCACCATCTCTTTCTCTATCCCAGGCTCTCCCTAAGTATTTGGGACTCTCTTTAAAGAGATGAAAGGTGAAAGAAAGTTGGCAGATGCAGCATTTTGACTGCACCAACTTTGTTCATACCTCAATGGTATGGGATACCTTCATGATTTTTCAGATTATTTTATTTGGTTTTATGGAGATTTTTCTGTTTGGTGAATCTTACCAAATGTCATGAGTACACACTGAATTACATGATTCCACTATAATGTTTTTTCCTACTGAGACATTGGCATTTTTAATATGCTTTTTTTTTGCCCTGTATAAGCAACCATAATGATTAAGAAGTTTAACTTCATCTTTACTTCCTTAAATAATACCTGGCAAATAAATTAATCTGAAAACATTTTGCTTCTAAATGTAAAATAACAGACTTACTAAGCTGATAAAGTGAAACTTGTTCTAGTATTTTGTTTTCTAATATAGAATCATAAAATGGTTTGGGTTAGAAGAGACTTTAAAAGACCACCTCGCTCCAAATCACCTGCCATAGGCAGGGACACCTTCCACTAGACCAGGTTACTCAAATCTCTGTCCAGTTTGACCTTAAACACTTCTACTTACGGGGCATCCACAGCTTCTCTGGGCAGCCTGTTTCTGTGTCTCATCACCCTCACTGTAAACAGTTTCTTCCTTATATTGATGCACGGAAAAGACCCCACAACTAGGTAGTTGTAGAGAAGGTAGGTTTATTCAGCATGCTGGGTGCATGGGGGATTGGTCCACCAAAGACATGCACACCTGTCTGTGCTCACAGGCTTGCTTAAATGCAGGTACAATATGCATATTCATTATTTTCTTATACATTATTTTATTAGCATGGGTAGGCTTATTCTAATCAGTTCCGAGAAATAATTTCCATTTTCTCTGCCCTGTGCTCCTCCCATCTGAGTTTGCGCACTGGTTTCCAGTTTTCCTGAGCCAGGGTCTTCGGGGGTCTTGGGGATGAAGATCGTGGGTCTTCCTCGCTATGCACTTTTCACCTTGGCTCAAAAAGTAGCCCAAACCAGTTTTGTTGGCAACTCGAACTGGTCTAATGAGCAAACTTCTATAGTTATCTTATTTTCTTGACATGTTTCCTGATTTATTCTTCAGTTGCATATGGTGTCCACTCTAATTTAGACACCTCAAGGCCGAGTACTGATACTTTTAATTAGGGCCTCAGCCATGCAGTCTTTTATCTTCAGCTGCATATGGTGTCCATTCTAAGTTAGATACCTCAAGGCCGGGTACTGATAGTTTTATGTTTGTAGCTAATCAGGGCCTCAGCCATGCAGTCTACCTTTGCAAACTTCAGCAAAAGTCCCCACAATAATTTCTGTTAACCCTCTCAGTGTTAGTTCTCTATTGATTCCTTATATTAGTCTCTTCTAAGTGTTAGTTCCTTATATCAGTTACTGATACCTTATATCAGTTATTGATATATCAGTCCCCTTTAAGTGTTAATTCCCTAAATCAATATCCAATCAAATCTACCTTTTTTCAGTTTAAAATCATCGCCCCTTGTTCTGTCCCTACAGGACAGGACACCAAGATTTATTCAGCAAGATCCATTTATCTGCATGCTCTCTACCTTCCCATCATTTTACTCTTGAGCTACTACTAATCAAGAGCTGTGCTGCAGTTTTAAAGGTGCTCTGTTCCCATATAATCAAATATTTCCAACATTATTCAGCATACAGGGCACCAAGTGATTTTTGGAGGTGTGCTTATGACTGAGCGAAACCTTGATGCCTAATGCTTCAACAGCATGAAACATGTTAGGTAGCCTAACAAAATCCCCTTTGGAAAAATCACACCTCATTTGTGAGCATTAGCATATGTTCATAGAGGCCTAGCATGGCTCAGTGAAGCCACTGGAAATATGTCGACTTGGAAAGGAATGGGTTGGACTAAGAAATCTGTTATGTGTGTTTGCTTTTTTATTAAGCTCTCACTTATTCTCTGGGTAGGTTCACTTCATCACCAGGTGAAAATGCATTCCAGGTGAAGATCACTGCTCCTGATGAACAGTTCACTCGGGTCGGTGTGCAAGTATTAGACAGGAAAGATGGTTCCTTCCTCGTGAGATACAGGATGTATGCGAGCTATAAAAACCTGAAAATAGAAGTCAAAACTGGAGATAAACACGTCGCAAAGTCTCCATATGTTTTAAAAGGTAAGAGGCAGCATTAGACACAGATTTCCTTTCACAGTTTTTTCTCACAAACTGTGTCCCAGAATGTCTTCTAGAAAAAGCATAGGATTCCTTGGGACCTCAGTATTTTCCGAGCTGTCAAATCCCATTGGAATTATGGATTCTTTATAAATGTCTTACGCATACTTTTATTACTCAAAATAATAAAAAGGAGCAAATGCTGTGAAGCCATTGCCCAGCAAATATATGGAGAAGGCTCACACAGAATCTGATGTTGGTTGACATGACTCCATAAGAGTTAAAAAAGTATTCAAACATGTCCATTTAGAGAGTTTCTGAAGGTTTGGCCCTAAGCAATGAATATTCAGTGCCTAACCCTGTTTTATGATCTCAACAGGTCAACAGTATGACTTGTTAAAAATAATAACTGTGTTTCTGATAGGACCTATTTACCATGAAAACTGTGACTGCCCTGAGGAGGACAGCACTGCATGGCTGGAAGAGATGAACTGCCCACAAACCATTCCACAGATTCAAAGAGACTTATCAAATTTTCCAACTGTTGATCCAGATAAGATTGCAAAAGAAATTCCACAGAGGTTTGGACAAAGACAGAGTTTGTGTCACTACACCATCAAAGATAATGAGGTACGGAATGGGTTGATCTGCAGTCTGTATGGGAACTTGGTGGTAAATCGTGCAACTGGACAGTTTGGCTGTTCCCAGTTGTAAAAGCTTCTTGAAGTCTATTCTTTAAGACACTTCCTTTGCTTGCTTCTCTGTCCTTGAATACTTTGTAGTTTGTATATGAGCTCAGCAATGTCTGTCCTGCTTTGTAAGTGCTTCTTGTCCATGTTACAACTGAAGCAACTGCAACACAGCAAAGGCCAATTACTTTCCAGGCAATCAATATGAGTACTGGGCACACACCCAGGTCTCCTAAATGCTACTTCAGTTTCCTGTTCAATGAGTAATACTGCTGCGGAGTGTCACAATCATCTAATTTGGAGTGCATCAATAAATTACATCGTGCCTAATTCTGAGGTAAGGAAATACCACATTTAGCTCCACTGAGGATCAGAGCTACAATTCTTTTTTAACAAAATTCTTCTTCAGTAGAGTTTTATGTGGAAGTTAGAACAATGGAACACCACAGAAATAGGCAACCAGTTTCTGTTTTCATGAAACAGACCTTGAACATCTTCAAAAGCAGGCAAAGCTTGTAATTTTTTATTTTTTTCTAACCTTTTCTGTGATTAGATTTCTAGAGCTTCCCAGCTGATTCATAAACCCATACAGCTTATGCAATCTGTCTGACTGGTTACTAAGCTATTAAAAGAGGTCTAAATTTTGCCAGCCATTCTCTGAAATGAAAATATCAGGCCAGTAAAACTTTTGTTTATTTTCAGGTTTATATAAAGACATATGGAGAACATGTTGGCTTCAGAATCTTCATGGATGCCATACTGCTTTCTTTGACAAGAAAAGTGAGTGTATCTGTACAGTCATTTATTATGTATGTCCCAATTTATAGAACATCAGATTATCACAAAAGTGAATTGAATAGCAGGCTTTTATATGTGAATTTGATAAACCTAGACAGAGTGTGTTGGGATTTTTTTCTGTAAACTAAATCGATCATCCCATAGCATCTAATAGAAAATTTGCAAGTACATTTTACAGCATGACTGAAAAAAATAGGGAATGTATATTGTTCTCCATTAAATTCTATTTAGGAGGAGTACCAAAAGCCCTGCAGGTGGTGTGTAGGGAAACTCCTTTGATGGTCAAGCAAAACGCACCATGCAGACTCTTTCCTAGGTAAACTCTAGGGGAAAAAACCTGACATTATGTACACAGTGACAGGATATAGCAGGACTGAAGTTTCAGCATACACAAATAGTGATTTTTACATAAAATAAGTAGTAAGAGAAATAAAAACACAGCCAAGTTAATATCTGCTTTTGACTGCAAAAAGGCAAAGTGCTTCGTCTTTTCAAAAGGGGAGAGAGAAGAGAGAGGAACTGCGAAATTACAGAGTTGTTCACCTGAAAAGCTTTCTTAAAATTTTAGTAAATACATAATAAGTAGCTGAAATATAAGGTAATTGGTATGGGACAACATGGATTTGTCATGAAATGTGAGTCATAGCACTATAATTTCTATATCAAGATAACAGGTTGCCTGTATGATGTCAAGTATCGTTAATTTTAGGCTTTTGGGGGTAAGTCTCACAAGTTTTTCCCAAACAAGATAGATGTCTTTGCCTAGCAGAAACTAATGTAACCTGCTTGGAAAGCCCTACTTAAATAATAGTTGCTAGTGTTTCCAGAGATGTGAAAGGTGTCACAAGCATATTCTTCAGAGATTTATCGTAGATTTGGTCACCCTTTAATAACTAGTTATATTTTGACTGAATAATGGGCAAGACAATATGCTTATTGAATTTTCAGATAACAAAAATGAAAGAACCTGCAAGTACCTAATGGTACAGCATCCTAATTTTAAATTGTCTTAACAAGCAAGAGAAATTGTATGGAAAAACAGACAAAATAAAGTGACAAGGGCAGGATACTACACAAAGGCTGGATAAGTGATATAGTTATGACTACTCTTTGACACAGGAAGTGGTAATTTTCTGCAGAAAAATGTGAAGGTTTAAGGTATCATGTAATGTGAGTCAACAGTGCCATGTTATGAAAAACTAAACACACACATTAGCATAACACATGAAAGAAATGTAAAGTAACCTTTCCTATCCTCAGGATGAGTAACGGATCAGTTATGCTACTCTGTCTGCCTTTGGGTGTCATGCTTTAAGAAAGATTGCTCAATTACTGACATTGCACAGGGAAATGGTAAGAATGGCTAGACATACAAATGAAGATTCATTTAACTGGGGATTGTTTCATCAAATGGTATGTAAGGGAAGACATGAATGTAGCCTCTAATTATCTAAAAGATTGCTCTGCGGAAGATGGCAGTAAACTGTTCTTGGTGCCACTAGTGTTGGACAAGAAATAATGGAATTAAATTGCATCTAAGGAATTTAGGCTAAACGTTGAAAAAAGAATTGCTAACTCTGAAGACAGAAACTTTACAGATCTAGAAAACACAGTTTGTCTCAGTCCCATTAAATATCTCAGAAATTTTTATCAAGTTTAAATGACAATAGAGCTGTTGGTTGGAGGATATTTAACCTGTTGAATGATTCTGCCATTGAAGATGTAGATAAAATACAATTTGTAGGGTTTTATGCCCATTATAACCATTAGATGGCACTGTACTAATGAAGTTCAGTGCTGAGATTTAGAATGTGTAGCCAAACCCCCTTTGAAATAGTACACACAATGAAACCTTTTCTCTCTGTCTGCCTCTTCCCATGTCATGAAGTTAAAAAATAGTATCTTCAACCATTTTAGGAGAGTGCTTGGTATTTGGCAAACTATTAACTTCTTTCGCTTTGAAAGAGGCAACTGAAGGGAATGTAGTGGAGATTTATATTTTTTTAAAAAATTAAGAGTGAACTGAGATACAACATGAGTTCTACACTGATGTTTATATGTGTCTTCAAGGTTCTGTAAAACTCAACCACATGTCACCTTTTGCGTTTTGCTCTCCAAATTGAAGTGTCCTACTTTTTTCAGTTTCTGCTCAGAAGGCAGCTGGTACTTTCTTTGAAAAAGTATGAAGTTGCCCTTCTTTGTTTGTTCTCCTACTTCACTTGCAAATACCCAAACCACATGCAGTGCTCAAGATTGCGGTGCATCAGTTTCATACAGCTGCAAAATTAAGTTCTCTGTCCTGCTTCCTGGCCATCACCAGTATTTTGCTTCCTTTTTGACTGTGACATTGATTTCAAAATGCAAATATTTTAAATAAGCGAGGATGTTATGCTTAATAATTAACCCCAGTGCTGACTAAATGTGGTCTTCCCATCATGGCTGTTCGTTTCTGGTTTTTCTCTTGGATTTAGGCATGCCACATACCCAAGGTGAATCAGTTCACTAATGTGACAGAAAACTAATTTACCACCCAACATCAATTTCCCATATAGTAACAAGGTGGTTCAGCTTACCGTGGAACTATGCAATTGCTTACTAGATCCCAGTGTTAGCCTGATACAAAGATTGTGTGGCCAATCATGTAACAAGAAACCATCCTCTAAAAAGGAGTGTTCCTATGCCTTAAAAATCTTGCATATTTAAAAAAAAAACTATCTTGTAGGTTTTACTCTGTGGTCTCAGTACTTCTAACGTGTTTCTAAACTGTAATGATTTATTACACATATATCAAGTATATTGGACACCAGGTTATTTTTTCCTCTTAGTGAGGTTGCTTTCAAAATGCAAGATGCCAGAAGAATACTTCTTTGTGTTAAATTGCATTTGTGCCTACTTTGCTTCTGTTTAGGTGAAAATGCCAGATGTAGAATTCTTTGTTAATTTGGGGGACTGGCCTCTGGAGAAAAGGAAGTCCCCACAGAACCTGCACCCCATCTTCTCGTGGTGTGGGTCTAATGAGTCAAAAGATATTGTCATGCCAACATATGACTTAACAGACTCTGTTTTGGAGACTATGGGACGGTAAGAAATTGCTTAAACTTTCCACAAAATTCACAGTGAATTATCTTCCATAGAGATATGTTTATTAACAGTATATTAACTCTTTTCGTTTATTCATTGAGACATTGGCACCCTGCAGGTGGGCAGGGTTTAATCAATATGTTAACATTATAGTTAACCGTTTTATTAAAAATCCAAAATTAATCTAAACATGGTCAAGTCACTGAAAATGGCACTTAGAGTGTTTCAAGGGTAGGTATGTGGTTTGTTTGCTTTTTTTTCTCCCTGCATAAACATGGTGACAGGTGACCAGGTGTCTTTTTTTCCTGATTTTGTTAGAATCCTTTTTTCTGTACCTTTAAAATCCCAACATAGCTGAAGTTCTTGAACTAGGAGCTACCAGCTTCCACTCTGACTACTGTTCATAATTAACTTTGGCAACTGCTCTGCTGCTGTCCTGAAATACTGCAAATCCTGCTTCTTAGAAATCTCTGTAATCCATCTTGAAACTGCTTATCATTTCACTGCATTTAGTTCAGGTTCCTTTTTCTTATTATCAAGACTTTTTCTAAAAAGGCTTTCTTTTGCTACCTCCTGCCTCCCCCAGTTTGTGTTTTAATTCAGCAATATTTTTAAGGAAGTGAAATATGCTGTATTAAGCAAGTTACTTTACCCTGCATTACTTTTACCTGTTTGGAAAACATAACCACTTTTACCTACTTTTTTCCATGGCAGCCGTCAGGTACTCGTTCCACATGCTCTCTTGTTGAACCGATGCTGTCATGCCATATGCCTATGAACTGAACATTTGTTATCTGGTTTTTTTGCTGCAAAATACTGATACAATACAGATCATGGTGCGGTCATGACTTACCTTCATCCTTGGTATTTGCCTATTAGTACTGTGAACTCTTTGAAGTAATTGAACTTAAAAAAATTTCCAGCAGGCTTCACTATTAAATCACTTCTTTCTCCTTTAGAGTCAGTCTGGACATGATGTCAGTTCAAGCAAACACTGGCCCATCATGGGAAGACAAGAATACCACAGCGTTCTGGAGAGGACGTGACAGCCGCAAAGAGAGGCTTGAGCTTGTAAAACTCAGCAGAAAGCATCCAGAGATCATAGATGCTGCTTTCACAAACTTTTTTTTCTTTAAACATGATGAAAGCCTCTACGGCCCCATTGTTAAGCACATTTCCTTTTTTGATTTTTTTAAGGTAAGCCACTAACCATTTTTCATAGAACTAGGTTCTCCGTGTTTCCCATTATCAAATAAATTACTATGTATTATTGATAATAAAGTGGGTTTTAGTTTTTCAGGCCAGTGCCAGTAACAAGTACGAATAGACATCCCTCCAATGAGATTAACTGCTATGTACCCTATGTAGCTCTTATACTCCCTGTAATAATGTCTGATTTACATCTGAAGGTTCTGTAGAACCTTGTGTAATCTATATAACTTCAAGTTCCTTTTTATTTCTTTTTCCTGATTTAGTTACTAACATAACTAACATAGTGGGAAAATCAGTGGATGAAGTGGCACATCTACCCTCACATCAGAGGATGAGCGTCTAAGAATTTCCGGAGAACTTAACTGATGAAGAGGGCAGCTCTGTGTACCCTGCACTGTGATGAATTCCAAACTAAATAATAAAAGCTACTTAGACATTGATGCTTGCCTAGCCAATCCTACATGTCTCAATATCGGCAAGTCAGTAACACCAGCACACTCAGAATAATATAACCTAACCAAGCCACTTGGATCTTGTGTTTGTTAATAACTTCTGATCCTTTTCTTTCCAGTATAAGTATCAAATTAATATTGATGGCACAGTGGCAGCATACAGATTGCCTTATCTACTAGCAGGAAACAGTGTGGTGCTAAAGCAAGACTCCATATATTATGAGCATTTTTATAATGAGCTGCAGCCGTGGAAACATTATATTCCATTTAAAAGTGACCTGAGTGATCTACTAGAAAAGCTACAGTGGGCAAAAGAGCATGATGAAGAGGTAAATACACATTTAGAAGTACTCAGTAATGCTTCTAGAAGAGAATAAAAATTGCATATCTTTAATAGTGGGGGTTTTTATTTTTTTGTTTTAGAAGGGCTTAAAATTATTTTAATCAATTCAACAAATAAGAAAACACTGGAAAAATACATAATACGGCCCTTAATTTGAAATTAAATTGAACTTTGCAAAAAATTAAGAGCATTGTCATAACAATGCCTTAACTTCTAAATTAAGAATGGTTATTTAAGGTATCCTACACTGTCAACATCATACTTAACTCCATAACCAACAATGGCATCCTGAAATAAATACTAGTTTTGGGTAATAAAAAAACCCAAACCTTTTAATTTTTTTTGACAGGCAAAAAATATTGCAAAATCTGGACAAGAATTTGCAAGAAACCATCTCATGGGAGACCACATTTTTTGTTACTATTTCAAACTTTTCCAGGTCAGTATATTTTTAATGGCTACTGGCATAAAAATAGAAATCACACAGAAAGAATTCAGGGCACTGGAGCTGCTGGAAATTGGCCAGCTTGGTACTTGAAGCCACAAAGCAAGCAGCAGCAATTAAAATCTTCAGTTGATTTACATTGTATTCAATTATATCCTGTGAAACCACTTAAGACTACACTGGTGCTTTGACAAGCAGTCAGAGCCCATAAATCTTGATCTAATCTGCAAGAATATGTTGCCCACAATGATCAAAGAATTCCACATCAGATACACACCCTGTGAACCACAGCTGAAAATATCTGTGCATTAGCACCAAGATACCGAAACTGCGGTGAGGCACCCGAAGGGGCTCCCATCTGCAGTTAAGTATCTGCTTACCCTGTCTGTGACACAGTGTGGAGTAACAGACTCTGTATCCCAGAGTTTTTATAGAATGACTCAGCTGAGTTGGTGCAGTATTTCCAGCCAGATGTAACAAGTTTATGAATTAACAAAATCTCCCTTTTTTAAAAATAGGAATATGCCAGGTTGCAAGTGAGTGAGCCAAAAATCAGAGAAGGGATGGAGAAAGTGCAGCAGCCTGATGATGACCTTTTCCCATGTACCTGCCACCGCAAAAAGGTACAGTACATGCAGAGAGTTAAACATAAAAGTGCTGGGTGTTTTCAGTTCTTGTCAACTCCCCCAGGAACAGCACTGCTCAGTGCCCCAAGGTATCAGTTACCAGGCCAAGCCATTAACACCTATCGAACTTAGAAACATTTCTTGATGTATTTGCAAGACTAGACAGTGAAAAATTGAGCTTCCAGTTAACCGAAACATTTTTCTTCTTTCTTGACTGCAGGCCAAAGATGAACTCTGACAGAAACGAATATTTTCAGTACTTGCCAACATTGAGACTGTCTTATTCTTACAGAAGAAGGAAAAATTTGAATTAACATGCCAGTGGGTAATGTCAGTGGATATTGTGAAGTTTACTATATCGTGATCTATATATGGAAGAAAACAAAGCACCCTCTATTTCCTTTTTATCATGCAGTGCTGGCAGAGTCTTGTTCAAACACATTTTTGTATTTTTTTAATAAAAAATGTTTGTATCAGTCATATGTTCCTGTCTTGCAGTACCTTGGAAATGCAAATACGTTTTACTTATGCTTGTTATACTGAGTCTTTTCAGAAGCATGTTCTGGAAAAGAGAGCAGATGAGAATTGTACATTTGCTCTCCAAAGGCTTCTTTTTGAGATGATAACTTTGTTCCAAGAGAATCAGTATTCTCAAAGGCAGGGATGTGGGGTTCATGATAAATCTTGGTAACCTGAAGGAAAAATACAATTCAGATATTGCTATAAGCTTTGGTTACACCAACAGGGAAGGCTGCAGCTGCCAGCACACATGAAGTGTTTCATCTGCTCTGCAATGTCAGAGCTCAGACAGGAACCTGAGTCCCCCTGCTAATGAGTAATGAGGTCCAGACAGCTCTCCTGCTCTGCCTCTTCAGAGCCCCCCTGACAGAAGCCTTGTGCATGTCACACTGGAGGCAGAACTGCTTTCAACTCCAGGATTTCCTCCATCACTATAAACACAACTTGTCATTTATCAGTATTCATTAGAGGGCTTCTGTGATTAGTTGTCTATACAAAGGGCATTGCTGGAGAGGACTGTTCAAAACTGTGACCCCTGCTCTTTGTTCTACCTGCCCAGCTGTGCCTGTATCACCCCACACCAGCCAAGAGTCTGGCTCCCTGAGCTGGTGACATTGTAAACAATGAGAGATGGTTTACAGCACCTGGGGATGGCAGGATACGGCTCCAAGGCAGGACAGTATACCAGGCTCACCAGCCTCAGCAGATGTGCTGGTAGAGTTCTACAAATTAGTAGGTTTTAATTGCAAGCAAGTACAGCATCAGTGATGTACTCAGAAATTGAAAACACTTAAAGATACACTGTCCAAGTAGATTTTTTCCAGGATATTACTTCAAATATGAGTCAAAAGCGTTTACTTAGTGCTCTGCATTCCTAAGTGTTGCATATGGTTATTTGCATAGAAACACAGAAAACAATGCTGCCTCTGTTCTTCAAGAAGGTCTTTATTGTTTTGCATATTTTTTTCATTCATACAAAGCTTTATTTGCATTTGCACTTAGACCTCTGAAAAGATCTGTTTTAAAAACTATGCCTCTCAAAAAAACAAACTCTTAATTTATCACATTTAGGAAAAACTATGATGATACTGCTTAAACACTGCAAATTATTTGTGCTCCAGTTCAATACTCTCTAAGCCATGAAAAAACTTCGGCATTTATTTCTTCCATGACATCATCTGTTGTTCGTCCTTTGACTGCCATCCCATGGTTAGCTTTATCAATCCAATGGATTTTTTTAGGGGCTTTCATTTTGCTTGCCACACCTTCTAGCAATTGCTATGGAGAAAATAAGAAATGAAAAGTTAGAAAATCAGCTGCTACAGATTATGCAACTCATAGATGTCTCTGGCTTTGCCTGGGTAATGCATAATAGAGAGCTCTTAAAAACAAAATGGATCAGTGTGCACATGAAAAACACCTTGACAGGAAAATGGGATGCATTCGGTATTCAGGATATGAAAGCTGTACTAAGCACTGGGATCTGCTCAAAGGTTCACCCTCAAACACAGAATAACAGAAAATTAAAATTTAGAAAAAAGGCAAAGGTTGCAACCCTGTGCAGGCACCTTCCCCACACTGACAAAGGACTCCATTTCTACTGCCAGAGAGTCGATCTAGCAGTAAAATGACAGAACTTCTTAAGGCAGATTTGTCTGCAGTGGCTGAATAGCAATACAATTCCTAAGGGACTGGCTTTGATGCTGTTGCACTTTCTCAGCAAACAGATCTAAGAACCAGCTCAAACTCTTTAAAGATTTCCCCATTAAGAGGGTACTCCAGGGATCTGCTGGTTGCTACCCTGATTATTTTGGTGAAAACTCCTCACAAAAGCACTGACTCCTTAGAAGCTATCTGGGCATGGAAAATGCCAGTTGCACACACTCCCAAATTCAAACTGACCTGTTCAAGAACAACAGATACTTGTTTGCAGGAAAATGAGGCAGAAAACCACCCCTGCACCTCTGCTCTTCATCTCTACAAAAATATAACTTTTACCACAGAAGCCTGACTTGTGAACCAGAACTGCTTGCTAGAAGAATTTGTTATGAAAACATGACAAATATGAAATTGGTAGCACAGTACAGTGTATCTGAAATGATTAAAAAAAATAGCAACTTGCTCCTTCCACAGGCCACTTTTCATTGTACAGTAAAAAAACATTTAAATCAGTGGCATTTTCGTGGCCCAAAGATGAGTTTGCTAAAGTGGAAGATCAAGCATGATCCACAGGTTTTAAGCAACAAAAGAAAGTACCATGAGGCTTCCTTATGTCCGATGAAGTTTTCTACCCAAGGCTTTCTTCAGAAGACATATATTTAGAGAAGGCTGCAATCAGGTATACCAGTACAGATGTCACTCAGGCTCATTCCTACTCCTGCAGACTGCCTTTCCATAGCAGGATTTACAAGGGTACTCACTTTTTCACACATCTCATCTGCTGATCCTGAGACAAACAGCACTGGACACCTAATAAATAACAAATCCTCATCCCGGAGCTTGGACTGAAGTTTTGGTCGATGCAATGGATAAGATAAACATATGAGACCTTGAATGAAGTCATCATCATCATCACCCTGGCTCAGCTGACGTATCAGAGAGGCAGCCGCTCGTGAGCCCATGGAACGGCCTTTCTCCCATGTAGGAATAAAGGAAAAAAGTGTATCTGCTGTCACCTCATTTACATTCTGTTTGAGTAAACAACTCCTAAAAACAATCCAACTGAGTGTATTTCAGTGTACCAGCAGTGCAAAATGCTAGGGATGCTTTTATTCTTTTATTCCATGAAAAAATATTTACCTTAATGTCAACATTTTCTGCTACAATAGTTGTCTAATTATATTGCAATTTCACATCCCCATTTAAAATAGAAGGGGAAAAGAAAGAAAAGATAAATGGAGAAGGATTCTTTGCAATACTGGAAGGCAGGGGGAAGAGAGGGACAGGTCCTACATCCAGAGCCTTGAAATCTGACATAGCCATATTATCTTGTATAATTCCCTTCGTACAACTCCAATCTGCTCAAATTAAAACCAAAATTCTATGCACATTACTCCCAAAACAAACGCAGCAAGTGTTTATGCACACCTCAAACTTCAACCTAAAAATAAAAGTAGAAGGGGGGAAAAAAAGGTGTGAACATGTAGCATGAGGTCAGTCAGTAACAGCAAGGAAATATCAAAGCATCTCCTCAAAGACGAGGCATATGAGCTGACAATGCTCTGTAATTCAGTGTTACAAGTGGCTGATTCCAGTGGGATTAACTTGCATCAGCACAGATTTGGTTTCACTTAGTCAGAGAACATTTAGAACTTCCAGAATCAAGTTATTCCTAATCATGCCCATCTATTCCCCTTTTCACATAATATAGCTGGGTTTTTTATCTGTCACTGGACTTTAACTACCAAAACCTGCTTTGGGAAAACTGTTTTCCATTTACCAGTAACTAGAATTCTTCAAAACCTGCAGTTAGAAAGTACACATGGATTATCCTAAAACTCATGCCCTGTCATTTATAAATGACAAGGAAGTTTTCACCCAAAGTACCTGGAAAATACAATCTATTGCTCTTTCCTTCCTCCTCTGCAGTGAGATCTGTGGCATCATGAGGATGAATTGATCTAGACAGCCATGCCACCAAGAGAATCCGATGGAAGCAGCAGGCTGGATGTGACCACTGGTGACCTGAGCAGCAGTGCTGCTCAAGCCAGCTGCACATGTGCCCTGCACAGCCACTGCCTTCATCTCCAGGTGAAAACCCACAAATGCAGATGTGTAAGTGGGCTGTCATGTTCCCATGGCAGGCAGAGTGCAGCTGATCAATTAAATGAAGGTTACAGAGCATTCAACTGTGAGCAGACAGCTGAGTTGCTCTCCCCAGGCAACACTCATTAGTGGGAGATTATTCAGCTTGTTCCCACATTAAACTGAAACCTGTCATCCAAATCTGTTTGTTCACTTCTCACCAAAGTGGGATAGCTTTGGAATAATTACAGACTGCAATTATTAGAGACAGTATTAAAGAGAAAGTTATTGATAATAAAAACCATACCTGCAAGGAAGACACCAGAAAGTTTATAATCATCAGAAAGTTTTAAGTATTCCTAAAGAGATAAGATAAAGAGAAGCATTACAAGTCAGAATTAAGATAGCTGGGAAGCTTGGGATTTCATCTGTTTGTAGCTACTAAACAAAAAATGGGAATCCCTTACAGCACTACAGATTCATACAAGTTGCTCTCTTAGGCTTTTTTTTTAACAGAAATTATTTCATAACATTTTGCAGCAACAACATAAACATAATCAATTTCATATTAGCTCTCAAGAAGTCTAAAATATCAGGTGCCCTATCAAGATACAAGAACATAAGTGATTACTCTGTATCAACTTAGTTATAATAACACAGCCCATGCACACTCTTGGCCCATCAAAAGGCAAAATAAGTTAGCAGAAATGCCCTTCATGCAGGGTCATGTATTTCCAATAAAAGTCTGAGACACGATCAGTTAAGTCTAACAGAGAAGATAAAGTTCAGCAACAATTTTTTTTTTCAGTTTTTAAGAGATAACTAATCAGATGCTACCTTAGCAGGGGTCTTTAAATTACCTTTACACAGCAGCATATTAACATAAACTCATGAACAACATTTTGCTTCTTCCAAAAGGAATGGAGAACAGATCCACATTAAAGACAGCAAAGTCTGACTTCAATTTAATGTACATATAATCACAATGACATCATAGAAATTAATTCGTTAAGAACTGGACTTTGTTCCCCTCTAAAAATGCCACATTCTCTAAAAGTCACTAGATAATCAGGAAAAATTTTCCACTCCTTCCTACATGCTCCAAGAACAGGAGGATAATCTAAAATGATTCTGTTGCAACAAAAGGTTGCTCATTTTAACAAAACCTAAGTACACAAGAACATATTTAATAACAGAGCAGCAGCAGAAAGAGATTAACACCTGCATATAAGAGTTTAAACTGATTTCGAAATCAAAGATTACTTAGGTTCTAGGGCTCTCATATGCTAATCCCAATCTCTCTTGCTTCAAATCCCGCTGTGATCCAGTACCCTACTCTTTCCCAAAATTCTGCTTCTCCGGGCTCTCATATGCTAATCCCAATCTCTCTTGCTTCAAATCCTGCTGTGATCCAGTACCCTACTCTTTCCCAAAATTCTGCTTCTCCTAGCTTCCAACCCTCAGAGACCCAGCACAATTTCCAGACCAACTTCTTTCCCTCAAAACTGCTTCCAGAATTGTTTCTCTTAATCCCTCTCCCCTCACCAAGCCCTCCCAGAACACCAACCTCTTGTTTCCATCCTAAATACTTGAATTTTTTTCAAGCTGTAAATTTTCCCATGAAACACCCTTGGTTTTTCTCAAGCTTTTCTTTCTCTCCCTGAATTCCAACCCACACACTTGTGGCAGCTCTTCCAGCTATTGCCCATGTAAGAATTGTTTCTGCTGTTTCTGTTCACAGTGTTCCATTTAGCTAATCATTGGTTCTGATTTTCACATTTTTGCTTGACTAATCTTTGGCCATAACTTAAGAAATCTGGAAGAGAACACCAATATTAGCAGAATTTGGTCACTTCTTACCACAACTGTTTTGAAAGCCTTAGTCCTGTAAGCAACATTAAGGCCTTTACAGGTAAACCGCAGGCACAGAACTCCATGGGCTGCAAGATAGTCTGCCAAAGACAGTAGGTGAGGGAAATTCATATCTCCTCCAGCTCCATGGGTGAGAATCACTCCATAGGCTGATTTTTTCTCTGGGACAGAAAAGATAGCATCAAGGTATTTGTTTCCAAAAGGTATTTTCACTTTAACCTAGAAATGAAACAAACCCAATGTTATTAAAAAAAATAAAAAGGAAGCGTGTTCCCAGTCTACCCATTATGATGAACTAAAATCAGACAGGAAATAAACCAAAACTGTAAGCCTGCTTATATTTCTTAAATTAGTAACTCCACTTTTAGTTCAAGGATGTTCCATACAAAAATGGGCAAGTCACTTTATGGCTCATCACCTTATGTTCTGCATTAGAAAGCGAAGCATCCTTAGCTTCAAAGCCTAAATTGAAACAATTCTTACCTTCTCCATACATCTATGTCTAGCTTTTCCAGAGCTAACTAGCAGCCTAAACCGCAGGAGTATGTGACAGTAAGACATAGCCCATCAAACCCTTCCAAATTGCAATGAACCACTCAGTGGAGC
>WBMV01001016.1:37183-207913 GCA_013396655.1 Campylorhamphus procurvoides
CCATCCCGGCACTGACGTCACGGCCGCCACTGCCAGCGCCGCGCGCCGCTCGCGCGCCGGGGCTGTCCGCGGCTTGGCTCTGATTGGCCCGCGGCCGCGCGGGGCCCCGCCCCGGGACCGCCCTGAGGGGGGGCCCTGAGGGGGGAGCGGTGAGGGAGGGTTAAGTACGTTTGTTAGACGTTATATGCGGAAAAGCACGTGACAGGTGGCCATTCAGACGAAACAAAGCCAAGTACTTAGAGATTGCTTGGAAAGTCAGGTTCTCGCTGACTTGAGGGCGTACAGATGTGATGCTTCCGATGAGTTACAGAATCACACTGTCAATTATGTGGGGAAAAAAGCTCTCAGGAGTCGTCGGGTCCAAGCTTTGGCTGAACACCACCCTGTCAGCTAAACCATAGCACGTCCAGTGGTTTCCTGAGCACCTTGCAGGGACGGTGGCTCCACCACCTCCCTGGGTGTTCTATTCCAATGTTTAACAGCCCTTTCCATGAGGAAATTCTAATGTGTGGCCTGAACCTTCCCTGGCACCGCCTAAGGCCATGTCCTCTTGTGCTATTGCTGGTTGCCTGGGAGAAGAGGCCGACTCCCTACACTCTCAGGTAGTTCTAGAGAGTGATAAGGTCTGTCCTGAGCCTCCTTTTTTCCAGTCTGAACAACCCCAGCTCCCTCAGCCCTCATAGCCCTCACAGGACAAGTCCCTCATAGGACTTTGTGCTCCAGACTCTTCACCAACCTCATTGCCCTTCTCTGGACACACTACAGCACCTCAATGTCTGAACCTGAACTGAGGGGCCAAAAATGAACACAGGATTTGACGTGCAGCCTCATCAGTGCCAAGTACAGAGGGAAAGGTCAGGCGTCCAGAGCAACATCAGGCCATTTTTTGGCAGCTGTCGGCCCACTGGANTAGCTTCCAACCCTCAGAGACCCAGCACAATTTCCAGACCAACTTCTTTCCCTCAAAACTGCTTCCAGAATTGTTTCTCTTAATCCCTCTCCCCTCACCAAGCCCTCCCAGAACACCAACCTCTTGTTTCCATCCTAAATACTTGAATTTTTTTCAAGCTGTAAATTTTCCCATGAAACACCCTTGGTTTTTCTCAAGCTTTTCTTTCTCTCCCTGAATTCCAACCCACACACTTGTGGCAGCTCTTCCAGCTATTGCCCATGTAAGAATTGTTTCTGCTGTTTCTGTTCACAGTGTTCCATTTAGCTAATCATTGGTTCTGATTTTCACATTTTTGCTTGACTAATCTTTGGCCATAACTTAAGAAATCTGGAAGAGAACACCAATATTAGCAGAATTTGGTCACTTCTTACCACAACTGTTTTGAAAGCCTTAGTCCTGTAAGCAACATTAAGGCCTTTACAGGTAAACCGCAGGCACAGAACTCCATGGGCTGCAAGATAGTCTGCCAAAGACAGTAGGTGAGGGAAATTCATATCTCCTCCAGCTCCATGGGTGAGAATCACTCCATAGGCTGATTTTTTCTCTGGGACAGAAAAGATAGCATCAAGGTATTTGTTTCCAAAAGGTATTTTCACTTTAACCTAGAAATGAAACAAACCCAATGTTATTAAAAAAAATAAAAAGGAAGCGTGTTCCCAGTCTACCCATTATGATGAACTAAAATCAGACAGGAAATAAACCAAAACTGTAAGCCTGCTTATATTTCTTAAATTAGTAACTCCACTTTTAGTTCAAGGATGTTCCATACAAAAATGGGCAAGTCACTTTATGGCTCATCACCTTATGTTCTGCATTAGAAAGCGAAGCATCCTTAGCTTCAAAGCCTAAATTGAAACAATTCTTACCTTCTCCATACATCTATGTCTAGCTTTTCCAGAGCTAACTAGCAGCCTAAACCGCAGGAGTATGTGACAGTAAGACATAGCCCATCAAACCCTTCCAAATTGCAATGAACCACTCAGTGGAGCAGCAGCCTGGCAAGGCCTGAACTTTCCCCGGGGACAGGAGACAGCACAGGCTCAGACAATGCCAGCTCCAAGGGGGGAACCACAGCCGTCTGGAGGAGCTGAACCACACACGAGGCCAGCTGACGTTCTGGAGAAGGAAAGGGGGCTGTGCAGCACACGTGTCCCTGTTCCTGCTGCAGCCTGAGAGCAAAAAGGCGCACACGCCGGGGCTGGGATGAAATACAACTTCATGCCGCTGCCTCCCCTCCCACGGGCCCTCCTTGGCAGCGGGGCAGCGGGTTGTCAGCGGCCCGGCCGAGCTGCTGCCCGCACAGCCCCTGCCCCGCTGCGGCGGCGGGAGATGCCAGGCAAGGGGACGGCGGCCGCCGCCGCACCTCCCCGACCCCGGCCGGCGAGGAGCAGCCCGGCACCCCGCGCCCTTCCGCAGCTGCAGGGGCTCCTGGGGGCGGCGCGGCAGCTGCCAGGGGCNCTGTCAGCTAAACCATAGCACGTCCAGTGGTTTCCTGAGCACCTTGCAGGGACGGTGGCTCCACCACCTCCCTGGGTGTTCTATTCCAATGTTTAACAGCCCTTTCCATGAGGAAATTCTAATGTGTGGCCTGAACCTTCCCTGGCACCGCCTAAGGCCATGTCCTCTTGTGCTATTGCTGGTTGCCTGGGAGAAGAGGCCGACTCCCTACACTCTCAGGTAGTTCTAGAGAGTGATAAGGTCTGTCCTGAGCCTCCTTTTTTCCAGTCTGAACAACCCCAGCTCCCTTAGCCCTCATAGCCCTCACAGGACAAGTCCCTCATAGGACTTTGTGCTCCAGACTCTTCACCAACCTCATTGCCCTTCTCTGGACACACTACAGCACCTCAATGTCTGAACCTGAACTGAGGGGCCAAAAATGAACACAGGATTTGACGTGCAGCCTCATCAGTGCCAAGTACAGAGGGAAAGGTCAGGCGTCCAGAGCAACATCAGGCCATTTTTTGGCAGCTGTCGGCCCACTGGATCTCCATGGCATTCACAATCAGGAGAGATAGCCTCCATGACTGGTGTTCTAGGTACCTCACACATCTATGCCCTGGGCTGTGCTTTACTGTACAATAAATAACCAAGTGTTGTGGAGGTTTGGGTTGGCTCCCTGCCAAGCCCAAGTGTCAGCCACACAGATTCGCCCCTCCCAGGAGAGAAGGGGAAAAAAAGTACCCAAAAAGACAATGTTAATAAAAGTATATATATATTCACATATATTCTAATTATATACAATCAAACACTATTAATCTACAAAATAAATCCCAGAACAACCCCAAAAGGGAAAAGGGGGAAAGGGAAAGGGGAATGGGACAAAAATGGGTAAAACCAAATCAAACAAATACACACACTTGTAAACTCAGGGAAAAGCTCAATAAGTAACTAATACAATCAATTCTCACCAAACTCCCCTTAAGAGGAATCAGGTCCTTCCCCTCCGTACGGCTGGGACAGCAGCTTCTCCCAGAGGCCTCAGCTCACAGAGATAAGGGCTAGGCCGGCACAGAGAGCTGATGTCCTCCCAGCACGCAAACGGGAGAGAAGAGAGCAAAAGGAGAAAAAGCAGGGAGGAAACCTTCCTCCTGTCTTTATATACACCTGATTACATGAAGGAATGGTGTGGAATACTTCCTTAGTTATGACCTTGCTACCAAGGAAGGCCCAGAACAAAACCAAGAAAAATAAACTGTCACAAGTGTGTTCAAAATACAGCCGTAAACTGATGGAAGGCAGCATCAATAGTCTACAACAGTGCTTGCAGTATTTGTATATTGAGTATTTCAAAGGTCAAAAAAAATTTCCAAAATCCTCTCTTGTAAGTTATTTAGTCAGAGATCATGTTTCTTCCAGTATCAATGTATAAAAACTCATATCAGTTAAGATGTGCTATTACTTATGTGCTTGAAGATGTCATCATCAAGTAGAACTTTGTTTTGCATAGGTTCACCTGCTGGAAAATATACTCTGGCTTCTGCTCTGGGTGTCTCACCCACTGTCACTTTGCCAGCTAGATATTGTCAAACACTGGAATTCAAATACTGCAGCCCTCTGAGGAGTGAACCTGGCAGGCCAGCTCAGGTCTAACCTGCGGTCTCAATGCCCACCCCTGCCACCTGAGGACAGCCAGCCTCACAGCCAAATTCCCAGTCCAGGTGTTATTATCATTAGTGTGAAAGACAAAGTGGAGAACCTGAAAAACACAGGGAGATTTGTCTGAATTTCTCCCTTGCCTAAAATATGTCAAGCGAAAGCAAGATGCAGAAGCATGAAGCTGAGTGAAAAGCACCAGCACAGCCTGCAGGAGTTGTGTGCTTTTCGCCAGGAGCTGCATCTCAGACAGTATTGAGGCAGCAATAGTATTTGAGCCATAGCTCAAAACTGGGGAGTGCAGCAGACTAAGGGAAAGAAAAATGCTTCAGAGAAGTGCTGGATCAGTATATCTTGGATGGAGATAACTCTATTCTAATTAATACAATACACCAATTAAGCCTTTATAAATGAGATACTTGGCAAAAAGGGACTGAGAAGGTTTGTTGTACCAAAGTAGTTACATCAACCTAGAAAACAGGAGTGCAAGGAGAAAGTTAAGAAAAATGTTGTATCTACTTTTTTCTTCATTGCTTGCTTTCTTAATGGATGCTTATGTGGACTTTTTGTTTTGTTTTTAAATTTCTCCTCTCTCTTCAGTCCAGGTGCTATATTTGTTCTGCTTTATTCACATGCTGTTTTCAGACCAGTCCTCAAGGAATGTGTATCCCACTGAGTCTACCCATGTGTAACCTCTTCACACTGGAAAACTGCTTTCTTATGCTTTTCTCATACAACAAGCTGCTACCAATTTAATTTCTATTTTCTCTGTTTACTTTCTTAGACAAAATCTCTTTTCAGTGTTTAAACCCCTTCTCTGCATAAGCACAGCCTTCAAGGTAGGCTAGGTAATAACCAGCATAGTCCAGAACAATGCAAATGGCAGGTTAGATGGGGCTCTGAGCGACCTGTTTTAGTGGAAGGTGTCCCTGTCCCGCAGCAGAAGGGTTGGAAAGTTGGAACTAGATGATCCTTGAAGTCCATTCCAACCCAAACCATTCTATGATTCTGTGGTGAAATGAAAGTGTGAAGGAGGAGAGACTCTGTTGTGCTTTTATCCTTTGGTCCATGCAAATAGGGTTGGACCAGTATATTTTTGCCACACTCTTCCTGCAGTAACTTTCCTTCTAGAAAAGGAAGTGGCCCCAAGTACTGCTAATATGTCAAAGGCTAGAAACTTATAAATATATGCACTAGACTCCAACTCATGGGTATATTTTTTATGATGGATAAATTCTGACTTTTATTAAGTTCTGCATGTGTAATGAAATACAATGATTTACATGCAAATAAATTGGTTTTTAATTTTGTAACATAAAGCAATTCTCATATATAACTATTTAAAATTAGGCTTCTGTGGGTTTAGGGGGACATTTAAGTAGATTCTTGTTGATTTTCAGCTGTTCTGGTAACTCTTCTGAAATCTGGTTGTATTCCATTACAGGCTTATTGAAAATCCTAATACTTTTCTTTGCACACTTAAATATGAAATGAAAGTCTAATGTCAAGATCCCATGTTTGAGAGAAAAAAAAAGCCAAAACTGATTATAAATCTTTTTTGAACTTCTGTATTAATGTTTTTAGTTAAACATCTAAGAAAATATGTTTTCTTAGGTGCATGGCATCATTTAATAACTTTAATCTTACATTACCTCTGGAAATAGAAGCTTACTCAAAACTATAGTTCACAGTATCTAAATTTGCCACCAAATATGAAAATTATGAAAGGTATGTATTTTGACATTTCTCAGTGAGAGTATATGTTGAGTGTTATAATAACCTATACATTGCAGTAAGCACCTCTGACAGATTTGATATACCAAAGACAGCTGGGTTTGGAGAAACAGTGGCTGTTTATCAAAGAATGACATTATCCCCGGTCTAAACTTGGGACCTGTTAACTTTCAGTAGCACATCAGACAATCCCTGTTCTTTTCCTCGGATTATAAATACAGCTTTCCATACCAGAGGCTTAGATTAACACAACTCATGCAATGGAAACAACAGAGATGACCTTTCCCACTAATCTTGTGTTGGAATAGATTTGCTTAGAAAAACATATAAAAGTAATTATAAAAGTTTGAAACAATATGTTGGGAGGTTTTTCTCTGTATTTCAGCACAAAATAACAAACAGCTTAAGGGCATGGGGATCAGAAACATTTTTTCTTAAACTTTTTAATAAAAGACCATAAAAATTTTTTGCTTGTTTTAGGCTGGGCACAGACATACTTGTTTTAAAAGCTCAAGTCTCCATCTAAATTACAAACTTGACTTTTTTTTCCTGAGGATGTGGATCTGCAGCAACACATGAACATGCTGTGTTCACATAAAAAGCAACTTTATTAATTTTCTGGAAGTGATCAGCAAGCTGTTATCTAATTAGTCAGTATAGTTTCCTGTGTATAAAAGTGGTGATGTCCATAACACAACTTAATTTTTAACTATTGTATCCTACTTCTAGGGGGTCTGAAAAAGTTTTGAGGTCCTCTGTGAGAAAAGCAGTGATAGTCATGAGATAAGTAGAATCACTACAACATGCAGAAAAATACAGGATTTTAGCATGGCATGTGTAAATCCCCATGTCTCCATGACAAGCTGGAGAGCTTGGTCATTTGCATCGGTTGTCTTTCTCCAGGAAGGGTGAAGCAGCAAGCCAGGTGCTCACATTCTGAAGGTACAGACATTGGCCACCAGCAAGATCAGAAACTGTCTTGGCTATAGCTTTTCTTGGGACTTTGGGCTCACCAAGAGGTGAATTATTCAAGCCAAACTGAAAACAGTTCTACTAGTGGTAATTCTGTAATGCAGTCTGATAAAATGTATTTATTAGGCGATTTGTTTGTTTGCCATTGATAACAACATCATTGTTTTATTATTATATTGCTTTTCATGATCTCAGCTTTCTTGTTTTGCCCACTGTTTTTAGTCTATTCAAACTGTAATATATCAGTAACACACTTACATAATAGTATAATATATATATAACATAATAAATATATGGTGTGTATCTATAGACACTGATTTTTGTGAAACTAAGCCATCTACAGAAAACTGGTGCCTTTTGTAGCATTATAATAGTCACAAACTCTGGGAGCACAGATAACATCAGGAAACAAATGTGCAGTGATAAAGACTTCCCTCCCTTTTGAACTGCACAAGACTCTTTGGGAACATTTTTGGCTCTGTAATTGTAGTGCTAAATAGAAGTTCCTTAATTTAATTAAGGAAGGTGTCATCATAACACATGCTTCTGGATGGCAAATTTGCATGCTATACATTTCTCAGAGTCTTTGTTAGGGATATTGTATTCCTTCATTGTTCTTGATAAATGCAACCGCTTTGTTTGCCAGTGGCAGCTGTTACAATCCATGCATGTGCTGGGACTGCATGGAGCAGCACTGGCAGGAGATCACTCTGGCTATTCCCTCCCCTTGGCTGGTGGTGAACTGGCCTGGCAAGAAGCCAGTGGAACAAACCTTTCTGCTTCCATTGCTGCAAGGAAAGAATTAATAGTTTTGGCATGTTTGTATGATCTTTGAATGCTGAACTCAATTCCATGTATGTTTTCGCTCTGAAGTTTCACTCTTTTTCTGTTTGTCGCTTTTTTGAAAGATTAGCATGGTTAGGGATGGTAAAGAACATTATTGCCCATGCTGGGATTTCCTTTGTTGTAAACACTGTTAAGATCTGAAACTCTTTAACATTTAAGTTTTAGTCTAAAAATTTGATACTCTCTGCAGTTGTGTTATCAATCATCCAAGTAAGTTACTTATCTGGAGTTTATTGCTAGTTATAATTATAAACACAGTGCTACAGCCCCTAAATATGGGCAGTGTGTAGATATTGCTTCTTGTTGCAAACTCCTAGACCATTTTCACTTTCATTAATAAACTGATAATTTTAAGATGCAGAAAGTGACATTGTACTTCTATTTGCCTTTAACTTAACAGAGATTTAGAAAATTAAGCCCCTTGTTTATCCATAAATTGTCAGAATGAGCAATTGCAGAGTAACCCTGAGGCTCTGCAGATGTGTGTTGTACTTTCCTCATTTATCATTCCTCCAGGTTATGTCTTTCATTTAGGCAGGCAAAATCACAGAACCACTGAATCGTTTAGGATGGAAAAAAACCGCTGAGACCATTGAGTCCAAGCTTTAACTGAACACCATCATGTCAACTACACCATGGCACCAAGTGCCACATCTAGTCATTTCTTCAACACTTCCAGGGATAGTAACTCCACCACCTCCATGAGCAGCCTGTTCCAATGCTTAACTACCCTATCAGTGAAGAAATTCTTCCCTATGTCCAGCCTGAACTCCTGGTACAACTTGAAGCCACGTCCTCTTGTCCTGCTGCTAGTTGCCTGGGAGAAGAGGCCAACTTGTACCTCGCTACAAGCTCCTCTTAGGTGGTTATGGAGAGTGATAAGGTCTCCCCAAGCCTTCTCTTCTCCAGGCTGAACAGCCCCAGCTCCCTCAGTCACTCCTCATAAGAATTATCTATGATGTTTCTGAACACTGTTCTCCAAGGCATTTCAGCAATCCCTTTCAACCTCACATTACCTGTACATTTAAGAAGTACATTATCTACTCTGTAGTCCAAGATATATCTAAGCATAGCAAGTTCAAGAAAAGAGTGGAACTGTCTTTGATTTATTCTTCTGTTCCAACACAATATCCGTCTCTGTCACGATACCGAGAAATGTTTTCTGACTTTGCATGTGTGCTATTGGAAGTTTAAGTTATGCTATGATTGTCTAGCCGGATAGAAAGAAGCAATGGCAAATTCTAATGAAGTCAACATCTATTGCTGTTCACAAAATCTGCTACAGTGGGGTAGGAGGAAAAATTATTTGCTTTAACACAACTTATTAATGGTAAGTAGATTTCAGTTTACACATATAGTGTGTATTTGCTTAGTGCCTAGAAACTGAAGTTACACTGAAAGGTCTAATTATTAACTTCTCATTTTCCTCTTTTGTCTTATACATTGTCATGAATTTACATGTGTAACAGGATCTAGTTTACTACCAGCTCTATACTTTTGAATATAAACATCCATACTTATATACATGCACCCTAAAGGTGTTAGCAAGCAGGGAAACAAGTCTATAAATGTCAAAAAACTGACAGATATGGCTAAGGGTGGCCCCAGGCAGAATTTTAAAAGTACTGTTACCTATCAAAGCACTCTTTTAGCTCAGTGTGTTCACAGGACAGTTCATACAACATCTAATGGTGCTCAGTGAGTCTTAGATGGAGGAATGCTTATGAGGCTATTTCCAGCTATTTTAAATCCTCCTGGTGTCAAGCAAAGCTGCACTCAGTGCTCAGCCAGTTAGTGAATTCATCTCAGTTTGTGTGCTCCATGCATCAGTGCTTTCAGTAGTTAGCATCTTGCCACACTTGGTAATCACAGAATCATAGAAGGGCTTGGATTGGAAGGGACCTTAACGATCTAGTTCTAGCACCCCTGCTGTGCACAGGGGCATTTTCCACTAGACCAGATTGCTGAAAGCCCCATCCAGCCTGGCCTTGAACACTTCCAGAGATAGAGCATCCACAACTTTTCTGGGCAACCTGTGGCTCATCACCCTCACAGTGAAAAATTTGTTCCAAATATCCAATCTTAACCTACTCTTTTTCAATATAAACCCATTGCCCTTTGTCTTATCACTGCATGCCCTTGTAAATCGAAGTATGTGGACATTTTTAAGTCTTGCCTTTAGTGCCATATCTAAAACCAATCAGCATATCAGGAGAGATGACATTTTTCTTGTACTCAAGTATCTTTGGCGCAAATCTCTTTATAAGACCTGCTCCTCTGAGCACAGAAGAAACTGACTGGAGCGAGATAATGTCCTGTCTTACAGCTCTCCTAAAAGCTATGGTTTACCCTTTTCTTAGGTCCTGGTATCCATACTCCCTCAACTGAGACGAAGCTCCCCACTTTCTGTATACTAGATTCTTTTCATCTCAGTTGCCCAGCATTCACTCTCCTTTCTTTTCTGCAATCTCCCTCCGAAGGAAAGACCAGCCAGAAACAACATTGTTCAGAGCTTTCAAACCTAATCAGGTGTATTCTCACCTCAGTTCTTTAAAACCTAAGAGTTTTTTCACATCTTCTACAGCTTCCTGGAGAGCAGTGGTTCTGGTGATCTCTACATTATCTGTTTCTGCTCTGCAGTTTTGGTTGTAAAATTTACAAGGGAGATGCATGGACCATGAAAGGGTGACCAAAGAACACTCTGAATAAGGCTGAAAGACCAGACTGTGCTGTTTTTTTTGTGTGCTGTGGTCAGTCAGCTGGAACTCAGCTGAAATTTATGGATCAAGGCTGTTATAAAATTGTATGGGAATGGCTCTTGCAGTCATTGCAAAGACTTTGATAGGCTGGAAGAGAAGATTTAAGAATGGTGCAGGTAGTAACCCTGTACATGGTAGGTGCAGGTAGTAGCCGCATTGTACATGGACTCATTCAAAATTCAGATTTTAAACAAAGCTGAGCCTTGTAAGTAATTCTCTGATACACCATTAAATGTGCTCTGACCTGTTTCTTCTCTGAGCTTCTTGCTATGTGAAGTTAAGCATGGCAGACATCCTGACCTCCACTTGAAATTATGGGTTGCATGTCACACAGTCTGCTTTCCTTTTTACAAGGGCATACGGATTGCCAAGTGGAAAATCTTTCACAAGATGCTGCAAAGGCAACAAATTACAGGAGCCTACCTGACAGCTTTTAGCCCCAGACGTGTTTGGCACTTCTCAACACTTGTAAATCAATAGATTATATGACATGAATAATTTCAAGAAGATGACAAGAAGAAAGGTGAAGCACAGGTTTTCATCCACCATGAGTACTTCAAAGATCCTGTAGCATTACATGGATTTTATTTATGTGGGACTGGTCATCCCAGTGTTAACCTTTGAACATTTGGACATGGAGCCTTGTCCTTATCACCTGGATACTTCAACAAGCAAAGTGAAATCATTTGCTTTGGAGACTGGATCTAAGATCACAGGTCTCTCACATGTCTGTTGTGCAATTAATCTCATTAGCTGGAAAACAACTGAGAAAAGATCATTACACTTCAGTGTTCTGGGAAAACACCAAGGATAGTAACATTACACTCAGAAGCTGAAGGACTCATTCCCACAGGGAATTCGTAGGTCTTTGCCAATGGCAGCAAATC
This sequence comes from Campylorhamphus procurvoides, assembly GCA_013396655.1. NCBI lineage: Eukaryota > Metazoa > Chordata > Aves > Passeriformes > Dendrocolaptidae > Campylorhamphus > Campylorhamphus procurvoides. The sequence continues at coordinate 48,427 of WBMV01001016.1, forward strand.
AGACAGAGGATGTCTGAGCAATGACATCAGGCTCACTGTCTGTGGAATCAAGAGACAAATTGGTGATTAAGTCAGAAGAAGGCAGACTTGGCAAACTGCATCATGCCTATGCCAGCTTGTGCCAGTACACATAACAAGGTTGTGACCTTTTGCTGGATAGTGTGATAGCCAGGGACAGAGCTAATGAAAGGGGTGGTGAAAAGAGGACCTAGGGAAAGGTCATCTGTAGGATGGAATTTATGGCACAATTTGTTTTCTGGCTTAATTGCTGCTCTTAGTCCTTCCAATTCTATATGCTCCAAAGGGAGTATTTGCTTTCTCTGGGTTTTAGTTTGATTTTAGTTTTGTGGGTTGTTATTTCTGTTTGTTTGTTTTCCCAAAGGAAATAACTGCAGGGTTGCTGGCCGGTGAGTTTAGAATATTGACCCTTAAGAAAATGAACCATTTCCAAATTAAGGGAGATCTATAAGCCCTCAGTTTGGATCAAGATCAGATTTAGCCCAGCATGGTACTGTGGCTAAATCAGTCTTAGGACCCACTGGTGGCAAACGGTGTTTATAAACTTGTCATTCTCTTGGATGCTCTGTTTACTTTGAGCTCTTAGCCTTGTCCAAAGGCTGGGCTGAGATTATAGGCTCTCATGTGGTCAAGAATGAATTTGTATCTGTAAAGAAGGAAGTCAGATCAGTTGATCTATGAGATAGTCAAAGAAGGGTTGGAAGAAACTAATGGTTTTACACTGATTTTACATCAATCTGTTAAAATTCTTAAAATCTTTCTTTCAATATATATTAGTGGGATACTTCAGAAGGAGATCCAACAGAAACTTATGTCAGTAGATGCTTTGACATCACTGCAGTTAAATATCTTTGAAGTGGTAAGGCATTTTCCTAGGACTACAGAAATGAGAGAATCCAGCTAAGTCATCTAGCCCTATCCCTGATAGTGCAATGCTGTATGGCATTCGCTGTGGTAGCTGTCGGGAACTTTTAAGACCACGTTATGGGAGCAGTGCTTGTGTTTGCAGTGACACAGTCCCACAGAGGAGAAGGAGGAGGCTGTGCCACTACAGACACACGAGGTAATCTGTTCAGTGCCTGCAGCTCTCTCACTCTCTGTAAGTTTATGCTATATTAAAGAGTATGATTAACATCAGCTGTTTGTCCTCTCCCCCTTTACCTAGATGAAGTGTTTGGACAATACTCTAAGCCCATGATGTGACTCTTGGGGAGATCCTGTGCAGGGCCAGGAGCTGGACTCAACAATCCTACAAGGTCCCTTCCAAATCAGCGTATTCTATGATTCTGTGAAGTGTGCAACCAACCATGCATCTTCTTTTGAAATGGATTGCTTGTTTTCTCTTTGCACACATAGTGCAGGTTAGTGCACATTTAATGTTCATATGACAAAATGTTTATGTGCAAAGTTCACATCCCAGAGCTTGCCTGCATATTAATTAATACTTGCTCATAACATTTAACGCAGAACTGCACTTACAGCTTCATAATGTTTTTATTCAGCTCCCAAGAGCATTCCTCCTCTCATTTGACAGGGCAGGCAAATTTTCTGTAGACTGGCACAGACAGTGAGCACTCCAAATGGCTTCAGTAGGGTGTGCTGACTTGTGACCAGGCAGGTCACTACAGGTAAATTGTTCAAGGAGAAGTTGGAGAATGCAACATGGTATTTTGAGGCCTTCTCTTTCCTGAGCTGACCTCTCTCTGTCCTCTTTCTGATGTGGTTCAGTGGAGGATTGTAGAGAAGAGTTTGTTTTTTGCACTCTACCATGCTTTGACACTTGCAGACCCACCTCCACATTTTGGAGTGACAGAGTGGTAAGAAATGTCACGTTGTCATCTCTTAGATATGACCCAGCATTATTTGCTACCAAAGCAGTGAAACTGGATAGCTAGTAGTCAAATGATCAGCAGCAGGGTGTCCCTTCTGCCAGCCCATGCTACCAGATACACTCTGTGGGAAAACAAGGGGTTTCACTTGCAGACCTTGCCAAGAGGTCTCATCACCAGCCTGCTGACCAAACACCCAGAGACTTCACAGTTTCATGAAGATGTATTCCTTTAAGTTCCTGTGCTTATGGGTTTTGTTCTGGCCTCCTTTCACAAATTTTCTAGCTTACTGTCAGAGACTGATAATAACTCATATATATCAAGTATCTTTCTTTCTTTCTTTCTTTCTTTCTTTCTTTCTTTCTTTCTTTCTTTCTTTCTTTCTTTCTTTCTTTCTTTCTTTCTTTCTTTCTTTCTTTCTTTCTTTCTTTCTTTCTTTCTTTCTTTCTTTTTTTTCTTTCTTTCTTTCTTTTTTTTTTTTTTTATTTCCTTGATACACAAAATTCCCACCANCTTTCTTTCTTTCTTTCTTTCTTTCTTTCTTTCTTTCTTTCTTTCTTTCTTTCTTTCTTTCTTTTTCTTTCTTTCTTTCTTTTTCTTTCTCTTTCTCTCTCCCTTTCTGTCTCTCTTTCTCCTTTCTTTTTTCTTTCTTCCCTTAAAGAACCTTAAATCCTCCTGCACCAGTTGCTTTTTTTCAGCTTGAAGGAGGTTTGGTCATGTATTACTTGTTCTGACAGCTTTCCATACTAAATGCTGGCTACTTGGCCTACACTATACTGGCTCGTGGGATATTGGTTCAGCAGAAGCAACAGAGACTCAGGTGGGAGCTGTGTTAGTAAAGCCAATACATGCTGAAATTTAGGTGTTCATCTGTATGGATGGCCTATTGCTGGCATTATGTGCTGAAGTATATGGTCCTCCCAGAGCCTACTGAGTTCCTCTCTTAGCCAGAACTGCAGGAGTGTAGTAAGCACAGGATCCCTCCTGCTGCATCTTACAGATGGTGAGAAACTTCTCAGAGAAATCAGGGGAAAAATGACAGAAATATTAATAAAAAGGTCTTCTGTTTCCCAGTTTACTCTTCACAGTCCCAAAGGAGCTGTGAAAGTAAGACTGCATCTTTGGAAGATAAGTGTGCATTTGCTACAACATCTATATGACACCAGGTCTTTTAACTAATCTGCAGGCAATTGATAAAAGGATTTTCTCAGATGCAAGGACCTGTTAGGGCATCTTGAGCCTCAAAAGATGACACGGATCGTTAACACTTTCTGTTCTGTGCAGAAGGGGCACAAACAGAGACTTACAGTATTTGCACATTGGTGGGCTATGTTTACAGTCTTGGAACTTCCCATGCTTCCTTTGCAGTGCTAATGTTGTGCTTATTGCAGCCAATAAAATACAGCAGAAAAAAAAACCAACAAAAACAAACAAACAAAACCCAAAACAACAAAAAAACCCCAACCAACCAACCAAAAAAAACCCCAAACAAACAAAAACAACCAAAAAACCCCCACCAAATATCCCTTCTCCTGTTTATATTTATGCCATTTTACTTTTGTCCAGAAATGTCATGAGGTGCATTTTCAAATACCAGAGCATGAGAATACCGACAAAAATATACATGCATGCTTATACATATATAAAATATCACTTTTAAACTTATACCAGAATCCTTGCAAGTTCATGCAGGACGAAATCAGCTTTCCTCTGGAAGGTCTAGTACAAACTCAGCATTTAGACTTTGTTGAAGCCCTACTTTGAGAGGTTAAATACTAAATATTGCAGGAGTCTCATCTCTGCAAGGGGCGTGGGTAGAGTTCATTCACTGTGAAGTAATACTTGTGATAATAGTTAGAGGTAGGATGATCAGGAATCCATGTCTGGAAAACCTGTGATCTTGATGATTCCAGTGCCCTCTCTGGCATCCTGTGAAAAATCTCACATGACAGCTTTGAAGTCGGCTGGATCCCTTGCTGGTCAGCTGCTCCCTTCAGAAAATTCTTCTCCAGATATTCTCTGGATGGCAGAAATCCCCAGCAAAACACCCAGAGAAAGAGCAGCAACACTGTGAAAACAGCCTGGGGAGTGCCCTCATTTCAGCTAAGCCCATCAAAAACACTGCTAGGTCAGTAACATCAAATCACTAAAATGTCACAGCATGGAGCTCAGCTTGAGCTGTTTTTTTCATTTCTGGGATAGGGTTTGAAGCCTGAGCTGCACCCCATGCTGCTGGAGGATGCTCACCACCAGTGCTTCAGGAAGTGAGCTGCAAGTAGCATCTATGAGGCAGAAACATGTACTGAGTGACATCCTGGTCCTTTGGGGTCCATCAGTCAGGAATACATAAATAAATAAGTCTTTGTGCAAGGGACACCACCTTTATGAAAGGCATCTGGTGTGCAGCTTATGCAAAAATGGCATGGAGATGAGGGCAGCACCTTCCATATACCCCATAGGGCTTACGGGTAACTTTGGAAAATGCCTAGGCTGTGCCCGCCAGTGCCAGTGACCTCCTGGCTTCAAGGGTACAGATGCTGCAGGATCAACGGCCCCCAGGGAATAAGATTTGTTAGAGGTGTTTGTCAGGCCATTCTTGAAATACGTAGTGTTAATAGACAGCCCATGAGGCAGCTCTGTGAGCAAGTGGTTGGCAAGTCAGTGTGTTTGCTCTGCTGATACAAGACTATGTCTGAGGACACATTTGAGATAGAAGTGGCCTGGGTGTAGCACAAAGCCCTTCTCAGTGCCCTCTTCTCCAGCTGCTTGCAATGTCGAGCTCTGCAGAAGCCTCCCACCCACCATGTCCCAAACAGGAATTACATGGCTATGGTTGGGTGTTGCTCCAGGCATCAGAGAAATATTCACAAAAACTTGACAGAATCATACTCCACAGCTCCCATTCCCTGGACGGTTTCTCCTTTTCTGGGCAAGTGAGGACTACCTCATTGTCCTGAGTGCCATTCCCAATTGGGCAGGAGAGGTAACCAGCTCGTGGTGGCAGGAGGCAGCCCCAGTCTGCTGAGGCCTATGGCGTGGGCTGTGGAGGAAGAGATCACCTCTGGTTTCACCTTCATTTCAGTCTCTGGAGAAGAACATTCTGCACCCACTCTCCTGAGAACCAGGCAGAGAGGGTCTGTGAGCAGGGCTGAATTCCAGCTCCTGAGGTGAGTCTTCAAAAGTTCATCTTTTCTTCATTTTCTTCCGACTGCCAGAAGTATCAAGCATGTTTCAGCCCGCTATGAGACAAGATGTCCACATCTCATTGGAAGGTGGACATGTGAGGTTTTACAGCCTTCAACTTTGGTCTTTCCCCCATCAGTGCCTGCCAAGCCCTCCTATGCTCTCTCCTGTATACTTTTGGTAAGTTGGTTTATGGTGGTCCCACAGATAGTCTTGTTGCATTCAGGGAACTGAATAGGCAAAAAGCTAAAGAATATTATTCACTGGTTTTCCGCTATGGGGTTAGTTTCCTGGCCACTCTGTTTTCCGTGTCAGCTTCCCATGGGGTGCCAGGAGCAGGGGAGAGCAGTGTGAGCAGCCTGGCCCTGCAGGTGGCCCTTTGCTGTCTCATTGCTGTCTCTGCAGAGGGACAGCACAGCTTCTGTCACCCTTGGGAAATGCATCTCAAGAGAGAACATCTCACAGTTCCTCCTGGGTGAGGCAAAGCACTACAGCTTGCTGAGGCAGGGGCACCCCAAATCTGTGTGAGGGAGTGAAAAGAGAAGCACTCTCTACAGGTACACATGGAGAGTTGAGAAGTGGACAGTTCCCAGGGTATTTTTGACCATGAAGGCCTTCTCACTGAGCAGTAACCTAATACCCACAGAGGCAGGGTGATCCTATATACTGATGTGCAGCACCTATATACTGATGTCTGGTGCCATTCTTTGCATCAGCCTTTTTAACTCACTCAACAGCTTGACACAGACTCTGAAAACAGCAAGCATGAAAAGCCATACCAATGGACATATAAAATGAATGGAGTAAAAATGGAGAAAGGTAAATTGTGTTTCTGAAACTTAGGGAGATGTCAGATGTTGATCAAGATAATTTTAGTCTTTGACAGTGCTAGACAGTTTAATTTCCCCACTCATATATTAGGAAAGCCTTTGTGTTTATAATGTCCCTTGTACTTTTGAAGCATAGCAACACATTGAAAGAAGCCCTCATTCTCAATTTATTGGAAATAAATCTCACAGTGATTTTATATATTTCACGGGTAACAAAAAAACCCCTCTCCCAGGAACAAAGATCTTTCAGCTTATGGAAAGGCAGCATCAGTTTTTCCTAGGTTGCAGAGCTCTTTTTTTCCCTGTAATTGGATATTAAAACCTCTGACTCTGTGACAGATATTGGAGGCAATGCTCTGGCACTATCCTGGCAGTTTGGTAGTTAAGGCAACAGCAGGGCTGTAATTTGTGCTTCTGATTTCAGGTTTCAGTTGCCCGGGAAAGGAGCATGCCAGGGTATTTCCTCTTTCCTCAGAGGTGTGGGAAGCAGGATCAGAAGTGTGCCTGGCTGTGTCAGATGTCTAACTTCAGTGTATTTCCCAGAGCCAGGGGGATGCAGCTGCACCATTAGAAGACCCAGATGACTGCATGTGCTTGAAGTGAGGTATGTTCACCTGGGTTCAGAAGCTCACTGCCTGTTTTTAAAAATCATAGAATCATAGAATATCCTGAGTTGGAAGGGATGTATAAGGATCATCGAAGTCCAGCTCCTGGCCCTGCACAGGACAGCCCCCAAAATCACACCATCTACCTGAGGGCATTGTCCAAGTGCTTCTTGAACTCTGGCAGGCTTGGTGCCATGAAGAACCCTTTCCTAATGTCCAGCCTAAGCCTCTTCTGACACAGGTTCATGCTGTTGTCCTATGTGTATGTGAGGCCTTTTTTTAAAGAAATGTGTGTGTGCAGTCCATATACACACGTACGGATATACATGTTTCAACTTAAACTTGATTTCTCTTCTGCATATGTACAGTCACCGAATGGGACAGTGGGACTATACATCATAAGTGCACTGAAATAAGGAAACAAGTTATTCCCAACACTTTTAGGATCCTTCTATACAGTAAAGTCAAAAGATTTTAGGAAAAGTTGCTGAGAGGCTGGGAAGCTCCAGGATACAAGAATAGTTACTTGAGAAGAATTGCACCCTGTGATAGAAATAAACACTTCCAGGCTCTTTTTAAAATAAGGGATAGTCTTATATGTGTAGACCTCTAAATGCACCCACAGCTTATTAAACAGCTGCTTTCAGGCTATATTTAACTGAACAAGGAACTACTTACATCACATCCACATTACATGCAAAAGAGTTAACTGCTGGGACCAAGGTCAAACATAAGCTCATAGGCACGTCCATAACTGGAACATGCTGTGCATTACTTGGTGGATAGGGCTACACATGCCTGAGTGATGGGCCATGTGTGCCACAGTGAACTTTGTTGAATTAGAATTTGGGGTGCTGGCTTAGTGAAATAATATCATTGACTTAGGAAGCCTATTTTGTACAATGAAGTTTATTCTAACAGGTCTGTGTTTCCATTCCAGCATAGATGTGTCCCATTGCCCAGGAGGCTTTGAATTGGAGACGTTACAGTGTGTGTATGTTAAAGCCTGTAATTCAAAGGATTCATCTCTTCCTATTCTCCTTGCCTGTGTCTGAAGGAGGTGGTGAAATCTCTGTCCAGATGTGACATCTGCAACTGCATGGGATGAAAGGACACCTGGTTGTGGAAAGCTCACTGTGCTGAGTGCTTTACAGGGAAAGAAACGTGATCACTGTTTACAGAAACTCTATGCTGCTTCATTCAATAAGAAAAAGGTACTAACAGTAGAAAGGTAAAAATGAATAATGAAATTGCTCAGGTACAAATTCAGCAGGCTTGGAAGGGCCAGAATCTCTGGTCTGCTGAGGCCATGTTACATTGTAGATGCAATGTAGCGCCCTTGGGCACTTCTTAGGTTTGTTTAAATTACATTTTGACAAGGTTTTGTTCATGGCTTTTTATCAGGAAACTACAGGTCTCTTTCCATAGGGAATCGATAATCCTGATGCCTGGATTCTCAAGCCACCTGGCAGGGGTGCCTGGATGAGGTGGTGTGACTGGTCCAACAGCCTGAGTGAGTTACTGTCCTCTTGAACCAGAAATGCTGTAATAGCCATGACAAATAATCATGTACCTGGTCAGAGGTCTAAATGCAGGTTTTTCAAGCAGAGAGGGCATAAGATTAGAAAAGATCCTGTTTCTGTGAAAGGAGTCTTTGCTCATGTAAAACTGTGCTGGTGGAATTTTCTATCAAGAATTAAGGAGAGTGACCTGGAAACGCAGCAGGTTAAGAGGGAGAATGGGGGGAAATTAGGCAAGAAATTACTGTCCATGTAAATGTGCTGGATCTGGGTACTCCTGAATCTGGCTGGTGAAGGGGTTGCAGCACTTCTGCATAGGGCAAGCCCTCAAACCACAGGCTTCATTCCCGGTGTGTGAATACCCTGTTCAACTTATTTAAGAGTCAGCTGCAGGACTCTTGGCAGGGTGGGAGCCTCCATGCCAGTGCAGGGTAGTGAATGGAAGTGAGAATGTGGCTTATCTTCCTTTTTCACTTCTGTTCCTCTTCCCAATGCTTCCCACCACACAGTGCCACTGTTTCCTTGCCCTCACTTGGGTGCTAGTTGGTCACTGTGGCACATAACAATCTTCTTTAGGAGGAGAAGGTCGTCCCCTCCTATGGAGAGAGGGTTACCAAGCTCAGTGATGTCACAGGCAGCAAATGCCAGGGCCACCTAAAAGCTGGGAGCCAGCTGGGGAGGTAGGCACAGTGGGGAGCAAAACCTCCTGCTCCCAGTGGCGAGAGCACCAACGGCCTCCACTTTTTAGTATGGGGGTGGGTGAACAGGGGTTGCTACTCTGTCAAGCTCCCCAAGCCCTGGCTTATTGGTGACTCCCCTCCTGGAAAAACCCTTGACCTGGTGGGAATTGTCTCAGATGCCCATGCAGGCTGTTACCTCCTCTCCCATGGAGGGCTGAGTAGGTCAGATCAAGTGATTGGAATTTTGATGCTTGGCTCAGGAGGGTCTCACAGCTCATTTGAAACTAAGCCTGAGCTAATTAGGCCCTGAAGACAGCAGTTCAGGAATATCCTGTCTGGCTCTTGGTGGCATGTTGTGAGACCAGGAAAGTTCACCTGTCCCCTCCTGCGCTTGGGCAGTTCCTTATCCGGCACACGCCACGAGGTGTGTGTTAGCTGGCCTGAACCCAAACCTGCCTTGTCTGCTGAGGGGTGATGGAGGAAGGACTTCCTAAATGCTTTTTCCTGAGTTATTTTTGTTCTGCCAAAAGGCCTGGTGGTGTGTTGAATTACAGCCATTGTTCCTGTGGATTAATAACTGCAGCAGGTTCACCCTGCACATGCTGGACACTGTTTGTGCTAACCCCAGGTGCTCAGCCAAGCCAGCTGTGGCAGCAAGGGCAGAGCCTGCAGGGTCACACCTCCTTCCTTTCTGCCACCAGCAGGGACACAAAGTGAGACAGCCCCTTACCTTTGCTTCACTTCTGTCCCACCTTTCAGCAATGCTTCAGAGCCCAAAGTATAGGAAAGGGACATTTCCAGAGACAGGGGACACCAGGCATTTCAATGTTTCTGATAAATTGGTACTCAGTGGAAAAAATGAATACCAGATTTGTATCCAGAGATCAAAGCAATGGAACTAGCACAGTAGTCTCTTTTTAAACAAACATCAGCCCAATGCTATAATTGGTATTATATAAACCACTATATATATAAATATATTCTATATAATTATTTCTCTCTTATACTTAACAACTAGTTTCTAGTTTTTCCATCTCTGGATGAGGCAGGCTGTTGCTCTCTTGCTATCTTTATGATTTCTAACTTGGCTTCTGTGATGAAATAAAAAACCAGTCCTCACTTTACAAAATGTGGTCATGTTTCTTAAATGAAACAGTGTGATGCTCAGAGTACCAAGGCTGTAATTCAAGTTGCTGATCACAAACTGCCAAAGTAATTTTTCTTTCAGGATATCACCTTTCACTGAACCTGATGATCGACTTACAATTTGTTGGACCATGCAGGGTATCTGTTACTTTTAGGAAGAGTGATTAGCAAACTGGCAAAGCATTCTCCTAAATAATATGGCACTATTACGCACTGCTGTGTTTAAATGAAAAGATAAATATTGCACACAACAAGCTTAGGTGTACGGGGTTTTGCCTCTGTTGTTTATTACATATTTCTAGAGTAGCAGATAAGAATTTTGGTCTTTTGCAAGCTATAATTTAAAATCAGAAAATTGAAGATCTTTACTAAAGGAGCAGCACAGCCAGATGCTGAATTAGAAATGCAGATGAAAGCCTTTAAAATTCTGTCAGTTAAGCAGTATGTTTGCCGAACTTGTTCCCTTCAACTGAGGCTATATATGCTTTGTCATTTAAAAAAATTAGTCAAAAAATTGAAAGTGCTATTCTTTTAAAGGGATTTTACACTCCTTTGGCTACTTCCAGTTGACCCTGGTGTCTTTGGCTATTGCTGTCCTGGTCTCAGGTAGCAGCTGACTAGAAAGAGCTGTGCTACAATGCTCAAAATATTCATGCCTGCAGCATTGCTCTTAGGAAGATATGTTTTGCCACCAAGAACTAAGGCAGTGACTAACTGGTCCTGAGTTCTCCCATCAGCTGAGCAGCAGAGAAATGTTTTTCTAATCAGACAACAGACAAACCAGTGACATGGCTTTCTACAGAAGAAGAGTAGCATGTGCCACAAAGAATGCTCTGAGACAAGTCCTGCTTGTACAAGTGTACTATAACACATGATATCTGTTTGATGGGAGCCCTTAGGAGAGAGCCCCTAGCAGGCTGGTGTTCAAGAGGAGGTCTTGAAATGATGAAATAACTTCAATGTGCATGGGGAAGCTGACAAGAGTTGGTGGAGGCAACCTTATCCTCATTAGCAACATCTTAAATCACTGAGTGAATGTCCTTTCTCATGTTTCTTGCAGATGCTGGAGATAATTCCGTGTCTATAAAACTTTGCTGGATATAGCTCTGTTTGCAGGATCTCATTCCAGTTTTGAGGAGTAAGTACATTCTTGTCCGGTCTTCAGAATGATGCAGTTAGGAAAAAAAAAACACCATGCCAAAGCAGTTTTCTTCCATGTGGTCATCCATCAGCATAGATATTTGCACTATCTGTGCCCGCCAGGTGAGTGAAAAAACACACCTTTCTGTTTAGAAATATTTAGGAATGTAGTGGGGATGGGACTGCAGTATCTGTCTACCTAGGCTAGCTATTCTCTTTATATGAGCATTTGCCCTTTAATCTTGATAAGAAGCACAGTTTAATTCTGAGGACACCATAAAGCTTGTTGACTCATAAGGGGCTGGAGCAACTTCTTGCCATGTAAGTCTTAGTCTAGCATGGCACCAAGGGGTATGGCAAGGTGTCAAGTAATCCCTCCTCATGCTCAAACACATTTGTGGTTGTCATTCAGCAATGTGCATGCATATATTTTTCAATTTAATCTATTTGGGTTTAATGGGATTTGGAGTGTCCCTACGGACTGTGCTACAGCTCTGCAATCACCTGACTTGGTGCTTCAACCAGAGGCTGCACAAAACCAAACCATGCAAACCTGCTTTCACCCTTGCACCCAGAAACTGCAATCCTCTGCTCACCACAGACTCAGTAAAATGAAGACTTCACCTCTTTGATGGTCCTGAAAAGCAAGTTAGACAAACATCTGCCAGGAATGGTTCAGGTATAGTTTCTCCTGCCTCGGCCTGGAAGAATGGCCTTCTACAAGCAATTGCAACCTAATTTTCTGAGACTTCTAGGAAAATAACATGATGGTTAGACTATTAGATGGATGACAAACAGGTAGTAGCTAGTAGCCAAAATTAAAACAAATCATCTTAAAAATCCAGATTTTTTTTGCAGATATTAAACTGAAGTTTACCTAGTTATCACCTTCAAGAAGGGAAGACTGGGGAAAAGCGAATATTTTGCTGTTGGGAAGAGAATCCTTTTCAAGTTGCTGATTGAGAGGACATGCTTTCCATTCCATTTTACTTGCTATTTCTCCCAAGGGTTGACACAGACAGAAAAGAAGTTTAGATCACAAATGGCAACCATAAATTGGGCAGCTAAATCTTAAATGTCTATGCTGTGAACTCCCACCCTAAGCTGCTGCTTGTCTCTGGCCAATTCTCCCCTGTAGCTCTGTTTCCAGGGTAAAATCTCCCTGTCATCAGCTGCGGGCCATAGTTACAATTAGTCAAATCCAAATGCTTCTGTCTGAGCACAAAGCCTGGTGGACTTCCCTAAGAAACACTTTCCCATCTATTTCACCTTGCAAGGTGAAGGCCTAATTTTAAGTATAGCCCTTGCCTCATGTCATACTTTGCTTCTGAATGCCTAGTTAAACACATCTGTCAGACCCTTCTCTAGGTAACAGGGGATACTCAAGCCTCTCACACTGGGGTTGCAGTTACAAGAGGGACTGTGAAAAACTGACTTAAAAATAACCATCAGCCTGTAAGCTGTACTGCCATTTTGGAAGGCAAGAGAAGGGTGGAGTAGAGACAGTTGCACCCATAAGTCATCCAGCTGCAGATAAAAAAGTGTCCCAAATCTTGTTACTTTTCGAGTGAGATAGGTTTATTTTGGAGAATCAGGCTTATGTCTTGTCTTAAAATTTAGTATCTTGGCTCCTTCTTTAATCAGCAGAGGTCTGATTGATACGGTCAGGGGAGCCAGAGGGTTGATTCATGTCTCCTACCAGCACAGATGGATTTCCTTTAGCATTGGGTCTTCCTGCCATTTGATACTCCAGGGCAGATGAGACATCTGCACAGGGCTGACAGATATGATGCAAGACAGAGGAAGTCCATGGTCTTTTTGGTGAAGCAATTGGATGCCAACCAGTATACTCCACAACACTTAAAATAGCACTAGACTAAAGCAAGTGATTTTAGGCAACTGAACCCTGGTTTTTAAAATATTAATTATTTGTACATTCATTGATGTTGCAAAAATCTATCTCCATGGACTTGAACAAACTGAACTCCCACACTGATGCCTGAATTTAGTTGTTCTCACCTGGTATTGAATCTTCTCTCCCATGAGGATTAAGTGCCCTAAATGTGGCTGTCTAGTACAATCTCATGTACCCCATCTGGACTCCAGGGGCTGCTGCATGAGGCTGAGGGTCTCCCAGCAGTGCCATGTCTTCTCTATCAGACCCAAGCAATTATTCCAGACATGCTGAGGTATCTCAGAGGGCTTTAAGCATCTGTACTCAAGCCATCTGTGTCTTGAAGAGGAGTGGGAGAATGCTGTCAGTATGGTCAGTGCCAGGAGCACTCTTATGTCTCTCGAAGGGGTGAGCCAGTCTGCACTGATATTATTCACAAGACTTGTGTCTGGTGGCTGCAGGGTGTTCACCACTGGCTCACAGGGGCAGCACTGATTTGTTCCATGCTTATTTTGCACTACATATTGTTTTATACCTCAAAAAGCATATTGGAGAGTGATGCTGATATTTGCATTTTTTATCCTACAGTTTTCTGATTTGGTGGTCCTGTCAAAGTGATATGAGCTGTACCCTCTGACACTCCCTCAGAGATCCCCCAGCACTTTTTTACTAGTTGGAGCTGTGCTGCTAGTCTTTTGTATTTTTTTTCATGAACCCAGTCCTCAAGAGAGATTTGTGAATTTTATTTCAATAGTCAGTGGTTTGAAATTCTTTTTTTTTGGCATCAGCATAGACTTTGCAGAGCAGTACAATGTGCACTGGGAGCCTGAATAACTGAGATAAAATTCACCCTTGGAGCGCACAGGCTTTGCCTGACAGTCTTTTTTTGGGGTGAGAACTAACCTCTGTGCACAGTAGTAAATGGGTAGGGATAGTACACAGCAAGAGAAATCTTGACCTGTAATGGAGCTGTGAGAGGAGGAAATAAACTAGATAAATTAATGGGGATCCACTCCAGGCTAAGGAGGAGAGCACGAAGGTCTTGACATATTTGTTTATGGTGCCTTCTCTGAGCTTGCAAGGAGATCCACTGGATGAATGTACAGAATTGCCTCTGTATACTCCTCCTGGTGAGCACATCTTTCCACTGTGAGACAGCAATTCACGTAGTTCTAATCTCTTATTTTACCTCAGTGAGCAGGTGTAACGACAGTAAACTCCCTTGTGATAAATGAGTAATGCCACATTGCCATTTCATGCCAGGTGAGGAGCAGCAGGGATAAATGAAACCTTGGTGCCAAGGTGATGAAATGTTTCCATTGTCAGTTTGACACAAGAACGTGAGCGGTCAGAGCATGGTCCTAATAACATAACACCAGGGTCATGGGTTCAATCCCCATACAGGCCATTCACTGAAGAGCTGGACTCAGTGATTTTTGTGGGTCCCTTCCAAGTCAGAATATTCTGTGATTCTGTGACACAAGAAAGCAAACATGACACCTAAACTGAAAAGGGTTTGGAAAACTCATTATTTGATAGTACATCACTGTGCTCTCACACCTGCGTGACATTACAGGATCTGGTCAGCAAGGATTTAAAAAAATGCAGTAAGTGCCTTTGCAATAGATACCTCTGGAAGCACACAGCAGGAGGACCAACAGCTGGGAGAGAATTACATCCATCAGCAATGGGCAGCCACTTCAGGCTGCTCACTGGCTCCCAAAATCTGCAGAATGCAGGGGGCAGCCATGGCTTCCATCAGCCAAGGAGCTTTAATTATGGGGATGAGCAGGATCCAGCAATAATCGTGTTCAAATCCAAGTGACAAGTCAACAATGCCCCAAGTACCCACCTACAAACACTGCACTCAGCATGGGAACAACAGGAGACCGGTCAGAGGGAACAGCTGCCTTAACTCAGGCTGATGCTGGATGTACACACAGCAATTAATACTACAGAAATAATGTATTTAAAAGCCAGTGTTACCACACAGTTATGCAAGTTACAGTGACCCATTTTGCAACATGTTAAGCCATATTAATTACAAGAAGTCTTGTTAATACTAAACAACGTCTCTTGTCTCTGCTCTTGTTTTTCCTTTTGGCTAGAGCTAAGACAGGCTTTGCTGAAGATTGGGCACTACCTACCAACCAAGCAAGATGACTGTCTGAAGTCTCTGAAATACTAGAACAAGAGCATGGGCTAAAGAAGACACATTATTATAAACTAGTCTAATACTGCAAAGCTCAATTCCTGCATGTTTATTTTTAAAGTCATTGTAGCTGCCAGTTGTTGCAGGGAAAAACAGTCCAGCTCACATAGCACTACCACTAGCAACATCCTTTAGAAGAGCTGCACTGCAGAACAGGTGATAATTAAACACAAGTAAGACCATTATTCTTCTAACTGAATTCCATAACTCATGCATGGATAACTGCCTAGGAAAGCATTTGCTGTGTAACATCCGCAATAGCTATTTCCATATGAAACAGTTGCAGAGGGCTCCTTGTAATCTTAGCAATACATTTCAGTATTTGACCAGAAAGAGAAATAACAAAAGTATCCATACAATGGCATGGTGTTCTTGTGCAGATATGTGAATAATAATTTCCCCACAGAGAGGAGTCACAAAGAGCAGTGACACTGGAGCAGGTCACATTCATTCAGGCAGCTGTGAGCATCACTCCCCACCTCCCAAGGACACGGGAGCAGAAAGGCTGTGCACGTGCCAGTGACAGCAAGTTTGCAGGCAGGAAGGCTGGAGTTCTGGGACAGAGGAAAGGATGAGCAAGGGACACAAAACCAGGTTTGCAACACCACGTGTAATTGTCCAGGTTTGCTACCGCTTTCACCTGTGCTCTGTGGCATGATGTTGTTACTTATGGTGCACCTTTCACTTGATTTCCTACACAGCAGAGCTAACCCCTCCTCTGAGCTTCTGTCTGTGCTGTAATCTGAAATCATGGTCCTTAAAGAGCTTTTAAAACAATTTCTTTTGAATATGGGGGCCTGGAACCATGTCCTTGGAGGGGAGCAGGCCAACAAAGTGTTTGTGGGGCCCATCACTGGCTTAAAGTGCATGAAGTAACACCTCATCTTTTTGGTGGTGCTGGCAGGGAACAGTGTTAACCTTGATGCAATAGCTATCCCAAAATATCTTTGTTGAATAGCCTTACAAAAGCTGCCAGGCAAATCTTTCATGGCTTCAAGTATTACTCGTACTTTCCAGATAATGTAAGTCTGCTTTTTCTAGGCCAATCCTAACATATTACAGGCATGTTACGTGACTGCGGAGGCAGCAGCACAACAAAACCTTTTCCAGGTCTGACTTACTCCCTGGCACTGAGTTCCTGGGCCTTCTTGCCTCTCACCTCCACAAAACACACTGATACAGTAGGTGAAGCTGTGGAAATGAACTAAGATTCAGTTGTCCCTCTGATAAAATAGAAAAGCTAAATCTCTCCCTTCAAACAGTCATACTTTCATTTATATCTCCAAAAGGCAGCAAAGCCCAATTTGCGCTTCTGCAGACCAAAACGAGGAATTAATCTTGATGTGCAAAAGAAATCATGATGGATACACTGCCAGCAGATCCCTCTTCAGTGAGCTAGGAAGGGCTTAATGATGACCTCTGACTGAAACTTGTTAATTATCCAGACTGCAATCCTTTTAAACTTTTATAGAGCCAAATCAGCATCCTATTCCTACTTAAGAGAGGGACAGCACAGGCTTGCTTGTGAAGCAGGTGCACAGCAAGATAGAGCACTTAAGGCATTACTAAATATACAGCCCATTTATAGCTCTGGACAGAGTTAAAATGATGTGATGATAGACATTAGAGCTTAAGAGATTTTTTAAAAATAAATATTATTAGTGACTCAGGATTAAATTTTGCAATTCTTGCTTACACAAAGCTGCTGAGCTTTCAGACATTGTACACTGGAGCACACAGATGTTGATTAAATCTGAGTGAAACTGGAGGCTTCAAAACTATCCCTTTCAAACCCAAACTCATTCTATAAATGGAAAAAAGGAGAGAAAACAGAAATTAGAAAAATAAAAGAACGCAGAATGCCAAACATAGAAGTTGTGCTACAGATGAAAAAAGGTGGAAATATTATTTTTTTGCAGTCCAAGGCAAAAAAACTCCACTGACTCAAATGATCACCATCTGACATTTCAGCTACAGTTTCAATAAAGTCATCAAGAGTCTGTGAACTAATCCAGGCACAGAGCTGCTTTGATTTAGATTAGATTTTTTGATTTGCACACAAAATAGTTAAGGAAATAGACTTTGTGTTACCCTCTGCACCTATCCAGTTAAGTTAATACAAGTCCAGATTTGCTAAAAATCACATGGTTTAGTGGTGGGCTTGTCAGTGTTGAGTTAACAGCTGGACTTGATGTTCTCAGAGATCTTTTCCAACCTCAGTGATTCTAGGATTCTAAATCAGCAGAGACTCTTCCATCTAATATATTTTTAATAAGGTCAAATTACTTCTACTATTCATCTGTAAAGACTGATTTCTGAATACTAAATTCCTCTTGAAAAACATATCAATTCATTATAATATTGCTTGAGCTACTTATTAGTCATTCATTTGAAATGACTTAAGATACATTTTTGCCTTCTTTCTGGAAAAACATCACATTTTTCACAAGTGGTAGAGAAGCAAGGAGACCCTTCAGTGAGAAACCATTAATCAGCACCCGTATTCTTGTTATTCAGCCATTTAACTGTCCCCCACCACAACAAAACTCTCCCTGGTTTTGGCAGCTTTACCAGAACAAGAACTTGAAGAATTTATTGCTTGGCAAATACTATTACAGCAGGGGATAACTAAATGCCCCCCTTAAAAACCCCAAACCAAACACAGACAACCCAACAAAAACAGAAGACCAAGCTGTTAAAATAGCCGCGTCAGTGTCAATGGTAGTAACTGCAGCCAGCCAAAGCCTGTCGCCCTGCGAGTGGTGCACTCATTCTTGACACAGCCAGCTTGAGCTGGTCCCTCATTTGTGTATATAGTAACCAGCCCCAAACAGACCAAGTAACGACGGCCCCAGCTCTAAAGCTTCCCGTTTGGATATTAAGACCATCACAATCTCTGCTCTATAAAAAGCTGCGTGGAATTACTTCAAGATCTCTTTCCTTGCCAAAAAATGAAAAATAGCAGATGGCATTGAGTCCTTCTCCAAACAACTGGCTGAGAAATGGCAGAGGGACCACAGGAGGTAAGACAACACCCCATGGCAAGGCAGAGGGCACCTCGGTGAAGAGCTAAAATTCTTCTCAAGCTTTGAGAGTTCAGATGAAAGTTCAGCTTTAGTGACTTCCCAGGCAGTAGTGGCTCTCCAAACAGGTGGGATGAATAAGCAGATGAGAAAGAGGTAGTAACAAGGGAAAACACTCTCCTTATTTAAAACAGAGGGGAACTGAGATTAAGGAGGAAATTCAAAGTAAAACAATCCCTTGAAGGCAAGCTTCAGATTTTGAAAAATTAACTACAGAAGGCTTAGAAGAGACCCCCAAAACTCATTGTGAGGGGAGGGGAGGGGAAGTGTGTGACTTTATAATAAAACAGGAGTTAATCAGGTGCAAAAAAAATTCCATGGATTACTTATATTGTCCCTGCTGTCAATATGTGAAAATGAGAGCAAAGCATTTGATTTTCCTGCGGCTTCACTCAGTCAAATGGACTTTTCACATCCAGCAGTACCAGACATTGTGCCTCCCTGTTCCTCTCCTTGCCTTCCCTTTGCAGTTGTTCCTCTCTAGCCAATCTCCTCATGCAAGTCCATGGCATCTAAATTACCTGTTTTCATTTATCTAACAAGTCTTTGCCATGATAAGAGACATGTACAGAATCCGGACAAAAACCTTAACAAGGAAAATATTAATTTAAAAAAACCTCAACCTTTGATTCTGCTATTGGAGTGTGTGCTTAAATAACACTCCAGGGCTCTTCACTTAAAGACAAGTGATGGAAGGTTCTACTCAGACCACCCAAAGCCAAATTTTGACTCACCCGCCCTCTTGCTTTTCTTGCAAGACAGGAAGAGCTCTTGTTCAACAGATCACAGAGATGGACACAAGAAGTATGAAACACATCCATTCTCACAGCAGTGTGGCACTTTAGCCTAATACAGAACAGCCTAAGTCACAAAGGATGGCTGGATGATGGATATAAAGTCCCGTTCCTCACCATCTTGACTCTTGTGATGAGCCCAAGTGATGCAGAACTGGTTTCCACATCTTTGCTTTTGAGCTGCAGCACTTGTACTACCAGGGAAGGAGAGAGCAGGCAATAAATACACAATACAGAGTTAACAGCAGTCAGGATCCACTGACAAGGTGGACATGGCCTGGTGTCACTCTTCTCAGCATAAAATCTTGGAGCATTTCTTCATTCTTCCATGATCCTGATCATGAAGATCCTCTATATGGCAGCACAATTTCAAATAAATACTTAGAATCACAGAATGTTTTGGATTGGAATGGATTCAAAGATCATCTAGTTCCAACCCTGCTGCCATAGGCAGGGACACCTTCCACTGGACCAGGTTCCTTATGGCCCCATCTAGCCTGCCCCTGGATACCTCCAGGGATGGGGTATCCACAGCTTCTCTGGACAACTTGTTCCAGGTTACTTATCTGGCAACACTCTGCTTTGCTGCCTTCTTTGAGGTATGTGTCATTTCATTGTATGTGAAAATAAGATTAGCCTGATTAACTTGACATGAACCATGAAATCACTTAAAGAAAATAAATAAAAAGGTTTTTGTCAAGCACTGGAACAGGCTTCACAGGGAAGTGGTTGAGTCACCATCCCTGAGTTATCTCGACTAGACAAGCAAAAGAAGGTCTCTAGCAAGGAGAGGGGATTTCCTATTTTAAAAATAATGAAAACAATGTGTTTAGTTTGAGGATCACGTTCAGTGTTATCCTTTGCCTTTTGCTGCCCTTATTCCGGAAGGCCAGCAGAATTAACTTTGGGTATTAGTGACTTTAAGCTGAGGAGTCATTCAATAGCCATAAGGAATAGGAAAAAAAATGCCAAACACCAAAGATCATAGAATGGTTTGGGTTGGAAGGGACCTTTAAAGGTCATCTAGTGCAATCCCCCCTGCAGTGAGCAGGGACATCTTCAGCTGTATCAGGTTGATCAGAGCCCTGTCCAACTTGACCTTGAACTTTTCCAGGGATGGGAATCTGGTCATCCCCCAGCCTGCATTGACACTGGAAGTTGCCCCAGCCCAGGTGCAGCACCTTGCACTTGGTCTTGTTAAACCTTGTGAGATTCCCATGAGCCCACTTCTTGAGCTTGTCCAGGTTCCCTTGGATGGCATCCCATCCTTCAGGTGTGTCAGCACCACTACTCAGCTTGGTGTCATCTGCAAATTTCCTGAGAGTGCATTTGATCTTTTCATCTGTGTTATTAAGGAAGACATTAAATCACACTGACCCCTGAGGGATATCACTTGTCACTGATGTCCATCTGGACACCGAGCCATTTACCACTGCCCTCTGGATGTGATCATCCAACCAATTCCTCATCCACTGAACAGTGCACCCACTCAATCCATCTCTCTCCAGTTCAGAGAAAAGGATGTTGTGGGGGGCCATGTCAAAGGTTTTATTGAAATTCAGATAAATGACATCAGTAGCCCTTTACTTGTCCACTGATGTAGTCACTCCGTCATAGAAGGCCAATAGGTTGGTCAGGCAGGACTTAGCCTTGATGAAGCTGTGCCAGCTGTCCCCAGTCACCTCCCTGTTCTCCACAGGCCTTATCACACCTTCTAGAAGGATCTGCTCCATGATCTTCCCAGGCACAGAGATGAGGATGACAGGGTGGTAATTGCCAGGGTCCTCCTTCCTACTCTTTTTAAAGGTAGGTTCCATGTTTCACTTCTAGTCACTGGGGACTTCACCTGACTTTTCAAATACCATGGAGAAAGGTTTGGCAACCACATTAACTAATTCCTTCAGGATTTTGGGATGCACCTCCTGGGGTCCCATAGACTTATACACAAGCCAGTTCCTCAGGTGGTCACAAACCTTATCTTCACTAACAGTGGGAAGATGCACTTTGCTGCTTGAGCTCGATGCCTCCTGTAGCTGGAGCAAAAAGGCTTCATCAATAGGGTCCCTTTGACCAGGGTCCTGTACGAGACACTGACCAGGAGGTTTCTCTTAGTTGTTTGTACTTGAACAAACAGCACAGGTCCTGTCAAGAGCATGCTGTAGACATTTAGCTGGCTGTTGACAGCAGTTAAGAAGTCCCTGCAATGTGGAGAATGCAATGTGGAGATGCTTTCCACATCCAGAAAAGCCCAGCAGATGCCTCCAGCAATAAGGATGAGAATCTGCTCTAGAACTGTGAGTCTGTCATTCTTCATCAGTCATTCACCAGATCAACCAGGACTTCCAGCAAATCCTGCAGGATTCAGGACCCTGAATGTTTTAAGTGAAAACTTGAGGCGCATACTGAACACCTGAGACAATCTCTGAATTCCTAGAGTGGAAAAAAACAACGCTCCTTTTTCATTGCTTGTTTGGTTTGCTTTTTCCCTTACCAAAAAATACAAAAATCTCTCTATGTTTTTGATTACTTATGTGGTTTTGCAGAGGTATTTTTATAGAGCTGTCTCTGGTGCATTAAGATCTCTTTCCTAGGTGGTACTGAATTAGAGACTGTCCCTGTGTATTACGTTATACTTGTCAATGCTAAATTTCATTTATCATATTACCACCTCTTGCAACGTGTCAAAAGATCCTTCTGGAATTCTGCAGCTTATTTTTATTTTCACTGTCTTGAATAGTTCAACATTATTGTCACCACATTACTTTGTTCATTTCCCATTGACTTTTAGGAATACACTCAGAAGCACAGCTTCTCCTGGGTCATTGTAAACCTGACCATTTATTGCTGTCCTGCTGTTAACAAATTGTTAAAACAAAAGATAATCCTTATCCCCTTATCCTTCTGTAAGGATCCTTAGCTACTCACCTATGAAAAGCTTGTGGAAATCCATGTACACAGTAAACTGAGAGCTACAAACACTGTAAACTACAGGACTGCAAATTACACCTTTGAAGAAAGACACTGCCAAAGAGTATACAAAGCCTCCCTTTCCCATCCTATGCCTATTATTTATCAGCTTACACCAATACTGCCATTCTTCTCAGCTTAACTAGCACAAATGTCAGACTTACTTGCCCCACTGTTCCCTAGATCCCTCCAAGACCCCCTTAGAAGTACACCTCACATTTGTATAATTTCCTGTGATTTGCTGGTAACTTCACTGCAGACTTCTGGGTAACTACCATCTGACCCTGGTGATCTGCTACTATTAATTTCATTGACAAATACATCTTTTAACTTTTCTGGTTTAACTTTGCCTTCTTTTGGCACAAATCTGGCAGGCTTCTTGCTCCTGAAGCATTAAATGACCATAACATTTTCATACCTATCTCTCACAATCTTTCTATTTGAAATGTTAACAATTTTACATCATTTTACATTGAACTTGTTACCTTTAACAGCAGAGAAACTTTTAAATTTAAATCACTGTAATCTATAATCCAATAATATGAATATAGTTTTACTTTTCCTATACAGTGAAGAGTATGCTACTGCTGAGTTCATTGACAGGCAGAGTTAGGAAGAATAGTCTTCCCACTTTCCCACTTTCCTACTTTCCTGGTAGTTTGATAGCATTAACAGGGACAAAGACCCACCCTAACAATTAGGTTTCATATATCCAGGCTTAAAGCCCCCAAGACCTACCTCAGCTACACAATTCACATAAAAAATAAATCCATTCTAAAAATATTTGAAGTATTGCTTTACTTCATTGCATTTTGCAGCCTGTTGCATTTTGTCTTCCACCAATGATCTAGGTGGCAAAATTCCCATGAGTGTTTAGAGAAAAAGAAGAGCCAACTGAATAATTCAGAGCTCTGTGGAATTGGATGTTGAGTTAATAACTGAAAATCCCCCTTTTACATGCAGAACTGAGGTGCTGTATTCCCCTCAGCCTGCCTATTCACAGAAGTCTGGAGAAATTTTAATTCCATGGGGCTACCCCTCCAGACAACACACATTTTCAATGTTAAAAAAGAAATGCTTGAAGATAGAGTGTAGAAGTATTTATAGAAATTACATCGTAAATATGTGACAACAAAACCTACATTTCAGGGTATCCACGTTGATTCCTCTATCTGTTTTAAACAAGAAACGAAGCAGTGCCCGCATGATTCATAAATAAGCTCTAACACTGTCCCTACAGTTGGCTTCCTTTTCACAAGAGATACAACAAAAAGTAAGCCAGTTCCTCTGATTTAATTTAAAAAATAATCTGTTTATGTCCAGTATCAATCCCATTGCCAAAGCTTAGGACAGAACGTTGACAGCGGTACCATTCTGAGCTATTCACCCCTGGTGACTAATACAATAAATATGACAGTGGGAACACGCCTGTTAAAAAGACCACATCTTAAAAAAACTATGGCAGTCATTCCAATGGCAGCATATCTGCTTCTTTATTTCCAATAACAGTTACTGACCTGGCTCGGGACCACTTATTCGCACTACTTGTAAAGTTAGGTAGGTCTGTGAAATGCAATGTTTATGGTTCAACAGAATAGAGTTAATAACTTAATACTGGCTTCCAAGTATAACATAAGGAGCATCTTTAAACTACAAAATTTCAGAGGAAATAAACCTGTGAACCTAGAACGCAGAGCCAAGTGTTTCCTATCTACTAGATAGCAGCTAATAGGTGAACAGCTGCAGCGCCAGAAAAGATTATTTTTTTCCCTTTGCCAGTTTTCAGGAGAGCATTACCTGAATTCAAAAGCTGTCCACCTAGAAATGTAGATGCCTATAAATTGAATTAAAAACCTGCATTCCCTCCATGTCCACCATTTCTATTGCCAATCTTCAGTTATTCATTAATTAGCCAGGGATTGTTTTCTAGCTTTATGACTTTCAAAGTTGCTTTTAAATTTTTCTGTCTCTAGTTAAATTTCTTTCTGCGTAAACTTTTTCAAGAAGGAGAAGGGAGAGCAGTATATCAGCAAAGGAATAAATGCATATAAAACTTCTCAAATTCTTGAACTGTGTAAGGAATACACATTTGGTTTATCTCCAACTTCCATTTTAAAACAAGCAACTGCAAGATTTTCTGATGAAAGTGGGATTTTCATGTTTACACTCTCTTTCAATGTATATAGTATTTCTTATGGTTATGACCTGCATGAAAGACCATTGGAAAGTTGTTATTTCCTTAGGATTGTCAGTTCTCCATACTCTCTGTGACTCAGAACAGAGGAGGGTCCCCAAAGCTTTCCCAGCCAGACAGGGCAAACAAGACTTGACCTTTTCCTGGCAGCAGAGCTTCGTGAACTTTTCTCTGTGCTAGGGCTGCTGCCAAGCGGCCACACACGTTATTTATGTGCTAGTTTGCCCCGGTAAGTTGCTTGCTTGGTTCAGCTCTGCTGACCTAAGGCAAACAGAGGGAATACTGCATCTGCAGAAACAGAACAAGAGGCTGGAGGAAGCTGAAATTTTGTTTCTGAGGGTTAGTAAGCTGGGGACTTCAAAGACTAAGAGAGTTTTCAGTTTGTACTGCAAATGTGGAGGAGTTTAGTGTAACACAGTAAGTTCTTTGAGCTCCGCCTGGTAATGTTACTCTAAATAGCCTGCAATCTGACTGGCCAGAGCAGGGAGTTTTATTCTTTTCAGGTGCACGCCTGTATAAAAAACCTCTGGAGCGTGCATCCACCCACAGGAGACTTCCCGTGCTCCCTGTCACATCAGGTACCCACAGAGCTGCCCAGCTAATCTTGTCTGGCGTGCCTTTGTGTTCTCTGCTAACTAACAACAGAAAGACCTTTTAATTTTTGTATTTCAGGTCAGCTCTGTTAGCCAACAGAATACAGATTTCCTAATCCATTTTGTTTCATGAGGAGAAACTGTCACTTCTGGTTTTCAGTATTTAGGTCAATTTCCCTTGTTTCTTATAGTGATAATTCTAGCATTGACATTTCCTTTATTTCCTAGCATTTATATGGATTTTTTTAATATTTAATGTAGTGCATGATAACATGAGAAAATTGCATGAGCACTATGAAATACAGATGTTAGTTTAAGGTAGAAGCGTATGCACTTCCTGTGTTAGTAAATGAAACTGGCTTTTGCCCAAATATTTCAGACTAAACCAGACTATGCTGTGCAACTTTGTGCAGAGATGGGAGAAACACTTTTCAGCAGAGTTGTGTTTATAGATGAAGACCCAGTTACACAGTACTGCGCAATAACCTACCTTTTTTTCTTTTTTTTGGCCACTAGCTGGATTTGAAAAGCTTTCTGAGTAATGGATTTCAGCAGTTTAAAGGCACAAAGTTTATTCTTACAGGGGATAAACTGGTACCTTAAGGTTTATCATCTTACAATTTGCCCTTAAGTGTTTAATTACCTTGTTAATTTTACGTGGTATTGTCAAATAGATATAATTTTGTGAATTACTCTTTCTTCCTTAGGTTCTGAAGAAATCAAATGTGATTTTTTAAGTTTTTTTTGCAAAAACTTAAGA
Organism: Campylorhamphus procurvoides; assembly: GCA_013396655.1. Classification (NCBI taxonomy): domain Eukaryota; kingdom Metazoa; phylum Chordata; class Aves; order Passeriformes; family Dendrocolaptidae; genus Campylorhamphus; species Campylorhamphus procurvoides. The sequence continues at coordinate 73,875 of WBMV01001016.1, forward strand.
CTATGAATGAAGTCACTGCTGGTTTTAATACTTGGAAAGAATTTAGATGATTATTTCCCAGCAGGATCATTTGCAAAAAAACCTGGCTGCTCACATTCAGAAGAGCCAACACTTTCTAAGGCAGCAGATTTTGCAACATTATTAAATCAAAATTCTTTTAAAGATAAATAATTTTCAGTAAAATAGCAATCAGAAAAATGTCAAAGCAGTAAGAAATGTTTTTTATAATTCTAGAAGCACAGCAGCAACTTGACCGTATTACATATAGAGGATGTAATAATGCAACCACCTATTTGCAAGTAGCTTCTCCATTCTCACTTGTGCCTGTAGTCTTCAGGTAGTTTGCCACTTAAAATGATAAAATAAAGCTGTGCATCAATAAGGCCAAGATGCTAATATGGTTGAATTCTTGAAATTATAAGACTAAAACTGTCCTGTAGTTTGCAGTTAAATAACTTAATAATTATGGCAATAGAATGTGTGTCTCTGTATATATATATACACATATACAAAACCCTCTCTGTTTAGCAAAAGCTACACCTATTACAAGATATTAATAAAGCATCTGGAAGCCTCTGCGATAAACCAGAGTCAAGTGTGTTAGGTGACATACAAATGCAGAGTGCATAGTGTTTATGCCCCCAATTCACCATCTAAGAGCACAGAACTGACAGACACAAGGAACACACCAGGCTCGTCACAACACCAGTGTGACTACTAGGTAGTCTTGGGCTTTCTGATATTTCTAAGGGATTTAATAAAACCAGCAAAATTTCATTATCAGTATTTAAGCAGACTCCTATTTTAGAGGAGCTCAAAGGACAAAATGAGGGAAAGTGTAACAATTTTTAATTTGAAAATGTAGTATAACACAGTTAATGAAATGCAGAGTTCAGTCCGTACTGAATGAGTGATAATAAGGTGTGTATATATATCTATATATATATATCTCACAATCAGAGATGCAATTTTCTTTGCTGCAGGTCCTTAATAGCAGATCAACAAATTGGTATTGACTAAGCATGTTTCCAAGCTATTTTCTGGAACTCACCACTACCCACAACTAACTAAAATTTTGGTCTCTTGCAGTAGGAACTCGCTTAAGCACAGAGAAAAAAAAAGAGGAATCACTTTCCACCCAGACTGGCAAATTACAGTTTACTCATTAGACAAGCCCTTCTGGTTTTATACATAGTTGAGCACTGGATAAGGTGACGTTTCCTCCTGCCTTTAAATTTCAGGATTGGCTTTTTCACTTAAATAGCAAAAATTTCATGCTACAAGAACCTTACAAAAAAACCAAAAAACCCAAACAACTCATCCCAAATTCTGCAAATATGAAAATGTAGTGCTCTGCACGTTTCAACGTGAAATGTTCAGAAGACTGGGTCTTCAACCAAGTGTTTTCTGGCTGTATCCATAACCAGTTCTGACAGATTCTTCTCTTTTCATTATGTACCTTCCCAATTACACAAGTCTTACAATATTTTTCAGAGAGATTTTCTAAAGCGTTAAAAGATGACCAGACTTTATTCTAGCTCAAGGCATGAAAAGGAGGCATTGCTGAAAAACAGAAGTCTCCTATTGATTACATGAGAACCCACTGCTGTTGGAAGGAGGCACAATGCCCTGTGTGAACTGTGGACACAGATGCATTCACTCATGTCAGGGAATGCAGAAACTGCAGCATTAACTTCAGTCTCTTACCTACCGTCATCATATCTCAAATCAGACACAAAAGGTGCACAGTCAGAACTTGTTACCAGCCAGATGGAGGCCCTCTGAAGAAAAAAAGAAAAAAATTGCAGAAATCACTTTACTTTAAAGCACTCTTTTCTGAAACAGTACAAAATCACTGCCAAAACTGAAGAAATGCAGTGTCAGAGGAATAAGGACATAAATCCCATCCTATGAGTAAACAGAGCAGCAATAAGGAATGTATCAGGTATCAGTAAAACTGCAATGGTGTCAATATTATGTGTAAATAAACCACCCACATAAGTCAGCAGTCACTCTGCTCCTTAAAAATCTACCTGCAGGCATTGCTTAACTTCTTGGTCACTGCCAAACATTTACCCCCACCCCGGTCAGGATATCTACAACAGCCTCCTGCAGTGTGATGCAACCCAAATTACACAACACTTAATCTGCAGTGCCTGTGGCTGGAGAGAGCAAATACACAGTCTCAAGAAAGAGCAGAATGGATAAATGTTTTCATCATGGATAAAAACATAGCTCACTCCAGCTGTCATGTTATGTGGAAAGGGTGAGCTTGTACAGCCTCTGGCCAGAGCTAGTTATGAACCATTTTTTTTGCTCTTTACATACAGATATGTGTGTGTGTATATGTGTATACATATCTCTACACACAGTCACAAATATATGCCAATGCTTCACCAAAGAAAACTCCAGTCAAGTAAAAAGTTTCAGTGACATATTTAACCCCAGGCAAATTTAGATCCAGTCCTATTCCTGCTTTTATTGATGTCAGCTGGTATCAGTCAGTTCCTTCTTAGGCTGGTGCTGCCCTGTACACTGAGGATGCAGAGTCATTCACAATACACACAGAGTTCTCCAGAGCTTTCTGGGTTCAAACTTCTCATTGCAATGACTTCCTGACTGCCATCTGCATACTCTGCAGTTCCCTACATTTCAAGGTAATTTATTTAGCTGTTCTGCAAGAAAAGGCAAAGAAAAGAAGGCAACTGTAAGGAGACAAAAACAAGAGCACTGGCTGCAGTAAACGAAACAGGTTTATCTCAGGAATACCAAGTCCCAAGTTTTTTGAAAAACAGCAAATTACACAAAGTCACAGATGTTAAAAGACAGTTATCTTTCTCAGCCATTACTTCAACTGATAAGAGTATCTCCATTTTCAGACTGCTTAATGACATCAATTCAGTGACATAATGTTATGATTCTGGGTAAATGTTAAAATAAGCACAATAATAAATATGATAAACGTGGTAAAATAAGAATTCTGACAGCATTACTACATTACCAGAAAGTGCTTGTAGTACCCAGTGGAATGGTGATGTCACATCTCATCCTGTCCCTTCAGGCCATCACTGAAAAAGAAAACCCAAAAGGCCACCCAAAGTACTCATTGTCTTCTTCCAGTCATATCTCAAAGACAGTGCCTGCAAGATTTTACATTATTTTTCCCTTTCTGTTTCAGCTCTTCTGCCATGATCTCTGCACAGCAGCCACCATTCCCCAACAAAATTCAAAGGGCAATGGACTGCCAATCTGAGGAAGAAGAAACTTGTGAAGAGCAGTATGACTCTGAAAACTGCACCTGCAGCTCCGAGTGTGCAGAATCTGACACAGGTTTAATCCCATTTAAATACTGCAATAGCTGTGGCATGCTAACATTACATATTTTGATTTTTGTCAATCTTCAAATAGATGTCACCATATCACTTTTCCTTTTGATATCAAATTTTCCCATTTCCCCTTATGTTTGCATATATTATCAGATAAAGTCTACAAAAAATTACTATCTCCATAATTAAGATGTATATTTAAAAAGGTCTCTGGATTTTACTTAGATATCTAAGAATTGTTTGTCAATTACAATCAGAGATATGATTACAATATGCATTAATTGGGCTGGCACTGTTTTAAGTTGTGGGTTTACAAATTTCAACAGACTAAACTGCTCTAACAGCTACCAAGGAGTCCTGGCAGGCAACAAGTAAAATCCATGCTAGTCAAAGCAAAGCTTTCTTTACAGTTAATTCTATGCATATCCTGCTAACAGGCTTCCAGCACCAGTATAGTCACTCAGAATGGCGCCCTTGTTTTCAGTGAGATAAGATGGAACAGTTCAGCACAGTTCTTCTGAAAGGCCTCACCCAGGAGCTTCCTTGCTGTGATGAGCCACGTTAGCACGGCCATAGCACTGACTTAGTGAACCACTGTACATTGCCAACAAATACTTAAAGAGCATCTGACAACCCTCCTTCTGTGGAAGGATGCTTAAGAAACAACAATTGAAAAGAGTTAGGTTTTTTTCAATGTAAGAGGTAAATTCTAAATCCTTCTTATATAAAAAGAAGCTTGATGTTCTAGAGCCATTGACCCCACAAATGAAATCTACAGCACAAACACCTACATGGCACACTTAATATGAACTGGCTTACCCCAAAACATAAGCTAACCTGAAAGTCTTCTAGCTGTTATTAGCAGAGTTTTATATTTGAATTAGTAGCTTTTCCTAAAAGGCTCATTCCTATCTGTAAATTGCCCACTTGGAACATGCAGAATGGCAGGAAATGACCATGTTCCTTTCACTCCCTGGCCAGCCAGACTGTCTGTTTTTGGACAGCAACAAGTCTTCATTGAAAGGGTGGTCAGGGTATTGGAACAGGCTGTCCAGTGAAGGGGTGGAACTGCCATCCCTGAAGTGTTCAAAAACAGTCTAGATGCAGCACCTGAGGACATGTTTTAGTGATGAACACAGTGGTGCTGGGTTGGTTAATATCTGGATTCAGTCATCTTCCAGATCTTTTCCAACCTTAAGGATTCTGTAATGTACCGCCAATGACCTGACAGCTTTATTAGTCTGTGTGACTACACACTCTCTTTGCAAGATACTTTTACCCCTTAACAACTTGCATATAAAAACATAAATTTCAACTTTTCTCTCACAGGCTCACCAGTAACTCTTAAGATACTGCAGAACTGGGTTCCCAGAGTTTCGCACTACTTTGATAAAGAGCACTATACATACGTTGGCCACCAGATTGTCATTCAGGAGTCCATAGAACACTTTGGAGCCGTGGTATGGCCGGGGGTAAGCACACGATATGGTAGAAAGCTGACATGACACAAGACATGACAGCAGCACACAAGCATTAAGGAATCTTTCTTAGATGATGCTTCTGACAGTGGAGGTTTCCCTAAACAGGGCAAAAGCCTTCAGCAGAAAGCTTTCCCTTAGGGTAATTTGCCAGTTCATGCCAAAAGGACTGTGGCACATAAGTATTTGTCAATTGGATGCAGGCATTGAAAAAAAAAATTCAGTAAGGGAACTCAGGAAAAAGCATTCAGCTTCCCAGATGTTTCCAATCAGTCACTGCTGGGAAGTCAACAACCAGCAGTACAAAAAGAAGGCTGAAAAAGAAAACCATGAGAGATTAAACAAAGGAGACTATAACAATTAAATATGCTTCTTTCAAAGAACAAGCTGAAACAGTTTCACTGCAGTATGGAAAACCACATTTGCAAACAGTTCTTCAATCTCTGCTTCTCCAGCTCTTAAAACCAGAATTTCATATAGACTGAGAAAACTGCCTTTGAGGGAAGAGAAGGTCAACTGATAAAGACATGAAAATTAGGATTTCAAAATTTTTCATATCCACATTTATTTAAAAAGCTCACAAAAAAACCCGGCAGACAATTCCAAAACAATAGAAAGAAAGCAAGCATATGTGTGGGTGAAACAGTATCTTATTTTGACATGTCAGATCATCAATTCGCACATTAATCAGGTGTCAATGCAGATGGTACAACTACCCAAGAAAATGGAGAGGTTGCACAAATCGGACTGGTGATTCATTAGCTGTCAGCTTTCCCAGAGCAGGTTGACAGTGTTGCATTATGAAAAGCACAAGAGTTAAAATAGTAACACAACTCTAAAAAAGAGAAGGGGAAGACAGTTTCTTTGGCATCAGTTAATGTTGTTTATAAACAGCCCATTTATATTCTATTGATAAGATCTTTACAAATGCCCGATAAACAATATTTCCATACAGTGCTGTTTCGCTTTTTAAAGTTTATACTATTATCAAGACAAGTGTTGACTTGGTAAAGAACAATTTTTTAATATTTCCTTTGGTAAAAAAATTGAAACAAAAAAAGGTTTTCCAAAATCTCTGCTGAAGCCTGAACTGACTTTATGATAGTGATAATAATGCATAGCACTTGTGATAATAAACCAGAAAATTACTCTTTACACATTATTAAACCCCTTGTTTGGTGGTGACTCTATGGTTCACATCTTAACACTGCTTGTCTTGAGCTGTCAGAGGACTCAACAGAAGTGTGTAGCAAATTCATATCCCATAAACTTAAAATTAAAAATGAACTGCTTTAATTTTTTTAATATAAAAAACAGGACATTGCAATTCTTTCCCTATTACATTTTTATGTTACACCCTTCAGTGTTTTTCATTGTACTAAAAAAAACACAACACCTTTGTATAAAAACATCTAATGAATTTTTGTGCAACTTAGCTGTTACCCTCTTACAGATATGTGTTAACCATTTTAGGCACTGGCTTTATCTCAATATCTGGAATCAAATCAAGAACAATTCAACCTCAAAGACAAAAAAGTTTTGGAAATTGGTGCTGGAACAGGCTTGCTTTCCATTGTGGCCTGTATCTTAGGTTGGTACATTTGTATTTTCTTTTGGATTTCTTGTGAAAGATGCCCTAGATCTGCTACTGCCACTTTAAGGCAATGAAACAACAGTTGAAGCAAACTTTGTCACAGATTTTCTTTTTTAATGAAAATTATTGTAAAATCCGGTTTTGTTAACTAAGTAACTACCCTAGTTATTGGTGAAAGGGAGGCTGGAGAAGTTACGTAGATAAAGTATGACATATGTTCAACTACATACCTATGAATTCTGCCATGTCTCAAATGACAGGATGAGAGGAAATGGCCTTAAGTTACGCCAAGAGTTCAGATTAGATATTAGGAAAAAAAAATTTTAAAGAGTGGTTTAGGCATTGGAATAAGTTGACCAGGGAGGTGGTGTAGTCACCATCTCTCGAAGTGTTCGAGGCATCTGGATGTGGGACCTGGGGATATGGTTTAGGGGTGATTATGGTGGTGCTGGGTGCACAGATTATCTTGAAGTCTCTTCTGAAACTGACAATTCTGTGAATTGAAACAAATTCATGTTTTCTTTAGGAGCTCATGTTACAGCTACTGATTTGCCTGAAGTTCTTGAAAATCTCTCATATAATATTTCAAGAAATATACAAAATGTGAAATTGCACAAACCTGAAGTAAGAAAACTGGTATGGGGAGAAAGTCTCAATGAAGATTTTCCTGTATCAACTTACCATTATGACTTCATACTGGCAACTGATGTTGTGTACCACCATGCAGCTCTGGATCCCCTGCTAGCAACAATGGTGTATTTTTGTAAGCCAGGAACAGTATTACTATGGGCAAATAAATTCAGATTCAGTACAGACTATGAATTTTTGGAAAAACTTTCCAATATATTTAACACAACCATTCTGGCAGAATTTCCAGAATCAAATGTCAAGCTGATTAAAGTCACAGTAAGAGAGAATTAAAGAGAAATCTATTACTAATCTTGATTTAGTGGCAGCACCTTGCAGTTTGGAACGCTTTGCAGGATTATATTGTACCTTCTGTGCATTTATGTTTGTGAAGTCACAGTTGTATCTAAGTTTTGCATTGCAAGTATTGAAAAAACCAGCAAGGCAAAAGATACGGCAATTTGTCCTCTGGTTTATACATACAATCTGTTCAAACAGACCAATTTCCCTTCACTGAAGGAACAGTGTTTGTAGCAATAGTTAGCAACAAGGCTTTACAAAAAGCACTGATCTTCTGGGCTCCACTGAACTTCTGTTGTTTGTTAAGGTGTTTTCTTTCAGCAAGTTTCATTTACGTTCTCATCCAGAAACCAATACAACTTTTAGCTTCAGTATTTTTATTAATTATAAAAATCTTTTAAAGTATCAGAGTGCACATGGTGTTTTTTTTGATCTTCAGCTTTGCACATTTATTCTGCTGTGGTTTATATTTTTGACATTAATAAACACATATGTATAGCTTTACAATATCTGATCAAGATGTAACTGTCTGGCACTTTTATACATATATCAGCCTGTACTGATACTCAACTTCACATGGATTTTTGAGTTTGCCTGAAATCACTTGAAAATGAAGATTTACAAGAGCACCTATGCATCAGCAATTCCGAGTTAAACACTCTAACAGTTTGAGAGGTTGAATTTTTCTTAAAAAAAATTTAAATGTAAACTCTTGCAAACAATACAGGTGTTCCATTATTTTTGTCTAATAGGTAAGATTTTAGCTACTCTTGAAGTAGCTTTAAGGCCTTCATAAAACTGAAATTAAGATCAAACATGTTAAAATTCAGTTTACCGTAAAAAATACAGAACTTTTACAGGTTTGCAGTTAAAAGTAACAGTTCAGAACCTAACATGCATGCAGTAAGTCTTTCCAACCTGATTCCACATCCTTGGTGTTGGCAGTTCTGGCACATCCATTGCCAGCAATGGGATGCACAATAAGGAAACTCCCTGATGCCAGGAGTTAGGTTAACAGGTATTAAGCTGTACCCAGGTGCCTTTACTGATAAATACACACAATTTAATAATCAGCATTCAGTAATGAAAACATGCGTTCGAATAAAAAGTCAAACTTATCTTTTCCTATCCTGCCCCATATAAAATAATTTTAATTTTACAATTGTGGATTTTCTAGAATACACAGTAATCAGGTGGATACATGACAGGAAGCCAATTCTCAGTGAAAGTTGCACAATGAGTCCATCCAAGCAACTTCATTAGCTGAAGAAAAAAAGGAAACATTAAAAAAAAGTAAATCTCTTTAACATCTAAATCTAAACGAACATTGCACTGATACCAACATCTTACTAAAAATGTCTATGATCAGAAAGATAACAGATTGGAGAACTGGTGATCTTTGAATTCCTTAGTCCTAAAAGGGGGAAACCTCCCACCCCTCGGTTACTATATGATCCACAGTCTTTTAACTCAATGCACACAAATCCTAGAAATTACAATCCTAGAAATTACAGTAATTTTGATTAATTCTTCACCTACATTCTATTAGCAGTAGTTCTGATTAATAATAGTAAACAATAATAGTGGTTAAGCAGCAACATAACAGGATTTTAAATACGAAGGTATCTTTGATTACATTGTCTCTACTTCCTTTATGCCCCAAAGTAAGTCCCAGAAAGTAAATCTGCTGAAAATGATAGTCACTCAAAACTAGTTATTCTAGAAAAAGAAAGAAAAAATGACTATTAAACCTGGAGGCAAACCCACAAGAGTCTGGATAGTTAAAATGTTACATTTAGTGGTCTCTAAAATGTAAAAAGTACAAAAAATTTCAAAATACATAAATCTTACTTTTAAAAGCTTGCTCAGCATGAACATAGCCCATTACTTGACCAAATACTCCTTACCTGAATGCAATTTTTCAAGTTGTCCTTTGTTGGCTTTTCTTCTGCAAGTTTTGTGGCAAACTTGAGACCCCTTCCATACATTTTATTTACCAATGCATGCTTATAGGCAAAAGTCAAAACCTACAAGGCAAATAAAAAAATCAAAACTAAATTAGGTACTTTAATATCTTACAAGGTTTAACAAGCAAATTCCGTTCAGATAGAAGCAATTAAAAATAAAACATTTACACAAGATTGCTTTTTCTTTGCAGTACAACAGATGATTCACAGCAGTAGTTATGAACTTCCTGCAGTATTTCTGACTTCACGAATATATTTGACTTCAGAACATCTTACATAACACACAGATGTCACTATGCTCATTTTTCATTTGTCACATTTCTACCTTCTTTAGATTTTCATTCTCTAGAGGCAACTATATAGTATATTAAAAAAAATAGTTAAAAAAACCCCAAGAACCAGGAAGATATATCTTTGACCCACAGAAGCAAGGACCCAACTAAGAATTGTGATCCTAGTAGTCACAAACTTACTGCAGAAACAAGTATGAATGTACACAGTGAATGATATATAATACAGACATAGAGAAATGCACATAATTATAAAAAAAGCAATGAAGACAGATAAGCATGAAGACAAGCCTCAGATTTTAGGACAGCTCCTTACTATTGGTAATTTATTAAGAGATTATAAAAAAGCTTTCTCTTGATACTAATTCTAAAGAGCCAGCTTACAGTCCTTATCACATAAGCAAATGAATGTGGCTACTTGAGAGCTATTGTAAAATGAATCAGGTTAACACTCAAACACTGACAGTGTTCAGGGTGTTGCAAGATAGTTCATACCATCTCATCAGTTACAGCACAAAGAATTAGAGCACTCAAGACACTGTGTCATTCATCCCCTTTGGAACGCTCATAGTAAAGGGGTATTTATAATTTTTTATTGAAAAGTGACATAACAGTAAAGTTGGTGAATATGGTGGTGTGTCTGTTGTTGGTAGTGTGTATGAAATAATGTATTAGAGTTTGCTACTCATTTCCCCTCACTCATTACAACATTTTCCTTCCCTCTGACTCCACAATAAAAGTTAAATTTCTTCCTCTAAACTATCCCATTAAAAAAAGCTAACAAAACCCCCTTCAAGGATGTTTAGAAATACATTTTGCATTACAACAACAACAAAAAAAGTTAAATATATCTCAAGAAAATAAACTTTAAGGAACCAGAGACCTGAATCTTGCAAGGACTGAAGAACCTATCTAATTTTAGCAGCCTGAACACCTTCATTTAGTGTTAATCACATGCACAAGACTTTGCAGGATTAATATTTAAAAGACAGGTAAAAAAGAAATAACAAGCTCAATTATCAAGCAAGTGAAGGTGTAATTTTGAAGCTCCAAAATACTATGCCAAATACTCAGAGTTGCTCATTCTTCTTCTGTCTTCAAGTACTTATTTTGCAGTGTTGAAGTATTCACTTAAGCTGTTGTAGCTTAAAACACACACATATATGCAACAATGAGCATACAGCACCATTCACATATACGATTTTCCAAATATTGCTATTGGAAAAACACTTTGCATGCTGCATTCTCAATCCAATTATTTTGGATATTTTCCTAAAGCAAAACACATTAGCAAACATTTCTGAATAACTGCTCAGTGGATCCATTAGCAGATTTAGTTGGTTAAACTAAAATGAAAAAAAAAATCCCTTCTGTAAAAGATGATAGAACCACAAAACAAAAAAAAAATAAAATGAAAAATGCATTGGAGCTCTCAGCAAATATAACATATTGGAGGCTAACCAGAAATAATGTCACTGCTCTATTAAGAAAGCTCTTACCTGACCCTCTAAGTTTTGAATGGTTATTGAACATCAGTGATAAAGGCAGGAGGAAAGCCACTTGACAGCATTTCTTTCGTAACAGGGCTTCCTAGAGTTTTTGTGGCAAGAAAACAAAGCATTTTACGAAACACCCTTGCTCTGGCCAAATAAAAGTTTGGGTATTTCTAAATGAGAAAAAGGTTCTCTGCTGGACCAAAAGGTTGAAAACAATGCTTCAAGAGCTCTTGACAAAAGACCATTTCTGTCCTAGTGCTTGGAAAAAAAACCCCAATCAACTTATACAAGTTCAGTAAAACTACTGAGAATTCATTAGCACTTTAAGAATAATCCATGAACTGCTTTAAAATCAGAACTGGTTTACAAATGAAAGATGTTAGATATTTTACAACTTGTACATATACTGGTCAAATTAAACCTTATAATTATTGCAAGCTTTATAAGATCACTGAAGTAAAGACTATGGTTCCTTGATGAGTGTAAACAAAATGTAAACTGGAATGCTATTAAGATATAACAGAAAAAACAGCTGCCATATGAACATAACAAACCAGCAAATAAACCAATTTAGAGTATCCAAAAGCAAATTTCTAGAAGAAAGAACAGGAATGAATTCGAAGTATATTGATATTATTTCATAATTGCAATAAATATTATTACGGCTAGCTTTTGCACAAGTGATACGGTTGAGCAATTGTACAGAGAGCAATAAAAAGGGCAGTAAGAAAAGGGAACGTATACTTCTAGGATCACTGCTAGATACTTTATTCTCCAAGCTAATGAATGGCCTGGAATACTACATGTGCTAGGAGCCAGATCCATGAAACTGGTCTCCTAATTAGCTGCCTTACTTTCCATTGGCTATAAAGATGTTTAGGAGAGTAAATTGCTGCAATGACCTCTCCCAAGACATTTGTAGGGCTGAAGTATTTAAAAGCCTGAACACACTCTGAAAGAAGTGTTTGAATCTAGCAATACTAAACTACCTAAAAAACCTGCTGTAGTATTCTAATGCTGCTACCTATGAAAATAGCCTTGTATAATCAATTACTCCATTATTTAAGCAGTTGATTAAAATATATCTACATTTACAAATGGTTAAAATACTAGATTAAGCAATACAATCTACAGACAACATACTCCAACTCTTTGTAAGAACACTGAAATTATAAAATTTAAAATTCCCAATAAACAAGCTTTTTCAGATTCATATACATCTATGGTAATAAACTAAGGTTTCTTTGCTATGTCTGTTGATTTTTCTCTGCTCTACCAACTGCCCTATTACAAATAAACATAATATTCATATAAAAAAATTGACTCATTTTCAGCAGAGCAAGGGAAGTTAAGGGAATCAAGCATTCAGCAACAAGTTTTTGGCAGGGACTGAATACAATCAGCTGGAAGAAACAGCTACATCTGATGGTGCAGACAGTACTAGGAAAAACAATACAGCCTAAAGATGTTTAAAAGACAAGATGGAAAGGTCTGTGTCTTTTCTTATTTTTAAACTTATTTTTAAATGTGACTTTAGACTTTTCCCCAAAAGCTAACAAAGGTTAAGGGCATTACATTATACAGATTGGTCATTCCCAATAACACACACACAACATCCTACTATTGTCCTGTAGCAGTTTGGTTTAAAACTGAGGATTCTGGCCTACAAAATTTAAAGTTATGTTCTAGGCAAAAGAAAAAACCACACAACTTGCATTTCATTACTAAAGGCCTTAAAACACTCATAAATGTATTAGCATAATCTACCAAATACCTGTTTCATAAAGCTGTCTCAACTGGAGTTTATTTGAAATGCTTTTGTGTACACAGGGGACATAAATATTTTAATTTAAAATGAACCTTCAGAGAATAGTTGAAAGTATGAACAAATGCACTTACTACCAAAAGTAAAGTTACTTCCCTACACACTTGCTACAATATGGGGACAAGAACAATACTTCAATGAAAAACAGGCAATTCAAAGAAACTAACAAATGCCCTGTGGCCACACAGGTGCTACAATTGCAGAGGAGAGATGAAACAAATGACAGTACTTGGTTTACTAGAGGACGAGCAGAAAAGTGATTATGTTCTTGATTAATTTCTTTGTTTTCAAAAATTTACTTGGCCTTTTAATTACTGGCATCTGGATGAACTTTGATTTATAGAAAGATTAGAACTAAAACCACTTAAAAGAGTATTTCTATCTAAAGCTATACGTATACACGTGAATGATCAGTGCAGTATTCAAATGGCTTATTTCCATCCTTTCTCACCCAGATGTTCCATCTTTCAAGTGCCAGTGACACACAGCCATATCCACATACAGGAAGAGCTACACATCTTAATTTACAACACCCTGCTTTAGAATATGCTGGCTGCCTCTCGAGGACTCTCATTTGATGGACATTCACACAAAGTCTGTTCCCTATCCGACTTGACTGATCCACTCTACCCTTCCCTCTCTTCTATTTCTGTGCTGGTTTTGGCTGAGCTATTTTTTTTCACAGCAGCTGGCATGGGGTCATGTTTTGGATTTCTGCTGGAAGCAGGGCTTGTAACACAGGGATATTTTAGTCATTGCTGAAGAGCACTTGCACATAGTCAAGGTCTCTTCAGCCTCTCTCCCCACCCTACCAGAAAACAGGCTGGGGGTGCACAAGGAGTTGGGAGGGGACACAACCGGGACAGCTCACCCCAACTGACCAGAGGGATATCCCAGAGTGTACGGTGTCATGCTCAGCATATAAAGCTGGGGAAAGAAGGAGGAAGAGGGGAGATTTGGAGTGATAGTGTTTGAGTTCCCGTCACTGCTGCATATGATGGAGCCTGGCTTTCCTGGAGATGTCTGAACATCTGGTGGCCCATAGGTAGTCACAAATGAATTCCTTGTTTTGTTTTGCTTGTGCGCATGGTTTCTCCTCTACCAGTTGAACTGTTGTTACCTCACCCTGAGAGTTCTCATTTTTACTTTTTCAGCTCTCTCCCTCCCTCATTCAATTGCAGGGGAATGAGCAAGTATCTCTGTAGGTCTCATGACAGTCAATCAGTTTAGATTTCAATTTGAGCAGTAAAACCAAGAGGAAAAAAAAGACAAACATACTACATAAACAGGATGGCAGTTATTTCCATGTGAAATGCTAAAAAAATGCAAAAAGGTTTTGTTGGCCTTTCAGTATCAATTTAACAATACCAAAGCACCAATTTTCAGAGAAAAACCTGAATAAGCCCTTCGACTGGCTTAATCATGGATCTGTCTAAGAGAAAGGTTCAATTTCTAATCTGTGGAACTCAAATCAGTTACTTATTCCAGGCTGAGAGCATACAGCTCAACAATACCAGGAATCACTACCTGTCTTGAAAAATAAAGCCATTAACAAAGAGTGATAAACTCCCCCAAAAATCGTCTATATTGGCATTTTTCCACTGAACTTCTCATTAGCTTTAAAAACTAAAAATCAGAAAATCAAGAGTTACAATACTGGAACAAAGAATTGCATTTACAAACAGACAGCAAGAAAATCATGTACCAAGCAATATGATTAAAGCACAAAATCTACTACCACAGGATATTATAATCAGTTAATGATTAGAACAGGTATTCTGAAAAGCTTATGTGTACAAGGACATATACACTAAAGTCAGGGTAAGCACCATCAAACTTCTTGTTCAGGCCTCCACGTAAAGCACAAGTTCTTATAGGAAGTTTATTTATTGCTAAGGAAGCTAATTGTTTTGGGGTTTTTTTCCCCCATTTTCAAAGTTTTTCTTTTTTAACTACTTGAAGTGCTTTGGTAATTTTACTTAATTATAAACAAATATATTGGTCACTTCATCTTCCACTAAAACACAGTCATGTGACATTTAAGTACAGCAACCAATTAATATCAAGAGCCCAACAGCAAAAAATACGAAGTCATAGCCTCTATAAATTAAAAGCTACATAACTAACCACCTACAATGATTTTTTTTTTTTTCCTTCTGGAATAACTGTCTTGAATGAAGCAGACAAAAATGCAAGTCTCAGGATCAGGAACCTTGAAATGTCACAGGGAAATCTGTGCTAATAAAAATGTATTTCCAAGGATTTCTTCCTTTACCTCTACTCATATTACTGACAGCAAAACACAAAACTTCTCTGTCCATAGTGGGGAAGAAGCTACAGCATGCAGGACTGAACAGAGTAGGGATGCTGCACACTTCTGTACAGCTACAACAGCGCAGAAGTTAAAAATATTCCCTGGAAAGTACAGAAAGAAGCAATTCAATAAAGCAAGAAGCTTTTCCATGTAAATCTGGTACTGTCCTATACCCTTCCCTCAACCTCTACATTCACATGCACAGAGATGTGCTTACCATGGATTTGACAGGCTTGGCAAAATCTCTGTAGAAAAAGGTCATTAAGGAAGCACATGATACAGGGACAGCATGAAAAAGAAGGCAAGGAATGTACGAAGCTGTGCACACAAAGGCAGTGCATAATTCCAGGAGAAACTATCAGAAAACCCAACATGCAAAAGAAAAGAATCTGCTCTGGTCTCTTACCTTGCTATCAAAAAGATCAGTCCATTTTGTTGTTTCCCAGAAAGTCTCTGTCAAAGCTTCTGAGCAGCTCTCATGATCCTCATCTTTGCCTTCTGCATCACTGGAAGCAGCCCCTTCTTGGGCCTGCAGATGAAGCAGTTGGTCAGCCAGCGCACTTCCTTTTCGACAAAGTGCATCCACTAAAGTACTCTTCTGCTTTTCCATTTCACTAGAAAAAAAAAACCCAGAATGAAAAATATTTAGAACTTTTTGCAGATACCTCATTAAGAACAGAATCAGTGCTGAAAGAGTTTACAGTAGTTAGTATATGCAAAACAAAGATAAGCACAAAGATAGTTTTTAAAGCAAAGTTACTATAACTTAAAATAATAAAAAAAATTCCCTAAAGACAGTATGCATTAAAGAAACTCAATCATTCTTTTAAGTCTGAAATGCCTTTGATGCCTTAAGGCAAGGGCAACTCAGTAAGACAGCATTTAGAAATAGTTTTATAGTTCCTGGCATTATAAACAGACACAGTTGAATCCACCACTAACATAAGCAGATACAATTCTGCTGACTTCAAAGGAAACGCATCCATTTAAAGCACCATTGAATCTGGTGTTCCATTTCAGATGTTAGATTCAAACACATGACCTAATGGGTCAACTTACCAAGAAATGTTTAGAATGAAGTTTATTAAGTCATGGCTTTGCTTTTACATCAACAATTCTATAATTACACACAAATCTGAATTCAGGATAGCAAGAACAGATGGACTAGCTTCACAACTGAAATCTGGTGTTTTATAATCAACAAATATGCATCCCCCATTTTAAGGGCCTTATCTTAAAATCTGCTGCTCTGTTCGTGACTCAAACAGCACCATGCTATACCCAGCAAAATCCACCACTTATACTCCAGACTAGCATATCACCTTCAAGACAGTGTCCTCTTAGGGATATATATATATAGGCAATTTAGAGGGACAATCTAAAAGTTGTGCTCCAAAATTCACACAGGTTATCAAAAAATTATAGTCATTCAATTCAAATATGCAGAAACAAAGTACATAGGTGACAGAAATAGGATGCAAGAAAATTATTTACTGGGTAGGTACTTTTTTATAGTAGTTGCATCAGGCCTGGGATCAGTCTTCATGGCAAAGTATACTGCTAATGCTGTCTGATCAATATGAGAGATTACAGTATTCGCAGCTTCAACAATTTCATTAAGTCTTTTCATTCGTTCCTAAAAGAAGAATAAAAAAAGATGTTGAAGTTTATGAAATCACACTACTTCATTGGGTAACACACTGCATTAGGGGAACTACAAAGCTATGCAGAAATAACATTTGATAATTAAACCTGTCCTTTCCTCCACTTCCTCCAAATTTTGCTTAGAAAAACCTGGAAAGTTCTGCAAGATACATTTCGCTGAAGACAAACAGTGAAATATGATGCTGGTATATGCAAAATGCTGAGCTTACAAAAAGAAAAATCACCTTTCAGTAGAGATCGACACTTTTAAATAATGGCAGCAGTTATGCAATTCAGAAATAAACATAAAATCAGAATCAAATGAAAAATTTTCAAGCTAGTGGCATATACACAAAGGTCTTTATCTGCAAGATAAAATCAGATGAAAACTTTTCATTTCACAGTTCTCATTTTTGAGGACAATGAGAAGTTCTGGATTTAGCTGTGTCATTTCAGAGGATTACTGTTCTCAGTTGTCTAAGCAATTCTGCTAGAAGAAATTATCACTCCAGTAGAGGAACAGACTGGGCTTTGTGTTTGTCTCAATAACCACCATTCAGAATAATATTATCATAGACTAAATCAGTGAGAAAAGTTACAATGCATTTAACTGAACCAGGAGTAACTGATAAGCAAACACAGTATAGTTAGGCATACTTTCATTCTGCTGTGGAATTAAGTAAATCACCTTCACTTCAGGGAGGCAGCTGTCACTTTAATTAGGAATTTCTGCTTTATAGTACTTAGTACAGTCACTTCAAGTCCAACGTATAAAAAGAAAGATTCAGTTTTTCGACTACATGGATCTATTAAGACATCAAATTTAAGAAGCAGTAAATAACCTTTTCAGAATCCAGCTGATGAAGTCTTGCAACGTACAATGGAAGATGATTAGGAAAGGCTTCTTTCAACTCATGATACATGTCAGTGGTATCCAGCCTAGAAGAGAGAAGGATACATCACCAAATTACAGACTGTGAATATTTTTTTGAACTTCAGGCTGCTTCAACCTTGCATAGTAACGACAGCGACATACTTGGTCATCCACTGTATTTTTAGATCTCTTAAAGCTTCAGCAAATTCTTCTTTTACATCTTTTTCTTTTTCTTGTTCTTTTTCTTTCTCTTTGCTGCCATTTTTACTCTTTGATGGTGATGGTATCAGATGATAGTGAACAGTAAGGACATCCTGGCGGTGGGAAAAGAGACACATACTGAAAGTGGTACAGCACACTTTTTTCCTGATGCTGTATCAAAGCTAAATCATAGCCAGCGACTACTCTGAGCTACACAATGAGTAAGGATTCTGACAGCAAAGGCATTAAGAATTCAGCAACTGCTTTAACTTTGTATTCTAAGCAATGCAAGGATGTAAATATTAATACAGCACACTAATGTAAGAAAAGAAAGCCTAACATTTACAAAGTCTGACATTTTTATATTCATATAATTTCAAAAGTATTAGTTAGGGAATAAGAAATGTAGAAGGCTTATTTCATTTGTTTCTAAAAAAAAGCAAATAACTTGGTTTAAAGGCAAAGGAAAAGAAGACAGTCAGAAATCCTACCCCACAAATCTTGCAATAAACAAATGAATAAAGATGACCAAATTCTAAAAAGATAATACCACAGTAGAATAAACAGTAAACATGTCACAGGATATTTATTCCACTCAAGATACTATTTCTTCCATGTGTACTGAATTAGCTGATGTATTCACACTCAACTTTTTTTCCAGACTTCTTTGCTACAGACTTTCCAGTTTCACCTGTATCTGAGCTCACATTAAGCATCACAACAGCAAGATTTTTTTAAAACCCTACATGCTATCATACAAATACCAAGATAGTTTGTTCATGCTATACTAGTCAGCAATTACCATGAGCAAATCACCCACAGCAATTTAAAAGGAAAATCATAATTTATCTTAGACCATGCTCTGAAATCTATTTCCCAATACAATTTATATGTAAATTTGCCCATAAGCTAGCATTAGATTTCAGTCATTGCTTCTAAAACCTTACAACTGCTGGGTGAGGCTGTTTTGTTCTTTTTGAGTTTTATGTTGCAATCTTTAAGAAAGCTTCTCCCTAATTTGAGGGCACATTACTTTATATATACACGACATTTCTGAGAAGATATGTTTAAGTTTATATCCTCTAGATATCATTACTCTATTGCAACATTATTCTATTGAAACATTGGGTTGCATGCTCAATCACTGTGACAATTTAATTATTCTTTCCAATTGCTCCAAAATACATATGTGGGAACGCTTCCCATAAACCAGGTTAATGTTGTGTAATAAAATGAAACCTTGTGCGCAAGATTGAGTTATTTAAGGTTACTTAAGCAGCAGGTAAAAGGGTGACTATTAGACACTGCTATGCCTAACCTTGCAATAATGGACTTCAACACTGCACTTCTGAAACATTCAAGGACATCGATGCAGAAAAATTTTATTTGAACCAATAGTTCAAACAGACCAGCAGCTTGGTATGGGTTACTGAACATAGCACTGGTAAAAGTGACATTAATACTCCCTTAAACAATTTTTCCAGATACTTAACATGTAATCATAGAACCACAACACTGACACTTAAATACTGGTTTAGGTAACTAATCTACATTAAAGGAATTCCTTCACAGGAACAGTTTAAAGAGAAAAATAATAATTACAGGATAATAATATAACAGGAATATAAAGAATAATTCCTTCACAGGAATTATCCTGCACACATGCTTTTCAAGTATGAAGCGTATGACCAGTCAGTACAGCAAAATAAGGATCTAGCAAAACCTAGGCCAGAGCATGACAAAAGAGGTCATGGAAGTAAGGACATGCAGAAAGGTACAGAGGCCAGAAACATGGTACAGGGCTCACTGAGGTAATTAGAACAGTAGAAAGTAAAAATGCAGCAATGTAGTCCATTAAAATAAACTAAACATTTTAAGATACCTAACAAATTAATTCAGCACAAAAATCTGATTCAGGAATTTATCATTTTTTCTAAAAGACATCCTCCATTGAGACTAATATTTTCCTAAGAAAGAATCTGCCATTCACCCAATAGTTCAGGATTTCCTTCTTTAAAGTCCTTTTTGATCTTACTTCGCAACTATTTTGGAGTTAAATATCTAAATGAACCCTGCATTCCCAAACTCTACCTATATGAGAAGACTACTTCTCTCATTTAAGTTTCAAACCAAGCAGAATTGGATTATGAAAAACCCACTTATGTGGATGAACGCTTTCATTTAGAGAAATTAATTCTATGTAGCTAAGCCATCAAGAGCAAAATGCCATCTTCCCCATTCTTTCAGCTAGGTACTTTTGGTCTCATGAGATTCTGCAAGTATTACAAGCTAGGACCACTGAAAGGAAAACAATGAGCTTCAGATACAGGCACCCTCCTACGAAGAGGGCTTACAGAATAAGACGTGCACTCTTCTATACACACTTCAAACTTATTTCATGGGATAAATAAAGTTTAGGTGCTTATCATATTTAACTAAACTGTAATAAGAGGAACTAAACTATAATAAGATGGACTGAAAGCTTCTTTCTCTATTCTAGCTGCAAATACTAGGATCATTTATAAAACTTGGGAACCTCACAGATACCAGAAGATCTCAGAATGGCACTGGCATTGTCATTACAGAAACATTCATATTAAAGACCAAGGAGAAGAAAGGCAGCTCTTCACAGTTCAGCACTTCAATTTGTTTTGTTATTCAAACTTCCCGCTGAACAGAATTCCTAGAGTAGTGTACTGGATATGATTTTATATTTACCTATACAAAGATACAGAACTATAGACAAAGATAGCAAGTCAGCACATTATCCACTGAAAAAAATACTTTAAAGAAATTTTAAAATTAATAGGAAAGATGCTTTTTGTTTACCTTCTAAAAATTTGTGCCGTATTAAAAACTTTGGAAGAATATAGGATATGTGTTTTGGTCAGTGTACACTGTGCATTCTAATAAGCCTCATTGAGTTGACTTTTAATTAGAACTACAAACTGCATACATTAACAAGGACGGTCCCCTCAAAACAGTCACATCTCAAAAGAGCTTAATTAACTGTTAATTTTGCGTGAAAAATTTCAATCTGGATTTTTGTCTGGTGATTCAGTGTCTAGGACTTTATTTGAAAAACACATGCGAACTGTTGTTATTTGTACTTCAAAGCTTTCACAGCAAGACTAAGCACAGGGAAAAATCTCCTTCAAGGAACACATCCCAGGTCTCATTTTCCATTTAATATGCATCTGCATGCACACATGGAATTTGAATCTGCTTTAAGATGCATGCCATTTGTGCAGTGTTGCTTATTTTTATGGTAATACTCTAATTTAATGGAAAATTAAGATTCTTGAAGTCACCCTTTTATGTTTGACTTCACAATGGTATTTACTAGTCTCACAGTAGTACTTATCAGTATCTGCGCAATGCATTTCTTGCTTTAAATCAGAGGAAAGAACAACAGAATAGGGAGAAAGATGTAAAAATTTTCTATCCCTTGGCTAGTTGTTACATATTGCTGTTCAAAAGCTGCATTATGTAAAACAACAAAAAAAATCATTCATACAGAGCAGAAAAAGCCAATTAATTTGTTTTACATTCTATGTTCTGGACTAAACTTTGACACAAGGGGAAAAAGCAATCAGATTGTAACTGCTGAACAATCAGTAACTGTAAAAATAAAGACACTTCCTTATTATGTCAAGAGAACCTCCTGACATCTCTGTCCAGTTATAAAAGAATTAACTGTCTTTGGAAAATTAGGGTGCTATTCCCTGGCATAACCACAAACTGCTTTTATGCAAAACAGAGAAGCTGTTGAAGTACGGGCTGGGAGAGCAGTGAGATAGATTGAAACCTGCAGAATGGCTGGGCCCCAGAGGGTGGTGATCACTGGCACACAGCCAGAGGCCATTAAGTAGTTGTGTAACCCAGGGTCGGTTCCAGACTGAATCGTGTTCAACATTTTCATTAATGGCCTGGATGATGGAGCAGAGGGCACCCTCATCATGTTTGCTGATGACACCAAACTGGAAGGAGCGGCCAATACACCAGAGGGTCATGCTGCCATCCAGAGGGACCTCGCCAGGCTGCACAAAAGGGCTTGCAGGAGCCTCATGAAGTTCAATAAGGAGAACCACAAGGAGAACTGGAATAAACTAAATCCAGGCACAATACATGCTGGGGACCACACAGCTGGAAAGCATCCTGGCAGGAAAGGAGTTGGGGGTCCTGATGGACACTGGGTTGAACATGAGCCAGCAGTGTGCCCTTGTGGTAAAGAGAGCTAATGGTATCCCGGGTTGCATTACACATAGTATCAGCAGGTTAAGGGATGTGATCCTTCTCCTTTACTCTGCAATAGCAAGGCCTCAGCTCGGGTACTGTGTCCATTTCTAAACTCCCCAGTAAAAGAGACGTGGATCTACTGGAGAGAGCCCAGTGAAGGTCCATGAAGATGACAGACTGGATCTCTACGATGAAAAGCTCAAAAAGGTGTGACTGTTCAGCCCAAATAAAGCATTTGGTGGGGAGGGGCACTTAGGGATTGAACTCCTCTATCTGTGTAAATACCCGTAGGGAGGGAGTAAAGAGAAATCCAGACTGTCTTCAGTGGTGCACAGTGACAAGACCAGAGGCAATGGCCACAAACAGAAACACAGGAGGTTCCATCTGGACATTAGGAAACACTTTTCCACAGTGGGGGTGACTGTACACTAGGCACAGGTTGCCCAGAGAGGTTGTGTAGTCTCCACCTTTGAAGATACTTGAAAGCTGTCCAGCCATGGTTTTGGGATGCCAGCTCTTAAGAGAACCTGCTCAATCAGGGGGGTTAGACCAGATGACCGTCAGTGGTCACTTACAGCCTCAGCTATTCTCTGAAAACAAAAGTACTTTCAAACAACTAGAAATAGCTGCTCTGGATCTGTCACAGCTTGCACCTATGTGCATAACACTAAGTTCCATTCCTCCTCAAGTGAAAAAAACAAAACCAGAAAACCCCAACCAACAAAAAAGATCCCTCCACAGACTAATCACTGGTATCAAAACAAAAAAAAACCCCACAAAATAAAAATGGCACTTGTAAATTAACTCTCCCAATCTTACAAGAGGGCATGGACTTGTCCGTGAAAAATATGAAAACCCGACACATACTTTTTTGACTGACTGTGTCACATGAAAACTAGTTTTCTGTGATGGAAAACATCTTACCTGCATATACACTTGGGACAGGACAGGCTAAATGTCCAAAACTTGTAAACTAGGAAGACCTTGGAGTTGTATTCTCAGAAAAATGCATTAATTAATGGAGCTCTTACAGAACAATGCTCTGAAATACACTGTTTTATTTATTTGCTGCTAGTACGTTGATGAGTAACAGATGGAAGTAACAACAAAAATGGTTTTTATTTTGGCTTTGCATGGGTATATTGCCTAGATCTGAAGACAAATCTCTGGACTAAAAACAAACAAAAAAAACTCCTACAACATGCAACTTCTAATCTGTTTAATAGGTTTTGTTATGCAAAATAAATTATGGAGTAGAGTTTAACTTCCTTGTTAGAGATTCACTTAGTGAAGATTTTATACCCTATTCAGTATGAAGCTGTGCATTCAAAAGGGATTTTAAATCCTCTTTCTACAACTGATCTGCATGACTTTCAGATATGAAAATAAAATTCAGCAACAAGCACTAAAATCCTTCTTGTAAAGCCTAATCACATTTCTACAGTTATTACACCAAGACCAGAGGAAGTTAGCAAGCTCAGTTACCAGTTAACAAAATAGCAGAACGTGGCAATAAACTGTGCATCCATGGCTCTCAGATCTTATTTTTAACAAGAATCCTGACTAATCTGCATGTCATTCCAGAACAAAGTACTTTGAAATCAACTGAAAGTAAATATCCTTACAACTTAAGAACAAAACAAGAAAAAACCCAGTAACTTTATATAGGTAGTCTATTAAAATATTTTTTGCATTTTTTTTTAATAAACTGTTTCACACTGACTGCTGGCAGACTAATGTATTACCTGATGTAAAAATAAGAGAAAGTAAAATATTAAACGCTGCTGTATTAAGCCACTTACCCCCTATCTAAAATATCTTATACAAGCTCCAAAATTCATCCTGTAAATTCTACTGCCTGCTACATGACTATATAAACTCTAGCCTGTAACAAAATACATTCCATGTTAATAAAAATGTGAATTGAGACACTTTTCCACTAAATTCATCCTACCTAAGGAAAAAACTGCTTCCTACAGCATGTTTTTTACAGCCATAATGAAGCCAACTCTCAGTTCCGTACACTGGGTATACAGTTCGATATTCATTTATTCAATTCTATATCAAAGTGTTAGGTTCATATTCAGTTCTCAACCTGCAGACAATAGAACAGGCAGAAACACTTGCCCCAGAAAATCTTGACCACAAACACTAAAGATTCCTGAGTATTTAATAACTAGAAAAATTACAGACCACTAATCACAACATGCACTTTTACAGCACTTATTGCAGAAGTATAGACATGCTCACGCGCCTCTCAGCTACAGTAGCGTTTTGTCATTCTACCAGTAAACATTCTTAAGGTGCTGAAGTAAATAACTCAGGACTAAGTAGGTAGATGAAGGAAATAAATTAAACCCAAGACTGGTAGACAAATTCTTTTAAGTCATATGCAAAAAGACTTAAGCATATCTTTTTCAAAAACTAACATTCAGTACCTTTTTAAATTTTCCTTGTCGTTTTGCTGCAGACTGCCCCTGGGAGTTAGAATAACATACTGTAAGAAAACATGCACACACCACACAGGATGGAGACACCTTCTCTGTACAATTATAGTTATACTTTCAACCTACGTATTTCCAACTTTTAGAAAGTCACATCTATGTTCAAACATGCTCTTACAGCATGCTCTTTCAAGTTTCCAAAATTAATAAAACAATGCATCATTGTATATACAGTCCGTTACTCCTGTAAGATAAGCAAGTGTTGTTAACCACTTAGCTTCAATTAACAAATAACAAAAGTTCAGCCTCAGAATTTTAGTTTTTAGATTGTTGACTGTTTAGTGGCATTGTTCTATTTCATAACAAATATACAGAAATTAGATACATTTTCCCTTACCTTGCATCCACCTGCTGACTTAAGAGACAACTTTGCTGCCTAGTCCTCCTTTTTGTCTCCTAGTACATACTGAGATTCACTAAAGGCAGCAGAAAGTATCTGATTCTATTTGATACCATCCTTTTTCCAGTGAAGTGTGACCATAACAGTAATGCCTTGGACTATGACATGAGACATGCCTCAGCTAGAATTTCTCTCTGTGTAAGCTCTTCTCCATCAAATGAAATTGGATGCATCGACCTGTCTCCTACTTCCTTATCCCAGAAACTACTCTCAATAGCCACTTAGTCTGGTTTATGGACAGAACGGGCAAGAAGTGCAACCAACAGCAAGGAAGCGCAAATTCTAGTTAGGGAAACTATACTACACTAGTGTAATGAATTTATCATGGATTTCATAAAAGCACACTTGCAACCTCACAGGAATCACAAAGAAATATTAAACTAGGTATTTTAGAATTCCTAGTTACTGGGTTTTTCCTCATTGATACATAAATTCTCCTGATAGACATTATCTCACCTGCAGTTACATGCAATTTGCCCCAAGAGTACTAGCTACAACCAAATCAGATTGAACGAACCAAACTTTTATGCTCAGCAAGATCTAAAGGTATGTACTCATCTACTCACAGAAACCTATTTTGTATGAAAACACACTCTATCTAGTTAGACATGTTATTACTACCTCTAAGTACTAACAATTACCAGGATTGACTAAAATTTAATCTCAGGTTTGTCAACTGTTTAAAGATAAGGGAATTTTCTAAACACTGTAGCAGCAGGTACAGAGAAAAGTGACATGGTTACTACAATCACTGTTGTACTAGAAAGTCATGAAAGTTAAAACCATTTTTCACAGGATGCTGCATTAGGAGCAAAAAGGCCCTACAGCTGTTTCTCTAGCATCACACACAAGGGTCTTATCTCTTTCTGTTGGATCATACAGTCATACTAGTGGTTGACAACATCGGTGTGTAGCAGGTAGCAATATCTATTTATGTATTTGAGTTTGC
Organism: Campylorhamphus procurvoides; assembly: GCA_013396655.1. Taxonomy (NCBI): domain Eukaryota; kingdom Metazoa; phylum Chordata; class Aves; order Passeriformes; family Dendrocolaptidae; genus Campylorhamphus; species Campylorhamphus procurvoides. Next base: position 99,903 of record WBMV01001016.1, read on the forward strand.
AAAATTCCTACTACTTGGTAACAGTAACATGTAGGTGTTTAGAAAGCATTTTTGCTGAAAATTGTATGCATGCAAGGAAGTGTATAGCTGTTTATTACAGAACCAACATGCACAAAACACTATATATCCATGTATTTTTCATTCAAAAATTACATTAAGCTAGGGAGTTACAAAAATCAATTTTAAAGGCTCCACACCAACAAAAAAGCAGTTGCTTCTAGAAATAAAAAGTTTCAGAGTGAAAGAACTAGAAGATAAAATTTAGAAAATGCAAATAATTTGAAATTAGAAGATGAAAATAAAAATCGAACTACTCAGAAATTATGCTGACTTTATACTGAAACAACTGCTTCTAAAATGTATTACCAAACCTAATGTTCTTTAAAGTAACAAACCCATACAATACAGCACTTCCTGGCATGCCATTCACTTGCTACAAGTCTCAGAAAAAGAAACCATCATCCATGTCATATACTCACAGCTTTCTTTCCAAGTTCTGTTTTAGACAGCGTAAGACTTCCTGCGAGATAACATCCTGGTCCTGCTCCTTTAGGTATTCTGTTCAAAGAAAGTAAGTTCAGTGTTAAAACCAGGTTCATTAAATTTCCAAGGAAACTACAATAAGGAAGCTAAAAAGTGGAAAAGCAACATGAGGAATTACCAAGCCTGAACAGAGAGACACTATCCAAGTATCATTTAGGTAGGTGCAGAGGCAGCTGGTTAGACATACATGGGGAAAACAGGACTTCAGTAACTTACTTGTCATCAGGCAGAGATGTAACAAAGAATGGCTGACTGTGCTTTGGTGGTAATGTCAAACTGTTGGATTTCTTCTTTCCTAAGAGAGCAAGGCTATGGTTTTCATAAATATCTAAACTCAAGGTACTAGACAACCTGTGAGAAACAATAAATGGAAGGTCTTTGATGCGATCCAGCTCACTGTTCTGCTCATGACGAATTTGTAACCGAATAGTGTAATCTCCTTTTTCCAGTTTCACAGAATACTGAAAGAAAGAAGTTCTCATAAATGTCAAGATTTAATATTTCACCATTCAAAAAAAACCCCAAACACCAGAAATAAGATCATCATGTTTTTCTTGACCCATATAGTTTTAGCTGGTTTTAAATATACTTGATTGCATGGGTTTGGAATCGCCTGAAAACATAGCAAACTGACTGAAAGAAAAAAACCCCAAGTTTCAGACCACAAAATAGGCACAAATCTGAACTCCTGTTAAGCTTTCAGTTCACAACCTCTGCAGGTTCGCCTTGATGCACTTTCAGTTTACCATGTTTGGGTGCTTTGTGATTGAGATCACAGAACATCTACTGTCTCAAATACTGTACCGATTTTCACGCTGAGGGACCCAGTATTCCTGTGAGAACTATGAATGAAGTTTAAAGAGTTGACAGACTCTTTGACCTGAGCTTGTTACTCAGTTAGGACTATGCAGATAGCATAATCTCCACTTATAAAAAACAACCAACCAACCCCAAAACAAAACAAAGAATCCTCCTCACACCCCCCACCCTGCCCCAAATCACCCAAGGAGAAAACCTCCAGATTATAAAAGTCTTAGTTTTGAAAACGTTCTTTCATTCTTTCTTTTCTGTCAACCTAAAAGGTCAGCAATGTGGATATTCGGAGCAGCAGCATGGCAAGCTTCCTTTCTGATGCTGCTGCAATAATACAAAAGGCAACCCCAAGTAAAAAGGAACTACTCTGCTTTCAGAATCTTCCTTTCCCTGTTGGCACTTTTTCCTGGATTAAAAAATTTTAAGTTGCTTTAGAATTTTCCCATGATGCACAATACCAGAGAGTTACAGCATGGTGGTCCACTAGGTGCAGGTAACAAAGTATTTTTTCTAGATTTTATGGCATCTTAAAATGCAGGTTAAGGAATAGAAATTTAAATAATACAATTTCTAAAAGAAATTTATATACTTGAGAGCATGTTTTTTGAAACTATCTTTCATACACTTCCATGATGCTCAATCTATCAAAATAAACATTACACTGATGAAGCTCAACTGTGATTTTAGATTGGTAAAAAAGTTTCAAAACAAAGAAAGTATGGAAAAATTTTTTTTTTCTTTTATTCCTCTCAAAAAGCTGTTTGGAGATATCAACAGCACAGAAGACAACAGCCTTCATGGATACAGAAGCCTCTGACCTATCAAAAGACAAGTCAAACTATAGAAAAAATAATGAATTCTTTCCATCTTGGAAAGAAAAGTTTAAGGTATTGCCTTTGTAAAAAACCCAAACCTAAAGACATGATTTTGAATTCACTTCTTGAGAAGTACCAGTCAAAATCACAAGTTAACAGCTTTTCCTCTTTTGCCTTCCATAAAAGTAAAAAAAAAAAAAAAAAAAATAATGTCCTATTTCATGGACACAAACCTGTCATTTTTTAAAATACAAATACACCACCACTGAATCTGTCTTCTTGTGAACATGTAAGAAGATTATACCTATGCATCAGGCAGGGCTGGAAGGTGAAAAAGAATGAAAATTTTCATAGTCTACAGGCAAAGAGAAGGTAAAAGAATTACATTACTCCATACCTGGTGTGGATAGGCATCTCCTGAACCCATTTGTCTTTTGTTCTGGTCAAAAATGATCCACAGTTGACTATCAAATTCAGATTCATACAACAATTCACAAAGAAGTGGACAGCTTGGAGTTACTTCTCCACTCTTTGGCTATTAAAAGAAAGGTCAAGGCATTTAACATAGTACAGAATAAAAAAAGTACAGTCCTTACATGTATCTTCAAAATGCTTGAAATGGATTACAGTCAACAGCAGCTCTCAATGGACCAAAACAGAATTCTGATGTAAAGTGTCAATCTAGTCCTCCTTTCTGACAAAAAGCTTGTTACAATTGACATCTGGTTTTAGGAAACACGCTGTACTTATTATTAACGACTTTTAAAAGAACAATTACCATAACCCTTACCTGATGGAAGTTGTATGTCAAAATCATCTCATAGAGTTGACGGTTGTTTGGTAAAATATCTCTGGAACCCAAAGGTTTTATTTTTGCACTAACTGGTCTGCAGTTAAACAACAAAAAACAGCAAAAGGTACTCTTGAGAAACATGTATTTTCTATCGAAATCTGTGTTGATTAAAGTAGAAGCATATTCTGAAGTACCACTGAATTCAGCACATGCAGTAACTGTCCAGGCAACATAAATTCCTCAGTTAAAATTAATGTCAGTTCAAAACCAAGGTTTAGTGACATTACAGACACAGTAAAAAAAAAAGTTGATGCAGCAAGCATGTCTAAATGATCAAAATTAGAAGTCATTAAAAAAAAATAAAGGAAAACCAGACTTCAGATTTACGAAACAAAAAATATATCAGTTTACACTTCCATTTGTATTTGTAATTAAAAAACTAATGGAACAGCAATTAGAAGGCAAAACTAACAGTTGATAATTCCTTGTTATAGAAGGTCATATCTGAACAGAATCTGTAAGAGGCCTTACAGAAATCCGAGTAGTAACAGAAAAATGTACACTACAGAGAGTGTATGTTAATTCAGATAGTTGGGAAAAGCTATTGTTCAGGGCAGTACAAACACCTCATATATTAAGCATCAAAGAATATAAACTAAATAATAATGATATAGGAAAATTTGAGCTTCAAAAATTAAGAGTAACAGAATCAGGGTGGCCTGGCATCATTTAAGTTTACATTTCATTCATTCAATCTGACAACCTTTTAACTACACGACTAGAATTTTTCTCCAAGATTCTGCCAGCTCTTTCATTGCCAAGAGCACAGACTAGTCACCCAGTCAGATGTGTGTACTGTGCCAGACCACATGTCCATTTAAACCAGGTTTCCTAGTCTGGCAGACACTAGATAGACTGCTGACAGAAGACTTAAGAAGCGAGTAATACCACACATGATACGTCTCCCTAACGTTCACTATGCCTCCAAGCATTTGAAATAAGAGACAGAATGAAAAGCCATTCAGTATTTTTTCTCTGTGTTATGACTCAATAGTTCATTCAAGAGATACTATTCATGTATCAATTTAAAAACATAAGTACTTCTCTGTAGTTTACTTAATTGCAGTTCATTTACTGGCCGAAGAGTGCCTTAAATATTACAAGGAGTTAAGAGCATCTCCATTTTTCAAACGAACTAAGTGACAAAGCACTATTAGGGGACTGTTTTATTTCCTCACTTGAGGCATATCAAATTGAATATTTCTGAATCTAACATTAGGTGACATGTTCATTAAACAGTAAACTCATAGTGACCTCAGTTCCAGTTACAAGTACCCAAAAAGCCCAGACAGAGCCCCAAGGTCTTCACTGACAGGCCCAAATAAAGGAAAACCTTGGATTACTGAGCACTGTGAAATTATCTGCCCCACATCTTAACAGTACTGCTTAAAGCACATGGCATTTCTTTATCCTTCTGAAGTGACCAACTTTAATAATTGCTGCACTGTTTAGAAATTTTCTGAGGTACCTTCATCTAAACCAGCATGTGTGAAACTGACAACAAGATAAACACAGCTTTCCACAAAAACTTCTGCACCAGATCCCACAAAAACACTTCTAAAGAAGCAAGAGAGAAGACAGTCTTCCCAGGTCAAAATTAGGCAGTATCTGAAACAGCTGCTTCAAAAAACCCGTAACAAACCCAAGCCAACAAACAGTAGCACCAAATAACTATAATTTGTTTTTTGGGGTTTTTTTTGTTTTTGTTTTAGATTATAAAGTGCCTCTTACTTTTAAGAATCTCCTTCAAAAGAAATGGAATATTCATTTTTTTGGTTTTTAAAATTAGCTTAAGGAAACTAATTTGTATGGAAAAAAATTGCCGTAAAGAAACCAAAATAGAATTAATTTATGCTTCCAAAGATACTTTGAATTTGACAAGAATATTACTGTAATCCTGAATTTCACTGTTAATGTGCTCCTGTTTTAACAGGATGCTCTACATACAAATAATTTTCTCACTCTCCCCAAACAGTTCCCCAGAAACTCTACCTGAGCGTTTGTACCCAGCTCTTCAGATTTATGCACGGAGCAATATCTTCATATTTCAACAGGGACTGAACATCAAACCGTACGATGCCTTCTGAAGCATGCTAAAAAAAAGAGTATAAAACGATTATGCTTCTGTGCACTTACAATATCAGATGTAGACCATCTGTTATAGCCCTCAAAAATACAACACAAGCTGTAATTATTTACACTAACAAGTAATACTGTGTGATTTTGAAAGTATCACAAGTGCATCTCTATTTTACAACAGCGGATATACTGGGAGTTGCAAAACTTTAGCAAGTGGAGCTAAAGTTTTTTTTATATATTTTTTATATATATTTTATATATAAAGTGTTGTAAGTACATAAAGTATTATAAGCAAGTGGAACTAAAGTTTCATTTATGTATTTTTTTTCCCTTCATAATTTAAATACTCTGCACAGAACTGCCAAATCAGACTTCGGCCAGGACTGGATTTTGTTTGCACATTTGGGATGATTTCCTTTCAATATATGCAAGTATTAGTCATCTAGACTATTAAAGCAAGTAGTTTATGGTGCTTCTTAGGATTATTATTACAGTATAGATTAACTCTGCAAAAAAGGAACAATACTACATACATAGACTTAATGATGGGCAAAATCATTTGTATCAGCATCCCATGACAAAGACACTGGTATACGAGCACCATTAAAACTTATTTTAAGAAAGTTACCAGTGCACAACAAGGAAGGGCAAACCTGTTCATATTCTCTCATTTTTAACTCTCCATTATTAATCTGATGTAATCCTCCCGGGCTGGGGGCAGCCACTGTGCACAGCACCACCAGCTCCTTCTTTTACTGTTCTAGACCTGGTACCTTAGCACACTGCCCCCACTATTTTTCCCCCAGTTTATTCAGCTCTTCCAAATTCATTCACAGGACAGCTATAATTGGCTCTCACCCTTAGCTGAAAAAAAAGGGAGGAGCCAGGATAAATTAGCATGCTTCATGTAGGTATTGCTGTATCACCTTTTGCAGAACTTTCTCTTGAGGGAGGCAGTGTCAAGCCAAGTCAGATTTCACAGGACAGCAAAGAACACAGGACCAAGACAGAGTACTGTAAATATTATGATACTAACATTTTAAGCGACTTTTTCAATATGAGCCTTACAGAGTATCACATGGCCTTAGGAATCATGACATTGACCCATCCACTGGGCCTTCAACTGCCTCAACTGTCCTACATGATGACTCTCAAGCCAAACATCATAATATCAATACATCACTGAACAGAAAATCAACTTGAATGAAATTTTAGTCTGGAGAGTATTGTCTTTTTAATAGTGGTAGTCTGAATATTCCAATTCAGTAACTTGTGGGCCTAGCAGAGTTTATTTACACAAACATGTGTAAGTGTATTTACAAGTTCAGCCTTTGAATATTTTTTCTACTGGTGTTGAACTCAGGGGTTTTGTTTTTTTTCCCTTTCTTTTCCCACTACTGATTTATAACAAAAAAGCAAAGAAAAAAATCATAAATAACGATAACTGGTATTTCTGTGGGATTGAACTCTGACTTACTCATTTTCAAGAGAGAACATGAGCGTCTCATATACAAAGATACTTTTTCTAAATACAGGCAAGAAGGAAGAAAGCTTTTTTTTTCCCTGAGATACGATAGGATTTCAGAATAATTCAAAATAAATACTCTGGAAAACTTACCATGTTTAGCTGAGGAGCACCACAAAGTACGCCATGGAAAGAAATTGTGTAATTAATGCTAACATCACTAAGGCTTGCCCACCATCGAGCAACGCAAAATTCAATGGTTTTTCCAGCCTGGGTAACAAAAGCAAAAAGTTAGACTCCAGCTCCCATTTTCCTCTTCTATTGACCCCAACCTCCCTCATCCCAAGCCAACAAAAACATTAGAGTACAGCTCAAAAAATGCCTCTTATCTCCAGTTTACTCCAATTGTATAGATTTTTACAGTACCAAGTAAGATGTTATACTTGGTTCAGAAAACACATGACAGCTCCAGCAAAACAGGATGACTGATGAACGCTCAGAACAAAGAGTGCTGGAATATACCCTGCACAGAAAGGTACAGCTTTTAAAGGTTACATCTTCCTTTCTTAGCCTTCAGACTAGGCAGACAAATTAGTTCATAGATGAGTTTAACATGTGTGCCCTAGAAAACATGTATCAGAAAAAGAGATCCCACTCTCTGCCTAAATAAGATGACATGATGCGTTCACTACTGTAACACACAGTTTCTTGGGTTTGAGGTTTTTCTTTGGAAAAAAAAAACCCACAAGTTATGCTACACTGCACGGATACATTATTTAATTTACCCCACATTATTCTATGATAACTTACTAAGACAGGAAATGCTTCAGTCACTGATCCTTTTTCTGGTAAGGATGAAAATTTGTAGAACTCATGACTTCTATATGCTTTTTGCTTCACTAGCTGAACAGCATGAAGCACAAACTTGGCAGTCACATCAGATGAACATGAACACACTGTCACTTCTAGATTAAAGAAAAACAAATTAAGTTTAGTTTCAAGGCCTAAGAATTTTAGAAGGAAAGCAGAGATTCACCGAGGAAATACTACTTTTACAAGTAATTTCTAATTTAGTAAGTTATGCAGCACCCCAAATGGCTCCATATGTGAAAAATGCTTATATACCAGTCATTTTCAAGGGCCCTTTCAGATCAAGGCAAACTAGCTAAGTTCAGAGAACAGTTAAAAGAAACACAACTAAATGGTGAAAATTAATCAGATAGTGCACATGTATAATTTGTACAGGATAGACTGCTGAATTCCAAATTAAGAGTCTTCTCACTAACTTCAGTCTAAATTAAAGACTTTTGAAATGATTATTATTTTGTAATCTCACACTGAAAGATGAGGAAAAAACCCTGTATTTTTCCTTCTTGCAAAATTATGTGCTCCTTGCTCCTTAAGAAAATCACGTTTTCTTCAGTTATGACATCTTCCAACACTACATCCATACACCATAAAAACTGGACAAACCTCAGATAGTAACACCTTTTCATAAACATGGGGCAGTCCTCCAGGTACCGGAAATCACTTCAGATTGTTATTTGCTGATTTCTTTAAGACTGAGAATCATGATCCTATTACACCAAAAACCATGAGATAATTTACAGTCACTACTTTAAGAGCTTGAAAATCAAACACGTATTTTACATACTCATGGGTTGAATCCTTCAGGATCAATTCAGGCAGAACTCAAAATGATTTAAACCCAATTTTTTCAAGTCTGACAGATGTGATTTTTCATTTACTTAAGGTGGTTATTTTCCTTACCAGCCCACGTAGATCCCTGTGGAACATCAATGAAGTGCCTTCGGATCTGACCAGGTTTAAAATGAACATCAGTATATGTCAGGTCATAGCTTGATGATTCATCTACTCTGTATGTCAAAAGGAAAACACAAATAGTAGTCAAACAAGCTAGGAAGCCAATTTTTGAAGTATTTTTAAATGCAAAAATACTCTAAAAATGTCTACGAAGCTATTTAGTCCTCAGCACCAATAATTTTAATCCATACTAGTACAGAATCTGACAGCACAATGTATCCAAAAGATGTAAAACATCAGCTCCACCACACCATGTAAGCACGCTCCCCACCTCCCTGAGGTTACAGTGCTTAAACATAAGTATCAAAGAGTCCTCATTTTCAGTGGACTTGCTTTTCTTGTCTGAGGGAATTGCCACTGAAGTGAGCCAAGGTATGAAAGAAGCAACATCTTCATGAGTTAGAGACCATTTACTCTTCCCCCCTACCTCAGGGCAGATTGTTCACCAATACTCTGCTTCCCTACCAACATTGTCAAAGTCATATATTTAAACCAACGATAGGAACACCACTAATTGTACATTCATTGTATTAAAGTCATGATCAAAGTTTATCCCAATATTCAATGGCCAAATAATGCCCTCTGCCCCTGAGTACTCTAGTCCACCAGGCAGAAATGAAAAAACAAACTCCAGTTGACCTACATGTATGAGTACTTTGCTTGATACTCTGTAAAACAAGCCAGAAGGCATCTGTCTTCTGATGGAGCAGCAAGCTGGTGCCACTGGGGCTAAGGCCACCAGAACACACTGCCTTCTGGCTGTCAGGACCAAAACTATAAAAATGTCACAGCTGCATAAATCTGCTGCAAGAATCTTTCCACATGTCTACTCCCTTAACAGTTAGTAGAAAGTTCATGAACTCCCAGAGTTCTGGGTTTACTAACCTTGTGGGTATAACGACAGTGATTGGAACTCTGAATAGAGGGCCTGCATTAGGCGTTGCTGTATCATATCCACACACCTAACAAAATAAAGCACAACCACTTAAAATGTTTGGTCAAAATTAAACTACAGGAGAGAACATTCAACTTAAACTAGTTACAGAGTATTTTGAATCTTTGTAGTAATTACTGAAAAAAAAAGGTCATTTGCCCACTGTCACCCTAGAAATAGTAAAACAGTAACAATCCCTGAGAAAAATTCTCACACTTTGACTCATTTCAGTCATTCAAGTTTTCAATCCACATTTGATAGCCCCTATATCAAAAGCTCAAGCTAAGTTTCAACTCAGAATTTGTCCCAAATAGACTTATTTTAGTTCATTTATTTCTGTTATATAAAAACATTTTTATCCTTTTCTCCCAGGATTATGTCTGATAAAATACAGTTTGATTTACCATGCATTTCACAGCCAAGCTTTAAATACTATCTCTGAAAATTATGTTCAATCATAGAATCACATAATGGTTTGGATTGGAAGGGACCTTAAAGATCATCTAGCCACAAATCTCCTGCCATAGGCAGGACCTTTCACTACACCAGGTTGCTCCAAGCCCCATCCAACCCGGCCTTTAACACTGTAAAAGATGGGGCATCCAACAGCTTCTCTGGATAACCCATTCCAGTGCCTCACCACCCTCACAGTGACTTTGCTAAAATGTTCTCATAAAGACTTGCAACTCTAAACATCTTAAGCAAGCACTTTTAAAGAAAAAGCTAGTATCATCTTCATTATGATCATCACTATGATCAACCGCAATGCAACACAAACATTTCATTGTTCATGTAAGGTTTGTGATAACGATAGAGCGCGTTGAAAAATATTTGTTGTTGGTGGGCATCTTTTGCAGAAGTGAAAGAAGATGGCTGGGAGAATAAATGAGAAATTTAATGGTTTTCTTATTAAATATGAAAATATTTGAATAGAGATGCTCAAAGTCACCTAAATCTTCTACCATACACAGCCATTACTACACATTTTTCTCCTTCACCTTCTAAAGTGGGATGTAGTAGAGGTGAGGAAGCAAGAAAAGACATCACATTACTGTACCAGGCAACACCTCAAGATAAACCAAAATCTTGGGTCCATTTAAGACAGCATGGCAAAACCAAGGCCAGGCCAGTCCTAAAGCCACCACAGAAGGGAGAAATATTTAACACCTTGTAAAACCACAAATCTCTATCCTCAATAACACAGGATTGAGACAAATAGTCAAAGGTTAAAATAATATCCAGAGGAAAAAAATCTTAATGGTTATTTATTTGGTTTATATTTTCTATATGATTTTACTTTTTAAACATAGATACTCCAAATTCTACTGGCATATACTACATCACATTATATAACATAACTATTGCTGAACCCTGAAAAGGAGTGTGGCACTATTTTCTAGTCTGTACAGAACACAATTTTATTCCCTTAAAAATTGCTTCTATAAAAATTTGATAGAGACCACATGAAAGTGCACACAATCTTGCTTAAAACACCAATACTTCCATACCTCTGTATAATGTACTCCTTCTCTCAGGCCACGTGGATCCACACGAATATTTATGTGTCGACACTGGTTCATGAGCTCTAAATGACTAGGACACTGAACCCATGGTGCATTTGAAGTTAAAGCTAAATGAAGCTGGAGAGATATTCTTTCAGTATTTTCTGTCAAGAAACAAATTTAAGAATCAAGTTAGTAACACAAATATGGGCACATAGTCTACTATAATGCAAAATTTGCTATTAAAATGCACACATTAATATCATTTAATATTTCAGGTGCCCAATTTCTTAGGGCACCTAGATGACAGATTCTGCCCAAAGGACAGTGCTCTATATTACTGCTTCTAACTTGACAAAAATAGCAGTAATATGCAGTAAAATAAAGTTTGTACCAAGCTTTCAAAGTCCTCTCCCCTGAAACAGTCAAACCTGACAAAGTCAAAGGCAGGATGATAAGCAATGCTTCAGTTACCCACAACATAGTCTGGAAGTAGGTTTAAGCTTCCTTCTATAAATAAATTCTTCCCTAATGAAGAAGAATACAATAAAAAGCAATCACATTGATTCTGAAGGTTATACTAATTAGCAAATTACATTATAGAGCAACCTAAGCAAGAAGAAAAATCTATTAATTTTGTCTTTGCAAACAGTCAGATTCTGTAAATTAGCTTCTATGTCAAAAAAATGCTAAGCTTCCAGGAAAGTATCCAACCCAGGTGAAATGTTTTAGCTACTAAAAACCAGCCTGCTGTTCCAAACATGACACTTTGAAAAACCTTTCAGGTTTGCTGGTCCTAATTAAGCTTAGCATAATTTTCAGACATTCTATCACATCTTTATTAGAGAAAAGCACACTCTTATCGGATGTAGTTCCCTTACAGGTACATGGGAAGCTCAAACAGAGCTTTGTCACCGTTTTATGCTTTTTGATGAATTTTCCACACTGATGCACAGTCAGGGGAGTGGTGGGGAAGCAAGCCTTTCTGTCAGGGCAAGATAAACATCAGGATGCAGTTGTGTTCGCAGCTTGGATGTAGCGCCGAGCCCGCACCCGACGCTCCTCGGGCGCAGGAGCCCCGCACCGCCCCCTGTCCGGCTGCGTTACAACTGCATCCCAAGGGAAAGGGGGGCCGCTGCTTCAAGGCGAAGGTTACCGTGGTGCTGTTGGTTCTGCTTTGTTCTATGTATTTTTAGAAAAAGATCTGTTATTCTTTTTTCTACATTTTTGCGAGAAAGCCTCTTAATTGAGACGCTATAATAATTTGGAGGGAGAGGTCTTATTTCTATTCCAGAAAGGTTCCCGCCTTCTTTGATGGATGTTTAAGCAAGAGAAGCCTCAACAGACAGACTGAGCAATAAGCTTCCCTTAACCACTTACTATAATTTCTCAGACTCAGTCTTGTTGACGACACCAGACATAGCACAGAAATAACAACTGGACAGGTATTAGGGAAACAACATCATGCTACAAGCTGCTCATCCACTACAAATGCCTAACTGTTTTCAGATTGCCTCCAGCAGAACAGTCTCGTGTACAATTACTTTATTTTTTGTGTGTCATGTGTTTTTTGCACTAATTGCAACATAAGTGGTCAAACAACTAAGTTATTCTGATTCAGTAACCTGTCCCAATTCACATCCTTTCTTCACCTGAGCAAACTCACATCTCTGCCACATGTCAACCTTCTTGAGGATCACTGGTTTTAGGAAAGGAATTAATCTCAATAAGAAGCTCTCATATGGCTCATTTTTCAGATACAGCATAATTCAGTCTCTCAGTAAGTTCCAATTTCATTAAAGCAGTGAAAAACGGTTTACAGAAAAAAAAGATGTCATATCTTATTTTGAACTGCCTAAGTTACTTTTACCCTGTAAGTAAAACCTGTATCAATTCCTGTATTGACCCTAGATATATTTATGTTTATCAATTATTAGATACTGAATGGAAGCCTAGTTTGTTAAACAAGAGTTCTCAAGTTGTGGAAACTTCAAGTCCAAATCTAAAATTTATAGTCTTTAAATTAACTGAGGCACTGATTTCTAGGTAAGTACTTTCATCTTTAGAACAGTCAAGACATCCTTTGTCAAGAGCTATCTACAATAAAAATCCAGAAGTTCTGCAATTCATCAGAGATATTTGATATTTAAGTACTTTTCCCTGGCCCCACAACTTCACTTTAAATTTCTACAAAATAAAGAGAGATCCCTTTCTTTGAGAGGAAGCATGAAACAACAGACTCCTTCAAAACATGAAAGCACTGCAGTTGTAAGTCTGAGGTTAGAATGGAAAAGTTTTACTTGCATGCCTTAATTTACCATGAAATTTAGAACTACAGTGACTCCTTTTCGAGTACAGATTCCTATTGCTCCTTATTATCACAGCTTTTTGCTTCAAGATCATGCTTGTATTTCCCCACCCACCTCCACATACAAAAGGTCTTTCCTACCTGTATTCTCAGGAAAGACAGGTTCTATGCCAACCCCATGATCAGATGGTGCAGCAATCTGGGCTGGATCTCTGAGGTAGATTCCACGATTGCTGCCAACAGTAACTGTAAAGCCAATGTTACTTGTGAACGATGAATTCTGAATGAGGTAGTCATAGGCTTTATCAACCTGTTAGAAAGAACAAGTTCTAAATTATCAAATTTCAACTTAATAGTAATTTATGAATACTCTCTTCAATATGAAGTGTTCAGAAGGCACAGCAACAAACACTGAAGCACCTCATACACTACCTGAGACACAAGTGCTTGCACAATACCAAGTACAGAAAATAGAGGCAACTTTGTCTGTAACAGCCACACAGAGCCCAAAAAGCCAAGAATACTTAAAATAATAATAAAAAAAGGACAAGACTCCTCTGCTACAAATCTATCAAAAGATTCGTAATAGTAGTTTTCCGAGATAGCTTCAAAGACAAAGAAGACTTCAAGGCCCAAACCTGTGATACCAATTTAGGTGACTTTTTTTTATACGTGGAGCAACACTAGTTAAACATTTTAAACAATAAAAAGTTGAGCAACTCAAAAGAGACAGGCAATATGGGATGCCCATATAAGTTCTATAAATTGATATGAAATAAGTGCATCAGGTTGTGAAATCCAGCCCTGGGTCTAAGTAAGTGAGCTGTCACAGTAAACTCACATGACAAATTCAGCTTATGTTTTAAAAACACATTGTTCTACCTTGCTTGCTATTTTATTGACTACAAAAATCTGACATTCTCTTCTACTTGACAGCAAAGTACCTTCACTAGCAAGACTAGGGTGCTCTCCTTTGAGACAAGTGGACATACAACAGCTTTGTCTCACACATCAGTTTTAACCACATTTTAACACATGCTTTAATCACAGGCTACTAAAGCACAACGTATGTATGACTGGTACATTTCATTTTCCTGCAGCAATGCTTTTTATTTGATGTGGCTACACTGCTGCCTTTTGTGTCATTACAGATGTACTTAGCAGACATGACCTACTATGTTCTAGCATTTCCAGAACATAAGTTTAGGGCTAAGCATCTTGAAGAGTTAGAGAAAAATCTCAGTACTACTTCTGACTAGCATGGGAAGTACTGTAGGCAAAAATCAGCAGCAGGTCTGTAAGAATACAAGATTATGAATAAGGAGACACCAATTCAGTATGCCTTCATCATAAAAAGAATCACATCACAGACTGCCAAGCTACTTAGAAGTCCAAAGGATACAATGAGCACTTCAGTGCAGGCCCACAGCAAAGTCACTGCACAACTGCAGCTGTACTCCTTTGTGAATCAGCGTGGGTATCTGTTTTTGCTGCCCAGAACTTACAGTTCCAGCTTTTGTCTGGACAGGGCAAGTTCACCTCTCTCTGACAATAGATAAAAAACATTTTTTGATATTAAGACAGAATTTAAGCACACAAATTCAAATGTGGGTGATAAAAACGTGCATCCCACTTTTATGTCCATGTACCTTTTTGATCGGTCTAAGAATGTGTCCAGTTAACACAATTATTCTACAATAACTGCATGCTGAAACTGGAAGAACCTTCTCATTCCTCCTCCTCTCCCAGTACATTCTCTTCCTCTTACCCAATCCGAACTGAGAATCAAGTAGCATGGGAGCAAACTGAGTGAGATCACTTAGAATGCTGTTTTTTTGTGGGTTCATTTTCCACTATCAGTTACTTATATTTTGCTGGGGGTTTTGCTAGCAAATACCTGAATAATACCATGTCCTTGTGCAAATACTTCTATGTTTTCAGCTTTCACTGCAGTATTTTCTAAAGCTCTTCTGACAGAATGAACAGTGTAGTGAATATCATTAGCTTTGAGTCCTGAAATTAAAAATAAGGGTGTTATCGGATATAAGAAAAAATTTGAAAGCTACAGCACTTTTTCTAAGAGGAAAAACCATCTAATCTCTTTTATATGACCCATCTAATTATAACATTGTAGCACATTACCTGACAATACTAATGCAATGCCTCCACATGCATTGGGAGAAGACATGGACGTGCCATTCATGAGTTGTGTTCCTCGCAAAGTCCAGTTTGGAACAGAAGCAATAGCACCTCCTGGGGCACTGATACTGACTCCAAGGGCTCCATCAGTGCTAGTGATAAGAAACATGGTTAAAAACCAAACTCCTTTTTCTGCACACTTTATCTTGAAGTTATCAGTACACTTCAACTAAATTTTAGGTTTAGGGAACATTCACAATCTATTACATCCTTAAATCCATTAACCCATTAAACCAAGAAAAAGCATGTTACCAAGTGACAAATTAAAATGTCACATTAATCATCAGCTATGCCTGTTTTACAGTGAAAGGTTCCTAAATTTTCACTTCTTCGGTACTCTTCAGTTTAGCCAGCAGAATATCTTCTGAGATTTGAATTAGAATATGCACACAAACAAACCTATTAAACACTTCAATACATAAACCAGCATTTTACATAGGCTATTCAATGGTTATTATTTTTAAAGAAAAATAGTAAAAGGGAGAGGAAGGCCAGAAAAGGTCCAAACCCCAGATCTCTAATTTTCTATGGTGCCAGTTCACTACCAGGTCAAGTTCTGAATTACAACACACAACTTGAAACAAGGAGGGCAGGGGGAGAACACAAAATGAGGCATGTCAAGAGCTGGATCAGGATTAGCTGGGCCTATCTTTCACAAGCATATTTAAGAACAGAGCAAGGACCTCTAGCACAGTTAGAGCAGCATCTAGTTTTCAACTCTATGAACCAGATCTGCTACATCTTTCCTGCTCTTGATACATGAAAATCGCATTGCTTAAATAAGGACAGCACTGTACCCAAACAATTGCGTTCCGCAGAGAGGTGGGATATTAGAGATGGTATTTACATAGCACACTAACAATTCATATGTCCAAAATCTGTCTCAAATGAGAATCCTCTAAGTATGATACTGTAATGTGATGTTCGGACATATTTTATGACAGACATATATAAATCCATAGAAGGTTCTGTACCAGAACACCTCTGGAGAAGCAGTGCACAGCACATCTGCCTGAAAGTCTCTGCTGCTTACTTGGAGACAGACTGATCCCCTGCACCAAGGTTGCTGTAGAAAAGCTTTATGAACACTCCAGTCAGCTGCATGTTGCACCCTACATAAGGGGAATCCTCCTTTGGCCAGACTTGGGCCTTTCAGATGACATATATGCTCACTCTGACTACTTTACAATGCGCAGTGACTAAGCACACAAAACACAGTTTTTATATATATGTATGTGTGTATGTATATCAAAACCAATTACAAATCTTTCTCCCTTCCTCAGCTGAAGTCAGAGGCAACATTTCATTTCCCTACATGCAACATGACAATGCTTCATAGCAAGATTCTTGAAACAATATACTTGCCTGTAAATATACAAACACCATGACAGAACAATTCTAAAGACTAAACAAAGGTAAGAAATCAAGAGATGTTACACTCTTGCTTCTTCTTTTGTCAACCACATCACTAACAAATGCTTCTAAGACATGAAATAAAAATTGAAGTTTACATTATCCCTAGATTTTCTTTTATAGTTCTTTGAGGTAATTTTCTATATTGTGAGGTAGAAAAAATTTTTTCTTTGCCTACTCACACCTCTGCTGGACTCAAGCAAAACACTTGAATAAGTTGTGCCATCACAGCCAAGTCACTGAAGCCAGAAGTAGCACCACTGCAGTAACAGTATTTCTTTTAATCTTTAGCACTTAAGGGAATATTTAACTTCACCACACTAACTTAATGAAGTAAATGCTATGGAAAAAAATATTAAAAAAAAAAAAATTAAAAAACCTAAACAAATTTCCAAACAACTTTTCAGCAACTTTTATCATCTCTGAATAGATATGCACCCAGAAACATTTTTGTGAAAAATACAGGTTGTGCTGAGGCAGTTCAATGGTATTCCTCCTCCCCCAGGAGTTCCTGAGCCCTATGTACAAAGGCCTTCCCAGAACAGCAGGTTATCTATGCTCTTTCCACAGGAAAGAAATACTTTTATTCTGGTATTAAAAACCACTTTTAGATTTTGAATTACCTCAAAGTAATGAATTTATTCTAAGAATATAACATACCTAGGCCCTCTGGATGACCAAGTATATTGATTTGCTGGCAGTTTTTCTCTTAGAGAGTATTCAGCAATCATCATGTCAGGTGATACATAGGCACCAACACCTGTAAAAAACATTGAAGTTGTTTAGATGTAATACGATTTTTTATTAAAAGCTAAAGTAAATTATTTCTGTGGTTTAAATTCATGAGAAAAATTCTTCTTTGACATTTAAAAACAGAAACACACATTTTCCATCTCATTAAAACCAGGTATTTTTGCAAAGTAAGTGTAAAGCTGCATGCTATGCAGTAACAACACTGATGGGCACACTGTATAATACTAAAATATTCATCTTCTACATTTCTTTCACAACAGATGCCTTTTACTTATCTCCGTTCTCTCCTGCACCTCTTTGGGTGCATTTACACTGCTACAAACTACAACCATACCTCAAAGCAATCCACATGAATTGGTTCATGTTTGCATGGCTCACAGTTGCACCACCTGGTTCAAATGGCCACATCCACACAATTCAGAGTTATGGGACAGTCATTACTGTGTATTGGTTCAAAGTGTGCAGAGTATGTAAATGACTACATCAAAGCCTCATAAAGTAGCTTTGTCAAGGATGCACGTTACAACTATGCCATTTACCTATTCTAAAGCGTACACTCCACTTTGTTTACAGCACAAGCACTATCAGGATGGTAGAAAACTACCATACCAAAGCTGACAAACTTGGCAAGGCCCACATCCATGTCTGTGTGAACTAAGCCAACCTGTCAGCTGTATTTTGCTTTACCCTCAAAAGACAAAAAATCCTATCTGGTTCTCTCCAGATGGAGGACAAGGAGCAACCTACTTGGTATGCAGAGTGAATGATCACCCAGCTTCTAGAGTGATACAAGAAATAAGTTGAAATGACAGAGTAGATGTACTCTCGGAGCAAAGCCAATGCAGACTTGAAAAGATCTTGTTAGTTCCAGTTCCAACCTTCAGTCTCAGTAGTGAATTCATTGCAGATTAACTTTTAGAAAGTAATCAGCATTAATTCTACTAACTGCCCTGAAATAGCAGCTCTCCAGCTTTCAAGACTTCATGCTAGTCTCCTTTAATGAGAACTCTGAGACTTAACAAGCATCTTGTGTAATACAATAATGAGGCAAGAGGATTTATATAAAAATTAAGACTAAGGAAGTTACTTCTGAATTCTAGACATTTTCCTAAGTCTTATTACTCAAATTCTCACTGAAATATCAAAAACACATATTAGACCATCAGAAAAACAATTTTTATGCCAGTAATAGACTTGCACAGAAGTGGTACTGCAGCTGGAAGGATTCCTCCCCTACAAGGACTAGTCTCAGTCCCAAAATGGGATTATTTTATATCCAAATTAAAATTGTTTCACTACAAATAAAACTCAGTATCTGATGAAGACAGATGACCCAAAACCATAATTCTGACAATTAAGAATACATTGTAAGACTTTAGAATCATATTTTTTATAAGTTGCATTTATCAGCAGCTATTGGTCTGAGCAAAGTGGCGTGCTTAAGCAGCTACACTTAAACTCATCCTGAAATGTTCAAATAAGTCAGACCAAAGATTTCTTTTGCACATTTTACGCAAAGACACATCAAATCAAGGCCATTTGCCTCCCACCTCTCATTCTACTTAAGGTCTTGCAAGAATTACAAGAAGGTACCTAAATCTGTATACCTTAGCATACACCAACTGCCTCCCTCAGAATCAATCTTGTAGTCCACCAGTCTGACAATTTTTTTAGATTTATTTCAGCAATCACACATGTAACAGAAGTACAAAGTTTGAAAAGACAGAAACTGAATATTTGCAATTTTTTTTCAAAACAAATTATTTACCTATTACACTAGATGTAGTTCCACCAGGACATCCTACTGTAGAAAGGCAAGGACCATTATTTCCTGCACTTGAAACATAGATTACATTGTGTTTCCACACTGCTTCATTAATCACTTCACAAATTCTCCTGAAGGATGACAAAAAACCAGAGTCATTTAATTCACAGTATTGCTTTCTTCCACAGGACAAAACTGCCATTTCTAGTAGAACTTCTAAGCAGTCACCAAACAAGGAATATTATGCAGCCGTCTTCCCACACCTAGCACAGGTGGTTCCAGTATAGAAGCTGACCACAAAAATACCTTCTGGTTTTAAAGAGGAGTAACAGCTATGTAGCAATCTCAGGTCTTCAAAAAATATCCCACAGATTATGTGGTGTTACAGCTACAAAAACTCTATTAATCTAAAATATTATTTACATATATAAATTTGTATGCTCTATATTTGTACATATTATCAATTAATAGCTTTTTTGATGGGTTTACTTAACTTTCAAAGACAGTTTAAAATGTAAACTGCAGTTTCTAGCATATATGAATCATATGGGGCTGGACAATCCATTCTTAGGGACAGTCAATTTACACATAGCTCAATAAACGTAACTCCACTTCTGTGAAATTAAATACTTTAACCACAGTTCTACTCACCCAGAATTTGGCCAGTGTGTTGCTTCTCCATAGCTATAGTTGACAAGATCACATTTGTATTTTATTGTTTCTATCATCTGATAAAGTAAAAATAAAAGACAAAATATATACTAGTCATGGAATAAGTCACTTAAGGAATGATGAAAAACATCTGCTTAAACTGATCTGCTACATATCTAAGAAATAGGAATAAATCTCTTTTGACTCTAGAAAATAATTTTCTTCAGTCAGTTAAGTACTATTGTACCAATGAATAAAGAGAATTAAAACAAACCACTGCCTGAACTGCCTTATTCTTGCCATGTTCCAAGCTATAAATTAAGACATCACCCTAAGAGAAAACTGGAGACATCATCAGTTTTGTCTCTAATGTCTCTCCTCAATAAAATAAAAATCTTCTCCTGTGCAGTTCAGTAGAACTCCAAAAAGTTGCAAAAACATTATTGCACATCTTCATGTTGCAATATCAAAATATTCTATAGGGCACAAAGATAATTTTCTATTTTCGGATCCTTTTCTTGTGTAAAGCTTTTTCCCATCACCTCACTATATTAAAAACATCTTGGCCCTTTAATCTTTATAAGGCATGATATTTTTTCTCACTTTTAATAGAGTTAACACAATTTCAGCCACATAGGTAGATACTAGTCTCTATTCTACATTTAGATAATTATAGAAAGCTTAAATAAGTAACTATAAAAAATGCACACACAACACAAAGAACTTTAAGCAAGCACACAAGTAACTTCACCCATGTGTTAAGCTAGTCAGACACACTACAAGTCTGTCAGTCTGGAAACACTCTGTAAGTGGTCTATGCACCAGAAATCTTGTTTTATATTAAAACATCAGTCTTAAAATACACTTTAAAATACATTGTAGTTGTTTTTTAATTTTTTTTTACTGAGTGGGTGGGTTTTACATGTGTTTTTTGTTGCTGTTGTGGTTTATTTTTTGGGGTTTTTTTTATGGGGGGGGGATTGCTTAGGTTTTTTTGTTGAAAATATCGTAGAACCATAAAAACATAGCCTCTAAGCACGCAGAAAGGGTTATTGCAGAACGGTTCACAATATTCTACACTTAAGTCACAGTGCTGAGATTAATAATTCATTCAGTGAAATACTCACAGCTCTTATTAGACCAGTGCCAGTTTCCATTGTACTTAGTCTCGTATCCCCAATCTTGATTGCAAGAATCTGAGCTCCAGGAGCCACACCATTTCGTTCTGGTTCTTCTGGAAAGTATCCAGCTGCAATACTAGCCACGTGTGTTCCATGTGCTCCTGCACAAACAAAAAGTGTATATGTTTGGTGAACTTCATTTATATCAATTTAATATACTACAGCTCAACTAATTTTCATTTATTGAGCTATAAGCATATAAATCCAGTCAGTGGCCAGTCACCAGTGGTGTTCACTATGGCTCAGTGGGGCCAGTCCTGTTTAACATCTTTATTGATGATCTGGACAAGGGGATTGAGGGCACCCTCAGTCAGTTTGCAGCCAGCAGTAAGCTGGGTGGAAGTGCTGATCTGCTGGAGGATAAGAAGACTCTATAGAGAGATTTGGACAGCCTGGATCAAGAGCCTGAGGCCAATTGTATGATGTCCAACAAAGCAAACAGCTTTTTGAGGAGAAAAAGAAGGCAGTGGGCAGAGAGAAATGAAGCATTAATTAAATTCCACTAACAAAAGTTACTTCAAAGGCTCAATGCTTCCTACTTAAGTTATGAATATTATACCTGAGACAACTCAGATAGCGGGGATTAAGGAAAAAAAACAGAAATGGAACTGCACAGAAACAGAGAAAGTAATCTCTGAAAGAATTACCATCAATTTAGAAATCAGAACTGCTTTTGTGGTGGTTTTGTAGTTGGGATAGTTTCATGAGGTATTAAGAGCATTTTTCAAATCAAATACATCCATACCACCCTAACCACTCAGGATGCTTCCAAAATATGACTAAAGAGTACACCGATATAGGTTCAGAGTGGTTGGATCGACAACTATAGTGACATCTGACATAAAAAAAAAAGTTTGTATGAACTTAAATAAAGACCAATATCCATTTTGCCCACAGATATATTATTTAAATTCTTAAAGCATGCAAACACAAAACACAGCGACTAAAATCAATCATCTATATTTAACAAACAAAACAGAGTATTTTGAAAGTAGGTTCTCTCTAGCTTAGGCTTTAAAATGCAGAAACATCTTCAACATCGCCTAAGTCCACACATTCTAGGTATACATGCTCATGTATAAAATGGAAGCAAGTTTGGGAATGAGCTGTCATTACAGGTTTAGTTCAGGAAATCTGAATATCAATCTTAAATGCCATAATAATGAATGCTGTATTAAGACAGCTGCTTCAAGCCATCACAAATACCAGAATCAGGACCCAATACAAACTGCTGCTTCTCATAACACCAACTCAGCAGCAAGATTACTTTCATTTACCTCCACTTGTCACAATGGACAGGAGGTTTCCATCATCATATATATTTACAGAGTAATTCAACATCTCAGATGTTCCAAAAGATCCATATTCCTGAGCCTCTTTGTAGGTTCTCAGCACTGTACAGTTAGTTAAGTCACCACTCTCACTTGTATCTATGCAGGCTCTGTTGACAAAAACAAACAAAAAGGCAGTTTTCCAGCTGCTGCAAACTTTATGTTATCTCCCCCCTCCAGCACAACATAGGACAAAGACTTCAAGAAGTTTGGTTCTGTGTTTATGGTATGTTAAGTCACTATGGTATCTTTAAATCACTATTTTAAAAACTGGTTGTTTACACTTAGAAACTACAAAGATTTCTAAAAAATACCTGATTTTCAAATGCTACTAAATTCAAACAAATCTGCCTTTGAAAAGCAAGCATATGAAAATTCATTCAATTTCAAGGCAGAAATTTTACTAAATCTAGCTGTTCAGCGTTGATACACGGACATTTGAAATCTTACTGTTTTGTATGATGCACATTATCAGTCAAGAAATGTGCCATGTTACATCTTGAAGTCTGTGCAGACACCTGTTTTGTCTTGCATTTTTTTTCCTATTCCCAATGGATACCCAAGGCAATTTTATTCTGCTTCAGCAGAAAATCTCACAAGGTTCCATTCATATCATGCTGTCTTCAGTTTTATTCTACCTCATCTTCATGTGAGATCAGAATTTTGTCAAGAAACTCAATCAATACAGTAGGATTTTTTTAAGCAAAAAATATTTAAAACCTCCATAAAAAGAGGGCAGATTTAAAAGTTAACAAGACTCCTCATTGCAAGTTGTTGTTTTATGTGTAAAACAAGACATTTGAGACAAGTTTAGACATTTACCTCCAGGTCTCACCATCATTCCACACCAGACAATCATATACTGGGCCAGGATCACTGTATTTTTTCTCAAAAGAATTCAACAATTCCACTTGATTTTGAAGTTCTTCCTTTATTAGTTTATTTACCTAATAAGGCAACCAAAATTCAGTTACAGTACTTTTAAAATTATTAAAAGATAGGTAATCCTACACTCCTTTCTGACATTATACATTTGTTCCATTAGTTCCTCAGGAATATTAGATTACCCTAGGAGTCTCAAATATAAAGTAATAATCTGAGGCATTTCTGGTACTTCATTGAAATAATTCATAGTTTACAACAGAAAAAATATGTTTAGAAGATTCTAAGTTAGAACACAGCAAAGACAGTGGCTTCAAAAAATAACACATTAAATTAAAAATAAAACTTACTAAAAGTATCTTACAAAGTTTTTGAAGTAATATCATTTTCATATTTGACAACAACTTCAGAAAGTAAACAACACTAAGTAAATCAAATAACCATCTATACGAAGACTTTTTAAATTAATCAGAAGATACACTGGTAAGTTAACTGCCAAAATAATCACAAGTATTTTCCTTTACTCATGTGATGACATTCATCACATGTGACATTCATGACAGGTGACTTTCATCCTGTCAACCAGTAACAAATTGTTGCAAATAAGTTTATAAACTTGGACTTCTACAAACCTGTGAGGGAGAGCTATGAGTAGCATCAAATTCTTCTTGTTTCCTACAGGCTTCTGCTAGAGCCAGTCTGTGAACAGGATCCCAGAGCTTTTCCTTGCGTTCTTTCTGTAAAATAAAACCAGGCTCCTCACCATACTGACAAATACATGTCATAGTACGGTCTTCAAAAATAATTTGAAAATTCTGATTTGACACACAATGGCTAAAAACATCCCATACAATACTATAAATAAACATAAATTGTCACAGAGAAAAAAAAAGGGTATTAGTAATTTCTAGACTTTTTGCCTCAAAGAACCACTGTGAGGAAGACCACTGAGGCATCTCCTGTGGCTCTGAAAAAAAAAAAATCACAGAAGAAATTGATCTTATCAAAAATAAACAGAAATCAGTGAGAGAATACCTCTCAAGCACTGGTTAGCAGCCTAAGTGTGCTAGCAAATCACATGTTGTGGTTTTCAAAAAAAACATTAAGAAACAGAACAGTGAAATATGACCATACACCTGAAACAAAAGGTATTTCCTTACCTGAATCCTCTCCTTAAGAGCTTTAGGATAGATATCATAGCCATTTTTTATGCCAATGTGATATTTGCCTGAAGGATTCACCCAGTTTGCTGGAATCTACAGAAAAGTATATCCAGAAAGAGGTTAACTATAGTATAAAAAAACCAAGGAAAAACCCCCAAAACCAAACAAACACCCAAAAAATAAACCCAAACAAAAAGACCCCAAGACTGTGTTAACAGAGCTTAGCAGAACAGACTTGCAAATATTGCCAATTTAATTCTGTCCCCAGGATAGCAGGTACTGCACTGTTTCAACAACATGACACTGCAAATTCAATCCAGTTCCAGAAGAACTGGTATCAGTTTCTGTGACACCGACATTGAACATCTGATATTGATATTCTACTTTTAAAACATAAAGCCCCAGCACTGACTTTACTGGCCAGAGGAAATGGGGAATAGTACTATTCTATGCATAGTGAGACTTCAGTGAGCCTACAACTAAGTTCGCACAGATTTTTCAGTCTCTAAAACTATTTACCATGAGCCTAACACAATTCCTCTTGTAGTTTATGCAAATGCAGAAAATAATAGCAAGTTTTAAAGACAGAACTGTGTCTGGTATTTTTAAAGCATGTTAGCATATTTTCTTCAGTCAGTTTCCAAAGGTGTATCAGATACTGTTTTGAATGAATAATTAAACAATTATTAAGCACACAAAAAAACACTGTACACACCCCCATTCGGCTACAGAAATATTAAAAATGCAGACATATGAAAAGTAAAAGAAACACTAAGCAATCTGTATGAAGATGAGCAGTCCTGTATTAGTTTTGGATAAGATTCGGTTTGCTGGCTTTGGCTGGGCTAGGGTTGATTTTCATCATAGTAGCTGGTATGTGGTTGTATTCTGGATTAGTGCTGAACACAAGGATGTTTCAGCTGTTGCTGAGCAGTGCTTGCACTGAGTCAAGGCTTTTTTTGCCTCTCACCCCACTCCAGTGGGGAGCAGGCTGGGGATGCACAAGTAGTTGGGAGGGGAGACAGCTGGGAAAGCTGATTCCAGCTGACCAGAGAAATATTCCAGACTCTATGGTGTTATGCTCAGCATATAACCTGGGGAAAGAAGGGAGTATGTTCAGAGTGATGGTGTTTATCTTCTCAAGTCACCATTACCCATGACAGAGTCTGGTTTTACTGGGTATAGCTGAACATCTGCCTGTCCATGTGAATTAGTGAATGAATTCCTTGTTTTCCTTTGCTTGCACACATGGATTTTGCCTCACCTATTAAACTGTCTTTATATCAACCCATGAATTTTCTCACTTTTACCATTCTGATTCCCTTCTTCCCATACTGCTGGGGATAGAGTGAGCAAGAGGCTATGTGGTGCTTAATTGCCAGCTGGGCTTAAACCACAAAATCTGGTTAAACCAAAGTAAGTTCTGCAGAAACTGAAATAGGTGCTATATTTGTTGTTAAGTAAGCAAGAAGATGATGTTCAGTGGTGTCTCTGTATAACCAAATACTCACTTTTAAGGTTCTTCCAGAAAGACCAGTAATTTCACCATCTTTAGGTTCTACAATGGTACATGTAGTTACATCACCACTGCCTGTTGTGTCAATTATATCGACTATCTTCGGTTTCCCATCAGTTGTAATCTGAAAATATGAGCACCGAAAAACTGGAAATGTAGTTGATTCCCTTTAGCACACAAACCAGGAAATTTTCATTATTAAAAACATCAACTAACTTTATTAGATACCCAAACTTTATCTGAAGGACATAAAACCAACTTGAACTTGGTTAAATTTTCAATGAACTAAGATCAACATCTTTCTGGTTTATACAAATCCACTTATTTCTAATAGGGACTTAGAAGAGAAACAAGTGAAAGAACACAGCATATGCAGCCTCATTTTAAAATGAAGCTTAAATTTGCAGAAACTACTATCTGCGATCAAATTATTTGCTGTATTGCTTCCATCCTCCCATTCTGGCTAAATTTTACAGTAATGAGTGCAGAACTAATAAAATGAAAGGTGAATTAAAAGCTCTCACAAACTCAAGTCTCTTAACAGAGTTTAACCCCAAAAGGAACACAAGTTACCATCTTCTTACGTTTCCTATTTCAAGGATTCTGCTTCACTATTAGTACCTATGGCTACATACACCAAATACTTGTATAAGGAGTGTTTTTACCAGGGCAGGGAGAAAAAGAGCTGACTATCTATGAAGAGTTTATGAGTGTACATTTAAAGCTTCCTCAAATTAGATCAAAACTAGCTCTGATGGACTTTATAGTAATTGTGGGTAACTAAACATCATAAAAAAAAAACTACTAACCCATCTAACATACCTTTCACCAAGAGGAACCTTCTATACAATTACCAATAGTATAGTTAAGATTTTTTTCTTTTTTTTAACATCTAACAAAAATACACAAAGTTACTTTCTTGTAACAACATACTTCCTATGAGTTTATTCAGCAAATAAACTATACTCCATATACAGTAGCATTTGTATGAGGAGCAATATGAATTCAGAGGGCTGGAGCAGCCCTCCTATGAGGACAGCCTGAGTGAGCTGAGGTTGCTCAGCCTGGAGAAGAGAGGGCTCTGGAACAACCTTATACCAGCCTCCCAGTACCTAAAGAGGGCCTATAAGAAAGCTGGGAAGGAACTTTTAACAAGGCACTGACAGTGATAGGACAAGAGAGAATGACTTGACACTTAAAGGAGAATAGATTCAGACCAGATATAAGGAAAACATTGTTTTTTACTATGGGGATGGTGAAACACCTGAACAGGTTGTCTGGACAGGTGGTGTATGCCCCATACCTGGAAACATTTAAGGCCAAGGTGAACAGGGCTCTGAGCAATCTGATTTGAAGATGTCCCTGCTCACTGTGGCAGGGTTGAACTAGCTGGCCTTTTTAGGTCCCTTTCAACCCAAACCACTATATGATTGTATGAATGTATCATATGCACATATTTTTACAGTTCTACAATGAAGACTGATTTAAAAAAAAATATCAATCACCTTCCCCACGTCTCCTATAAAATAACTACACTCAAAGTGAAAAAAGTTTCTGACTCAGAAAAGCATCAACATTTGATGTTTTCTACCATTCAAATATTTGGTATTGTTGCCTTTGTTCTCTATTAATAATTTTGATGCCAGGTGTAATATATATGGCAGGTAGTTTTCTTCCAACCATGCTCTGGAATTGTGGATTCAGCTGCTAGAAGTTAACAACACATTCAAGTTGTTTCATAAAAGTCTCTCTGTTGCTGCCAAAAGGACAAGGATCGGGCTTTTACCACACCTCAGTGAGTAAGTACAATACTTCCATGGTCTCAAATTCTCATGGTTTAAAAAAAAAACCCACAAAACCAACAAAACACCAAACAAAATCCAAAATAAACCCCATATAACCCAACAAAATAACCCCCAAAACTCAACAACAACAAAAAAAACCAACCCAGAAAAATAACAAGCAACCTCCGCTAATAAAGAAAAGGCTTAAACAGCTAAAAAAAAAAAGAGAACCAAACAAAAAAATTCTAAACCCATAGCAGCCATAAAAAGAACATCAATTTAATTTCCCAGAAGGCAACAAATACTGCTTTTGAAGAGGCTTACTAAGGAAGAACATCCATTACAGAAACCAGCATTGCTATTCTGTTCATAGAAATTCATGTTCACTTAAGAAAATCGCTAAAGCATGTTAACCTGGTAAAACATCCACTGAACAGCAGTTACATAGTGAAAATTTACTTGGGGAAGAGCATGTAGGCACTAAACCATACAGTTTTCTATAATTTGTAGTTAATGCCTTCAAATGTCAGTCTCAACTCACAGAAAAGTGCAGAGCTGCTCCAATAATAAAGCAACTGTAAGCCAAACTGGACTGGACATTTTTCAATATGGCTTTACTCAAAATGAACTATTCAGCAATCAAAGTACAAGAAAACAAGAATGAAAAGGTAATCCAAGGCAACTTGTTTGAAGTAGGCAAGCTATACAGCAACAGGTGGCCAGAAGATAGATTTATGCTGCAGCGAGCTTGGGTAGTTTTAGAAGCTGTTTTCTAACCAGAAAGACAATGTGCAACTCCTACACTACGTGGCTCTTTGCCTCCTAGCTGAGTCCAAGCAGGTCCACACACGCACGTGAGTTTGTACAGTCAGAACTAACAAATCACAGTCTTCCAGTCAGAAACAAGAAACTCGGAGTTTCACATGGTCCAAGGTTCAATTCCTAAAAGCAGCAATCCAGACAGGTTCACAGTAACTTAGCGCAAGTAACTGATATGGCTGCTTCTGCTGACATGAACTGCTCTTCGGCACACTGCCCACCAGCAATGCCAGAGTGAAACTCACAGTTCAGCTCTGTTTTCCTTTTCAAGTCTTGTAATTCTGAGGAAAAAATGATAATAAAAAAATAATCACATGAGCTTGATCAATTCCCTTATGTGAACAGAAAAGTCCTGAAGTAATGACTAAATTACAGACAGAAGGCACATTTAAGTACCTTCTGCACTAAAATTCAAAAAATTAAGTACTTTTATACAATTAAAAATATTTTATAATGTGTTTATTAAAAATCTCCCATCCTACCATGGCTTGCCTACAGCCATTTGAAAAATAAGTAGTCTAGTAATTTAAAACTAAAAGTGACTTTGTTGTTTATACATTTCTGCTTGAAGTTTGAAAAACCTACTTACATGTTAGCTCTGATTTTGCAAAATAAATAAATTGAGCTCATTACAAATCATCTATCTGCATAACCTTGGCAACTGATCAGTATAACAGAAACAGAGGAGCACTGGTATCTGTGACAATACCAATCGAAAAGGGAAAGCCTGATGCACTGAAGATGTTTTTGCCAGACCATACAATGCTAGGTTACTCCAACTGAGAGCTACTGCAGCAATAAGAGATTAACAAGTTCTTCAGCACTTTGGTTATGGGACAGCTGATCCCATCACAAATGCTTATCACAAATAAAATAATTTTCAAGCAATTTTTAACAGTGCTAAAAAGCGAGTAAAACCAAACTAGCTGCTACTGCTAAAAGGTTGTCACATAAAAATAACAAGTTCACTTTTGTAAATAATAATTCCAACAGGCACTTCACAAAATGAGCAAATTTGCAAGAAGCAGATGAACTGACTTATCTATCATGAAACATATGAAGTTGTAACAGGAACTGGGAAAGGCCAGGGAGGGATTGAACAAAGATTATACATATATAACCACAACACTCCATTAGACATACCTTACCTGCCTACCTAAAATTTCATCAGTCACTGTGCCTTAATGAGGTATTACAAGCCATGACTTGGCAGACAACAACAGGAAATAGATTCTACTAAGAAGGGCTGAAAGGGGAAAAACGAGCATAAAAGAAGCTGATAAACTGAACTTTACAGTTGGTATCAACCGATGCAATGTAAAGCAACAGACGAGAATGTGAAGAGTTCCCTAGAGAACAATGACTACAAAGGATGCATAAAGAAAAGGAAAATAAGTACGGGTTTTTGTTTGGCAAAGCAAGCAAACCAATAGAAAAAAGATATAAGAAGGTTTATCTGATAATTATTCTCTCTATAGCAGCAAGTGCCCCAGGAAGAATATAAACATCATAGTATTTCCCAGTTGAACTCTGTCCCCAAATCCTTTTGTCCCTTGCGAAGTGGACAAACAAGTCATAGAATCAATCAGCAAAGGAACCCTACCCAGGAATGAAACACTAATGAGCAGCAAAGAAATGAACGGTTTTGTTTTGACTAAAATCCCCACTATATTTAAAACAGGGCAGCTCATTTTGGCCTGTAATCATTATTGTCATCAACATGAACTCAAAAGTTGTAATACCTATAAACCTTAAGTCTTCTCTTCCCCCTAAGCAAGTGATTCAACTGTCATAGATTAGCTCCATGCCAGACCAAGAATTGACAGTAAGAAAAAGCAAAAACCACAGGGGTGTAAAAAAATTCCAAAAATTGTCACAAAGTTAGAAACTACTTCCTGTAGTAGAGCTATGTCCAGGACACTGACTCATTGCATGGAGGCAAAATGTAAACTGCCCAATACGCCAGTGAGGACATCCTCTTCCTGAAGAAACACCTAGAAAGCTGTTCTACAGTCTGTGTGAAGGCTATGTCTCCTTTATAATTTTCTGTACAGTAAGACTCCCCACTCTGTAGTCTGGAAAGAGGCTTAAGCCAAGTATGTTAACTGGGAAGCGTGGAAAGAGCACACAACTTTTTTCCATGTTTCTCTAACACCCCTGCAAACTCACTCTCACCCACTGCAACACGAATTACCCCCCCCACAACCCCCCCCCGTCCAAAGTTCTTGACAAATCTTTTACTTAACTACCTGAAATTTTATCCTGCACATAAAGGAAACAGGCTGGAGAAAAATGATATGGTCAGCCCTGAGCCCTGATACTTATGATAGTTCATAAGTATCCCTTATGAACCTTGGGTTACCTATCTCAGAATAAAGCTTCCACTACTGCCCATAAACTCATGTTGTTAGTTTTTGTTATTGTTTCCCCACTCGTTTATGACCTCTACAAATTTAGGGTTTTTTGCTTTTATATGTGAAGCTTCAGAACTATGCATATGACCCAACTCATATTCACATCTTCCTAATTGTCTTTTACTACTTTCTGCTCTGTCCATCTTGCTTTTTGGCTAGCTTTTATTAAGCTTCCATTTACCCACTTCCTGCCAAAAGCACCAGCTTCCTTTCAGCTTAACTCAATCGAAGTTACAGCTGTTCAGTTCCTCCATCCACCCTACCTGTCTTCCTCGCTCATCCTTTTGCTTAACTGAATCCCATAAGGAGTCATTTCAGAACACGGAACTAATGATCTGCCAGGCTCAAGCCCCTGAATGAGGTCACTTACGAGTTAAACTTGCAGCAAAGAAAGGGCAGAAACCAACACAAGCTCTGTTTATGTCAAAAAAATAAAGAATGCAGTATCCAAGTGAGTTGCCTTTCTTCGAGGCCACCTCTGCCACAACCCAGAGAAAACATGTTGACAAGAAATTGGAAGCAGTAGTGACACAAAACGCCACATGCAAACTTACACGATATAGAAATGTTAGGAGAAAAGCTTTAAAAGAAATAAGTGCTGAAATATGCCCAAACTGAAATCATATCCAAAGGAATTTACAGAACCGAAATGGAGATAATGTTGGCAATCACTGTGCGATCTGAGATACAAAGCTGGCAGATCCAAAACAAGTTGGCAGAACCGAATTTGGTACAGACTGTTATTGCAATACAACGCAGGAGAAACACACTGAGAAACACGGGCATGCAAACTGTGCCAGAAACACACTTTTCATGTAAAAGACCAAAGCGGCTGTGTGTAGCCTCGAGTCACCGCAGCCGAAGTAGCGCTGGGGTTTAACAACAACACAAAGCGTTCCTTTATAATGAGCTCTGGTGAGAGGCGGCAGCCAGAGAGGTTTAAGTGCCATAAAACGCCTGTGGACGGCTTAGGAGGATCCCCGCCGCAGCGCCCGGAGTGCCCGGTGGTGCGGGGCTCCCGACTCGCGCGCTTCCCCGCCCTCCGCACCGGCGCCCGTGCTCCCGGTGCCGAGCGGGAACCGGGACAGCGCCCGGGACAGCCCTGCACGGGCCTGCCCTGCCCTCACCGCCGCCTCGGGCCCCCGTCCCTGTCCCCCCGCCGCGGGGCCTGCCCGGCGGGCCCGGAGCGCTCCCCAAGGGCCGGGGCCGTGACTCAGGGCCGCCGCCCCGCGCTACCTGCATGCCCGGCGCCCCGGGGTCCACGCCGGTGTCCAGCACGGCCAGCAGCACGCCCCGCCCGNNNNCGCGCGGCGGCCACGTCCGGCAGCGGCGGGAGCAGAGTGCGCCTTCGGGCGGCGGGCCCGGCTCAGAGCCCGGCCCCGCCTCACGGCCCCGGCACCGCCTCACGGCTGCGGCCGCGCCCTCCGCGGACACGGAATCACAGAATCGGTCAGGGTGGAAAGACCTCTGAGGTCATTGATTGCAGCCCGTGACCGAACACCGCCTTGTCGACTACAGTGAGTGCCGCGTCCAGGCTTTCCCTAAACACCGCCAGGGACAGTGACTCCATCACCTTCCTGGTCACCTCATTCCAGTATGTAATCACCCTCACTGTGAAGAAATTCGTGCTTATGTCCAGCCTAAACCTCCCCTCTTGCAGCCTGAGGCCAAGTCCTCTCGTCCTGTCGCTGGTTTCCTGGGAGAAAAGGCCGGCGCCCACCAGGCAACCTCCCTTCACATAACTGGAGAGAGTGATAAGGTCACCCCTGGGTCTCCATTACTCAATGATCCAATGTGCAAACATTGACTTAATGATTTTTATAATTATTTTTTTTTCTGCTGATTCATTGTCCGGGCTAAAAGCAGGTTCTGCGGTGGCAGTGCCAGCAGGAGCACGGTGTCTCCATTGCTATGGGTTAACACGGCTTCTATAATGTGTTGCGCAGCAACTGGGTCCTTGTGCAACTGTTTAGCAAAGAGGATAGAAAACAACCAACCAACAAAGAAACCAAAACCAAACCCCAAAAAGAATACCTAAAGGAAAACAAACCAACAAACAAAAACAACACCCACCCTCCCCCCAACACACACAAAATCCTCCAAATTTTTGGTGAAGTTGTCAAGGGAAAATCTCAACTTTGAACAGGGGTTTTAAAGGTATTTTTTCTAGCTTTCATTTGCAAAAAAAACCTGTACTGTGGAGTATCTGAAACCAAATACACGCAGAACTTCTTTTGAAAAGATGGCTTGTTTGTAGTGTCAGACACGTGGCTCTTTAGCCGTTTTAACTGGTAATATGTGTAAAACTGGTTGGTTTCTAGAGTATCATTTTGCTTTCTTCAGACTTTAGAGAGTCACCTTGGAAAAAAAAGCGTTATTTGGCAGCATTAACATGTTCACTGTAAAGCAAAGGGGATTTTGGCTTTTGAGAATTTTTCTACCTAATTTTTTTGTTTGTTTCATGGGTCTCATGAGATATTTATAAAATTTGTCAGACATTAATTTTCATTGGAGCTGGCATTTGTTCTTTCCTAGCAGAAGTGGGAGGAGGGTTGCTAGCAAATAGTGGTACTTTATGTATTTTTCCCCTTATGTGAGCTTTCTTCGGCAATGTCTTCCAGCTCATTAATAGCTTTAGAGATCTACATGATTTTCATGCAAATACTAAAATAAACCTGACGAGCACTGCCTTAAAAAAAGAAAAAAAGCTGAACCATATGTACTTAGTGTGTAACTAAATCTGCTTTCCACTTTGATTTTCAATCACAAGTCAAAATTTTACATTTTGATGTCTAAGTACCATGTGCTTGACTTTTTTAGAATACTGCTGGTGTCTGACAGCCATATTCAGTTTTTGGGTTTTTTTAATTATATAAAACCTTGACTGATCTTTCCTCAGGAGAGAGAATTATTCTGACACAGTGGTTATTCACTTGTTTAATATCTAATTCATAGCCCATTTGAGTTGCGTTTTCCTTCTGTGTATCACTGTCAATGCATCTCAAGGGGAGAGGTTTCTGTTTCTGACAGAATATTGAGATCAACAGAAGTCTAAGCATACTTTGAGACACTAAACTACATCAGAGTCTCAAAATGGGTTGTATTGCATTCAATGAATAATCTGTATGTTATAATTTGGAAACATTTCTTACCCTGACAATTTCTGCACTGTTCTGTTGCCTTAGTCTCACAATTATACCACAAAGAACTCATTTAATTAGCAGGTACATTAATTGTACAGGTATGTATAACACAGTGATGTGCACTGCCAAGTAGCAGGGCAGGTTCTGCAGGAAAAATGAGGATTTGAGGAAGGTGTGCCAAACACCTTTTAATAGACTTTAAAGCAGTACCAGAGAGGAAAAAACCCTAATTTTGGTTGCAGTCTTTAAAACATAATTATTGTGTTTGTTGTATGAGTACAACTGCAGTGTTAGAGCACAGGGTTAAGGTTGTGCATCTTATTGAGCCTTTGGAGATCTGAGTGTACTGAGAATTTTGGAATTTTACATTTAATTCTGAGCTTCTCTGGTTTCTTATGTTTAGTTTTCCAGGTTAACAGTTGGACTGACACTGTCAAGTACTTCACTAAATCATGCCCCCAAGCACCATATCTACATCTACTTAAATACCTCCAGGGATGGTGACTCAACCACTTCCATAGGCAGTGTGTTCCTGATTTTTTTCAAATGATCTGTAGGAAAGACAACTAAGGGTAGATTCACACTAAATATACAAAATTTTGGTTTACGATGAGGGTAGTGAAACACTGTAACAAGTTGCCCCAAGAGGTGGTGAATGCCACGTCCCTGGAAACATTGAAGGTCAGCTTCATCGGAGCTCTGAGCAACTAGATGGAGTTGAAAATGTCCATGCTCATTGCAAGTAGATTGGGTTGGAGGACCTTTCAAGGTGTCTTTCAGCCCAAACCATTCTATGATTCTATGAACATCTAAATGTCTCCACTTGTCTAGATTTCCATAGGCATGTGGTGCCTCACCCATATTCAGCTCTGAATACTCCCAGTATGGATGTGCTTCTAGATCTGCATCTGAGACCTGGCAAAGCTGCTCCAGCCCTGAGCAATTCCTCACATTGCTCATATGTTAGGCTTGTCAGGAAGTGGAGACAGGCAAAGACTGCCTTTGCTTTCACATGCAGCCCAAGGCACTGCGAATGAGAAGGGTGAAGATACTTAACAGCATCTTCTGCCTGATGTTACACCCGGAGGTCGGATGCCAGGCTTCAAATTTCTTTTCTGTCTGAGCATGCATTTTTCTGCAAACTAAATGCTTTTGCTGCTGCAGGGTTCTCTCTGAGTCAGATGCTTCTGTTTTGCATGGAAACATCCCAAAGTGAACCCAAAGCCACTAGTGCAGGCCTTGACATGGACAAAGAAGTATTGCGGTCTTCATTCTTTCCCTAATTAATGGGATATTATTCTATACAAAGTATCAATTGGAGTTGAGAATGAATCTTTAAATATCAGTTGCAAGACCTTAGTCACTATGTTACAGATTTCACCCACTCAAGTCTTCTTTCGACCTTGCCTCAGTTACAACATGGGAGGAGGAGGGATGAGCCTACCGGTTAGACCGGGAGAGGAGGTGTTTGATCAAATTACACTAGGCGAGGCAGGCACTTCATTGTTCTGAGTGAGTTCATTAATTACTGAAGTCCTCAATAGAGACTCCTCCTTACTCCCCCTTTAGGAGAGAGGGTTAACTTCAACATCCAACTTCTAGAGTATAAGGGGGATAGATGATCCTTGAATTAGGTGGAAGTCAAGATGTACTTGATTCCTGCCATTGCCTTCTGTCTCCCTTCCCTTCACATTGTTTCTTATTATTCTCATGTAAGTGTAAAACAACACAAGTTCTCCAGAAGAAACAGTTTCCTGCTCTGTTCCTGTCTGATCCTTGACCATTGATTCTTGTTCTTCTGCTTCCTCAGTCACTTGTGCTGGTGTGGCTTCATGATGGAACAGATAAAATATTAAATCTGGCTGACAACTATCCCACAAAAACAGTTGGGAGCTGGTACCTGAGACAGGTTCCTGTAATACCTCTTCCATGCTTGTGTTGGTGCAGAGTGGAGATAATCCAGGTCAGCACTCCTCAGTCAAACAGACCATGGGATTAAGACACAGCATGGGAAACCTTAGCCACTGCATGTCATCTGCAACACAGTCTGTCAGCTGTGTTTACAGGATTTGGGCTGTGTTGGCTGTGTTTACCAGGTACTGTACCGAGACTTTTGCAAAATGCCAGGATAGCTACAAGCCTGTGTAAGTATTTTTGGTGGATCTATTTAATAAAGATTTTCAGAGAATTCTCAATCCTTGTTCTTTTTAATTTGATTACTAGAGAACAGTTCCATATGGACAAAGGTATCAAACCCACAGAGTGAGCAGTTTGACACTCCATCTTCACAGAGAAAAAACATATATCTTTTGGATTTGATAACAAAGCTTCTTATATGGACACTGCATCCTCAGCTTTGTCTTCCTGAAGCTACTTACCTGAAGAGGTCAATTTGCCCTGTTCTTCCCTTGATAAATATAAAATAAGAAGTTCATTGCATGCATATGACATGATGAGATCATTACTGAGCAACATCTGGCATTACTCTCCTTCATAATCATATTTCAAATATGTCTGTCAGAGTTGGCAGAAGCTAAAATTAATGAATTCTTATTGTTCTCTGTCACAGACTCTTGGGACCCAGCTGATGGTTTTAGGGAATATTTTTATTTACAAACTTGTTCAAAATTGTCTGAAAGTATATCCATATGGAGAGCTGTTCATTTGTTGCTTGAAACACTTTCTCAATAATTCTGCTCAAAGAAACGATTAGTCCTGAAATTTTAAGAAGGTAGGGTTCATTTAGCAAGACACTGACCACAGCAAAAAACTGCAGCTGCATTTCAGTACCAGTTGAGCCTCAAACATTTAGTGGTGTTCTGTGGCAAAATTATTAGTAGGGTTGCTTCTTAAAATCGTATTTTCTTGAAAAGAGATGCACAGAACTAAATGCCATACTCAGGTTTTATCTTCATTGTAATGAATGTTTTTCAAGTTTGCTTTTTTTTTTTTTTGTATAAAAAGAAATGGAGAAGAGAAACGTACACTGTGACAACAAATGCCTACAATGAAAGAAGGCTTGGAGGAGATGGGCAAGAATGATTACCCCAAGGAAGAATATAAGGAATGACATCCAATTATGGTAAGGAAAGCTGAATTAATCTCAGCACAAAGGAGGTATACCAGTGAGGTTTTGAATTGTGGGAGCAGTCTTGCCTAGGGAGAGAGAAGCAGCATGGGTGGAGAAGTGTGTAGGCAACTCAGCCAAACCTAAAAGTATAAAAGCTGAATAGCCAAGAAAATGAACTTTGAAGAGAGCAACTGACCACAGCTTGTTTCAACTCATGTGCTCCTCCCTGGAACTTGGGATGCCCAGTGTCATGACAGCATAGAAGGACTAGTAATGGCAGTCGGGTTTGTTTTGTAATAAACTGTGTATTGCAATTGCTATGTTGCTTTTGTGATTTTAGTACATTGCTGTATCATTCTGCTAAACCAAAGTCCTCTGCAATATCAGATATCTACAAATAAGGAAATTTGGCATTAGACACACAGCTCTCCTCCAGTCATAAGAGCCTTGAGTGCCACCAGAGGCCTTCAACACAGCTGGTAGTTGACCCCATAGGAATCATTCCTTGTCTGAATTCCTAGCTCAGAATCATCTGAATCACTGGCGGCTGTGTTCCAGTCGCAGAGAGACTTTCTAAAATCTTCTCTTCCTAAGAAAATTATATATACATTTTTTGCCCCACAAGGGAGAGATGAAATTGACATGTGAAGGAATGAGGGAAATGTAATTCTCCAATTTACAGCTGAGGTCTGCAATGGTGTTAACACAGAAGAAAGGTACAGCAAATGTGCCCTTTGCCATCCAGAATTTTAGCCAAAATAAAAGTGATACAGCAATGCCTTAATCAGCAGAGGACAGATGCAAGGTGGTCTGTGGGGTCTTCTTTAACTATGCTGCAAAAATGAGCAAAGAAATTGCTTAATATAAATACATACTTGTTTTTTCTAGAGCTGAGCATACAGTTTCCTTTTTTCATGTTTCTCTGAAGCTTGAAACAGAGTTCAGCCTTTTTCCCAGACTTCGGCTTGTCTAACTTGCAGAAATTTGTGGTAGAAATACAAAGATTAGTAGAATGAGTTATGGATGGAATTGTAGGTATGTAAAAGCACCAAAAGAAACAATATCAAACAAAGGTTAGAGAACATCATATACTGATAACCAAGGACACAGTTAGCATCAAACTGGTGAACACCAAGGAATGCATTGTTTACAGCAAGACCAGAAGGCCTCATGGAGCCACAGCATGATGATGCTTTAAGTAGAAGACTTGAATTCTGCTAACAGGAGAATGACAGCAAGATTGTAGCCACAAAGATGCCCAAAGGAGGATACACAGTCCATGGGTAGCAACTTTCAAAAAAGTTTATGGAAGAGTAATCATTAAGCAAAAGTTCATGCCATAGTGACTAACTCATAAAGTGAGTAAAACCTATGTCTAAATCCCACCCTCAGCAAGAGGAATACAAGATATTTACTTAGAAACTGATAGCTGATGTTCCTTGTCCCTGTGCCATATATAAGTGAAATTGACCAGACCACTGGGACACACACATCTTGGTGCAAATGAACATGGCACAATCTATGAGATAATGAATATAAATGAACAAAATTGGTTTTGTTTAACATAGGTACCATCTTTTTCCTCCATGTGCTATTATACTGATTTTTGTTGTTTTAAATGTTTTCAGTCTTGCGAATTCTACACTAATAGGGTGATTGTCAAAGCAGTTGGTTTTGCAAATGCTATTCTGTTACATGAAAGTCACTTTGGACATTTTAGGCTCTTAATTAGCTGAATTTTGTAAGACACCACAACTTTGTTTCTTTGTAAATTTATGAATGCAAATACACTTGTGCAGGCAACACTATGTCATTGTTTAACCCCAGCTGAGAGTGCAGGCAACACTAGGTCATTGTTTAATCCCAGGTGAGACATAAGCCACACACAGAAACTTGCTCATTGCCCACTGGGATCAGGGAAAGAATCAGTAGAGTAAAACTGAGAAAACTCATGGGTTGAGAAAAAGGCGGTTTAATAGGTAAAGCAAAAGCCACAGGCAAAGTAAACCAAGGAATTAATTCACCACTTCCTGTGGGCAGGCAGGTGTTCGGTAGTCCCAAGGAAAGCCAGGTTCCATCCCATGTAACAGGGACTTGGGAAAACAAGCACACAACTCCAAATGTCGCCCTCTTCCTTTTTCTTCCCCCAGCTTTATATGCTGAGCGTGATACCGTAAGTCTGGGATATCCCTCTGGTCATTTGGGGTCAGCTATGTCCCCTCCCAGCTCTTTGTGCATCCCCAGCCTGCTAAGTGGTGGGGTGGGGTGAGAGGCAGAAAAGGCCTTATAGAATTACAGAATCTCCCAAGTTGGAAGGAATCCACAAGGATCATCGAGTCCAGCATCCTGTTTCCCAGTAAAGGCCATTAGCAGACACTGAGGGAGGAGTAAGATCTGGTCAAACGTAAATATTTGTGAATAATCTAAACTTCTACTATTTTCTACTATGGGACTTCCTGAACCTGATTAGGCTTGTCTATTTAATAACCTTACATAGATGTGTCTTTGAAATATATATTTAATCTCCACTTGAAATGATATGTTGACAGCGGTGAGGTGATAGCTATTTAGTACGCACTTTAATTTATATCTGATTAAAAAATATTAATAACTCTAAAGCTAAGTTTTTCAGACTGCAAA
Source organism: Campylorhamphus procurvoides (assembly GCA_013396655.1). Taxonomy (NCBI): domain Eukaryota; kingdom Metazoa; phylum Chordata; class Aves; order Passeriformes; family Dendrocolaptidae; genus Campylorhamphus; species Campylorhamphus procurvoides. The sequence continues at coordinate 139,763 of WBMV01001016.1, forward strand.
CTCTTCAATAACATAGTCATCTGCAGCTGTAATTGCTGAGATGTGTTTCTGTTTTGAAAAACATAAAACAAACACCCCTCAGTCATTGCTTTTAGTGTGTAAAATCATGAATTAGATATTTTTAAAGTTCTCCTCTTGGGGGCAGCAAAGATTCAGAACTAAAAGTCACTCATGTTTCTTAATGGTGAGATACAGAATATCCTGGATTTGAGATAGGCCAGAGTTAGCTTGCCCCTTGGCCCTCATGGTTCAAAGTACAACTTTACTTAGAAGCCTACTGTTCTTGTACTAAAGGACAAAGTGTGAAAAGTTAAGTGAAAAATGCAGCATATGAAACCAAGGCTTCAGCTTATAAACCAACTGAGAACAGAGCAACCAAGAAGTAGAAACATATAGAATCATCAAGTCCAACTGTCAACCAAGCACTACCACTGGAACCCCTAAATCACTAAACTACATCACCCAGCACCAGATCCAGACGCCTCTTAAAGACCTCCAGGAATGGTGACTCTACCACCTCCCTACACAACCTATTCCAGTGCCTGATCAGCCTAACAGTGAAAAAGTTTTTCTAACATGCAATCAATCTCCCATCTCAGCTCAGGGCCATTTCCTCTGGTCTTCAAGCAGTAGAACAGACCGGTTCCCACCTCACTGCAATCTCCTTTCAGGCAGTTGTAGTGATACCTATAATCCTGGAAGATAGGCACTCAGAGAAAATATTAGTGGAGAAAGATAGACAATACCTTTATCGGGAGATCGGAGGCTTTGGGCCTCCACTGTGCCTACAAAATGTGCATTGTTTCAACAAGGATCTCTGCGTCCAAAAATCCCCGAAGAACCCTACCCTCCGAAAGGTTACAGTCTTTATACTCTTCCTAAAAATTAACATATCAGATATCTATAACCAATCATCATTTCTAATTCCCTTGGTGGTCCACCCATCAGGGTCCTAGGCTATGCCCCCTGGACCACTTCCAAGGGTTTCTGGGCTCTTCTATTGTTTTGACTTCAAGTTATCTTGCAGGTGCCTCTGAAAAACATCATGACCTTCAGAAAGCCTGAGAATGTGTGAGAAAATCACTTTAGTAACTTCTAATACCACTTAATATGTGAGCAAGAGAACCTATACTTCTAAAACTCTAAAAATCTACAAAATACACACCAAACCTTTAGGCTTCAGTAGAGGGCAATGAGGTATGCCCTGAGCCTCCTCTTCTCAAGCCTAAACAAATAGCTCCCTCAGCTCTTCCTCTTAAAATATGTTTTCTAAACTTTTCATGAGCCGTGTTGCCTTTCAATGGATACGTTCCAGCACTTCAGTGTACTTTTTAAAGTGAGGGGCCCAGAACTGAATGCAGTACTTCAGGTGCAGCCTCTTCAATGCAGAGTAAAAGGGAACGATCACTTCCCTGGTCCTGCTGACTACACAATTCTTGATACAGGTCAAGATGCCATTGGCCTTCATGGCCACTTGGTCACACCACTGGCTTATATTGAGCTGGCTGTCAACCAGCACTCCCAAACCTTTTTCTGCCGAGCTGCTCTCAAGCCACTCCCTGAGTCTGCTAATACTGCACGGGGTTGCTGCAACCCAAGTGCAGGACCCAGCATTTTGTCCTTTTGAAATTCCTGCAGTTGTCCTTAGCCCATTGATCGAGTCTGTCCAGGTCTCTCTGTAGGGCCTTCATACTCTTGAGCAGATCAACACTCCTACCCAACCTAGTGTCACTGAATCCCCACATTCAGGTCATCAATAAAGATATTAAATAGGCCTGGCTCCAAAATTGAGCCCCAGGGAACACCATAGTGACCAGTCCCTCCCTGGATTTAGTGTCGTTCACCACAACTCTCTGGGCCAAGCCATCCAGCCAATTTTTTACCCATTAAGTAGTCCACCCATCCAAGCTATGAGCAGTCAGTTTTTCTAGGGAGATGCCATGGGAGATGGCAAACACTTTACTGAAATCTAGATAGACCACATCCACAGGCTTTCCCTCATCTGCTAAGTGGGTTGCTTTATCATAGACAGAAATCAGGTTGGTAAGCAGGAATCATTTTTTGTAAATCCTTGTTGGCTGGGCTTGATCCGCTGGTTGTTCTGCATGTGCTGTTTATTGGCACTCAGGATGACCTCTTGCATAACCTTGCCTGGAACTGAGGTGGGGCTGACAGACCTGTAGTTTCCCAGATCATCCTTGTGCCCTTGTGTATGGGCATACATTTTCTAGTTTCCAGTCATCTAGAACTTAACCAGGACTGTTAACCAGGGCTGCTGGTAGGTGATTGAGAGTGGTTTGGCAAGTTTTTCCACCGGTTTCCTCATTACTCTCGGATGGATCCCATCAGAGCCCATAGAATTGTGAGTGTCTAATTGACATAGCAGATCATTAACTCTCTTGGGTTATGGGGTCTTCACTCATCTCCCCATCACCAACATGCAGCTTGGGCAGCTGGGTATTCTCAGGACAATTGGTCTTGATATTGAGGACTGAGACAAAGAAGGCATTAAGTACCTCTCCGTCTTCCTCATCCTCTGTCTCAAAACTACCCTCTGCATTCAACTAATGATGACCCTCCTTTTAGTGCTAATGTATTTATAGAAATTTTTGTTGTCTTTAACTGTAGTGGCAAAATCAAGTTCTAGTAGGGCTTTGGCCCTTCTAATCTTCTCCGTACATGACCCCATGACATCCTTGTAGTTCTCCTAAGTTACCTGACCCTCCTTCCAAAGATGATAAATTCTCTTTCTTCCCCTAGTTCCAGTTCTCTGTTTAACCAGGCCAGTCTTTTTCCCTGGTGGCTTGTCTTTCTACACATGGGGAGAGCCTGCTTCTGAATATTTAACAACTTGTTTTTAAAGAACATCCAGCCTTCCTGAACTAATTTACCCTTCCGGAATGACTCCCAAAAAACTCTGTCAATCAATGTCCTAAACTGGCCAAAGTCTGCCTACTGGCAGTCCAAGATGGAAGCTCTGCTGGTGCCCTTCTTTACTTCATCCAGTATAGAAAATGGTAACATTTCATTGTCATTATGCCCAAGACAGCTACCGATCAACACATCAACCCACAAGCAACAGGTCTAGCAGGGCACCTCTTCTGGGAGGCTCATTTACCAGTTGTGTTAGGAAGTTGTCTTCCACACACTTTGGGAATCCACTAGACTGCTTCCTCCTTGCTGTGTTGCATTTCCAGCAGACAGCTGGCAGATTGAAGTTGTCCACAAGTGCAAGGGCTGGTGATTGTGAGACTTCTGCCAGCCACTTGCAGAATGCCTCATTAGCCTGTTCATCCTCTTTGGGTGGTCTATAACAGATTCCCACCATGATGTTTACCCTGCTGACCTTCCCCCTGATCTTCACCCATAGGCACTCAACTTTGTCATCTTTATCATCATAAAAGAACAGTTTGAACTAGTGTTATATTTGCTATTGGACATAACTATGACTTCTGTGTAATCTTTGAATGAAGCTAGATAAAAGAATAAATTAGACAAGTGTAAATGTAACCTTTCATACTGGCAATATTACAAATACACATTGACATGTCTCATTTTACTGTTGCATAGTTTTTATTAGAAACTCTGTGTTTCAGAACTTTTCTCTTTGCTTTTGACCTAGAAAGTATGCCTGACCCAGGAATGACCTGCTTCCCTTGAATTTACTTCAGGTACTATAAAACACAATGCCTTCAAACTTGGAGAGTGAGGCAGAGCTCCTGGGAAAAATGTAAGGAGTTTGATTGTCCTCTACTTGTTCTGTGGCTTACTTCCAGCTCTCAATAAAGCTGAATATCAATGTCAGTGTGGTATAGCTGTTTTGCACAGAATTGCATTATCAAAGAGCACTTGCAGTCTTGCAGCAAGAATGTACACTCTGCATGTGTTGTCCTCCATCCCGTACCTCAAATCTCCAAATAGGTTACATGTACTTGAATTCTTCACACATGGTGATATTGAGCAGTTCATCATAAGGCAGAAGAAATCTGGGGAAAGGTTCTGAAGGGAATATTATACAGACCAAAAGAATAAAACTCATTGTGAATGATGTGAAGGGCAGTGGGTGTTGCATGTCCACAGAGGCTTGTGAAGGAAACCTGACCAGAGTTATTCCATGTGGTGTGCAGGGTGAACTGTATTTAGGTTGGTGAGAGAGCACATGATTTGTATCCTCCAGCTATCTGTATGGCTGGACTTAGTCCAATCACTTTCTCAGATGGTTGACTTCTCATCAGCTGTTTCGTCTTGTTCCTTGGCCATCTGTAAGACTGTTGTTAGATTATGTGGGGCCCCCTCCTGCCTCTGCCTTGATGAGAGGCTAGAGGGCAAGATCAAGATTGGATGGAGCTTCAGTTCGTCTTGCATAGGGATGGACTAGGGAGCAGAACTGTCCATAGATAGTCCATACATAGTGCCATATAGTCTCTTAATTAGAGAACTCAAGGACTGGATGCTGCTGACCAGTCTTCATTGGAAATTAAGGCACTGGTGGCCCTGTGTGGAGCAGTCAGGAGGGCCTGGTACTGTGGTAAGCTGGAGAGACCGGGGATATCAGTGTAGACTCTGAAGTCCTTCAGAGTGCTGGCCATGGGACCCCTGTTTGATCCCTGGGAAGGTTTTCACTTCCCTTTTCTTACCTAGGTTGATTTCTCTCCTGCCAGAAGAGCAACTTAACTAAGCTTGCTGTTATATATGGCAAACCTCTGCTTTCAAGGGTATAAAAGCCTCAAAACCTTGATAATTCTGTCTATATTACTCTCTTTCATGTTACATTTGACTGGATCCATAAATGGCATCACCCCATGCCAGATTCAAATCGTTTTCTGTGCCCATATGAGTATCTTTAAGTGCCTTCTGAATTTTTTCTTCTTCTCTCTGTTAGTGTTGTAGCTTTTTTTTTCTCTAATATAATTCAGAATTATAAAGTATTGACTTTTGCACAATGTGCAAAATGTGTGTGTCTCTTACACAGGTATTTTAAATTTTATTAATGTGCATACACTGTAAATAGAAAATAACAGCATCTGATACTCAATCTAAAAAATGTATTTCAAATTAGCCATGCAAAGTATATGGAAATAATTAACTTTATGGCCACTAGATGTGACTGTTGCTCTATGTAACATGTCTGAAGTATCATTCACAGCTCTAAGCTGCACTCCCTTAAAAAAAAAAGCAGTAGGATAACTCTATAGCTTTCTAGTGGCTGTGTCCTTAATGCTATACATTGAATACTCAGCATTTCTGTTAAAACTTATACCTTAGAATTTGTAAAGAAATGAAAATACATAATTTAATTATTCTGTATATGTGTGTTATTATGTATACAATAAAAATTAGATCTTTATATTAGAAGGAAAACATTGTTTCTAGAAAAATAAATTGGTAGTAGAAAAATAAATTAGATCCTTGCATGGAAGATCTGCTAGATGTTCTTTCTTTCTTTGATTTGATGCTCAAAATATTTTATGGTTCAGATAAAATTGTGAAATTGGGAAACATGCCTTTTCAATTTTCTCCAACTCCAAAATAACCCTTAGGCCTAATTATTAATAAATTCAATAATTTTTAATTATTTCCCCCATAATATCCCAGTGAGATGCCTAACACCTATTTGTCCTACCCAGATAACTAGCCCAAAACATCTTCTGGAATCAGTCTTCTACTTATCCTTGCTCGTGAATTAGTGAGGAATATAAATATGGTCAGCAAAGTGGAATCACAAAGGGAAATTGTAAATCACTGTGACGTAAAAGCCAGTTCAGAATAGGACTCCAAAAACTAATAATCCTCAAAAATAAAGGAGTTACCCTCCTTAAGCTTTAAGAGACCATGAGGCGTAAGCATTGCATGCTGATTTTTAAGTCAGTGCAGGCAGTCCACGGAATTTAAAATATTTCTTGTTAACAGAAAAAGTGAAACTTCAGAGAAGATTAAATTTATACCTATTGTCTTTTATCCTCTCACTGAACACCACACTGGGAAATCTGACTCCCATCTCCTCAATCTTCCTGTAGGCACTGGGGTAGTTCTGTGGTGTTCCTAAAGCCATCTCTGTCCCAGGCTAGACTAGCCCCCTGCCCCAGGCTCTTCTCAGGGTCACTGATCCAGCCCGGACCATCACTGAACTTGCTGCAGTTTATTAGTGTCCTTCCTGTATTGACAAACAGTAGAGGTGGTCTAGTGAGTGCTGAGCAGAAGGGCATAACCAATCAGGGATAATGAATAACGCCCCTGATCTCCTGGCTGTGCTCCTGTGTTGGAGCCCCTTATGCCTTTGGCAGTCCCTGCTGTCAGGAGATGCTGGTGGTTCATGTTCAAGTAATTGTTTGGAATGAGAAATGCAGCATAGAAATAAGTTCTCAGCTTTTTAGATGGGAGAAATTCATGACTGAGTTCTGTATGGATCTGTGGTTGGACATGTGCACGCACTTGGAGAAGGGAAGTGGCAAAGTAATAGGTTTCTGATAGTACTAAATCATTCAGGGAAATGAGGGAAGAGTGTGTAACACATAAATCATTCAGGAAAATGAGGGAAAAGAAGAAGTGTATCATATATAAACTGCATAATTTTACATATATGTATGTATATCTACTCAGAAATGCCATTTTTAATTTTTCCAGATGCTTTGACGAAAACATCAAATTGGTGCCGGATAGAGGTCAAAAATCTCAATATTAAGTTTTTAAAAGAAGGTACAGACAGTAAGACAGAATGTCATTATGCCATAGCTGTATGGTTCATTACATACGGTTCTGCTCGCTTCATCTCAAAAGGGGAAGAAAGAAATGTCCAGATGGGAGGAATAAGAAGACAGAACTGGAAGAAGCTTCAGAGAAGAGCTATAAAGATGAACAAGTTCAGGGATTTCTCAGTAAACTGGGGTGCCGGAAGTAGTCTGGTAGAGAGAGAAATAAGAGGCGTAGACAGAAGTCTGTAAACAATCGAATAGGGTGATGAAAGTGAATAGGAGTAAGTTCCTCTCTGCATCCTCCAGTACAAAATCTGACATGCAACAAATAAAACTGGATGTATATCTTTGTGCACAGTACAGCTGAGCTGCAGGATCCATTTTCATGGGATGTTGTGGCTACTAAAAATTTATGGGATCAGAGACCTCATTGTTCTTAGTCAAGTAGCAGTTATTAAATGCTCATAAACCACTAAGTATACAGGCCACAGAAACTGAGAGTAGTATATTGTAAAGGAGAAACATCCTACATGTTTGTTCTGTTTTTCTGTACTTCCTTGAGCATCATCCCCTGGTTACTGCCATGGACAGAATACTGGGCTAAAGGGACCTCCAGTCTGAGCCAGTGTGGTCATTCGTATTTCATCATTTTAACCAAAATGGGTAATGTGAAGAAATGAAGAGGGACTTCTGTAAAGACTACCTCAGGAAAATTCAAAAGTTTATTGCTTACCTGACTATGGAAGTCCCTGTAAAATGGCATTGCAAGAAAAAAAAGTAACTAAATTGTACAATAAAAATCCATTTTAAAAGTAGGATTTAATATAGTATCATAACTACTAAATGCAGATTAACTGGCTGCCTTATAATTAAGATTTGCATAGCCATGAGTACAGACTATGTGCTAGTACATGGCTTCAAAGATGATTTGCAACAGGCTTTAAAAGGGAAACCTGTAATTCTACAGGTTAACTACCAAAAAAAGAGGCATTTGGTCTAAAAATGACTGATCCAGTTCTCTCTCCCTTTTAGTGTTTTGACTGCAGTCAAAGAATTTATAGATTTTTCCTAGGATGTTTAATTTGTCCTTTAAAAATAAATATTCCACATGTTCACATCAAGGTTTGTTTCTGTGTCTTCAATTTTTTGCAGTATTTACTAATCTTTACCTCTGTATGCCCTCTCATATCAGACCTTGCATTGTCTGCTGTTCTAAGTGAGTCACTCTTTTTCAGACTTTTGTGAGATGTTATAGTTATTGGAATTTTTTGCCTCATGATAATCTTTTGCCCAGATGGAATATAAACAAAGTATCAAAACCTGTGTTATCAACAAAGAACCATTTTTTTCTCAAGAGAAATACTTGTGTTTGCCCCAGCTTTTGCTTTATATCTGTTGTTCATGCCTATTATAAGATTGTATTAATATAGAATAGAATCATAGAATCATTAAATTTGGAAAAGACCTCCAAGACTGTAGACTCCAACCTTGGACTGAACACCACTTTGCCATCTAAGCCATCGCACTAAGTGCCATGTCAACATCATGATTCCAGGGATGGTGACTCCACCACTTTGCTGGGTAGCCCATTCCAATGCCTGTTGACCCTTTCAGTGAAGAAATTCTTCCTTTCAACCTGAAAGAATTTTTTTTGTCATTTATGTAATTTGATATGAAATGGAGTACTATTGGAGTGGCAAAACCAGAACTAGCATGCTGAAAATATTTGAGTCATTATGGTAGTTTTGTTACAAATTAAAAAATTTATATAGTTCAGTGTGTTATTAGTACTTCAAGCATAGATTGTTGAAACAGATTGTGATGGGTTAATGTATTAATGAAAACAGAGAGGAAAAACATAAAAAAATGTAGATCTCCCACTGGTCTGGGAGATTAACAGTCTCAGTCCCAGTTTTGCTACAGCTTTAATACAAGTCTCAAACTTTATTTGTGGGCCTTGGGCTTCATGTTTGTAAGCCTGTAGTCTGACACCTTGCAGAGAAAGTTACCTTTCATCTCCCTTTCGGAAGAGAGGAAGGTACCCAGTTGATCTTGTGGACTCCTGATGAACTTCAAGTAGGGACAGAAACAGTGATCAGAAGTTTTGTTGACTGGGTTACTTGCCATGCATTTAATACTTCAGGATATTTTCCTAAAATGCCCCCATATAAATTTATTTATTTATTTATTTATTTATTTATTTATTTATTTATATATATACATATATGCATCTATACACACATCTGTATACAAATACCTTTCTGCTCAGCAGTGTACAGAAAAAGGAATGATGTTATTTACTGATTGAGGAAATAAATAGCTACTTTCTCCATTTTATGAGTTAGTTGAAAGCTTTAAGCATCCTGTCGAGGATCTTCCAACCTTGTGTGATGTGAAGTTTGCTCAGTCACCAGTTAGGGAATTTTAACTTCCCTGCCATCAAGAACAACGGCTATAGTCCCAGCACTTCTTGCATGTTTTCTCAGTTCTGTGACTAAACTCTTTGAAGTCCTACTTCAACTGAAGTGAGCCAGGGCGTATTCCCATCTGTGAACAGTATTAAAAGGCCCAAATGAATTATTTAAGCACTACTGGACGTTTACAATGTCCAGAGCTCATCACCTGGAGCAGTAAAACTTGGACGAGGGGTTGGGGAGTCTCAGAAGGAAAGGTAAGGCACTGGCTGGTTGCATTGCAGAGGCTGAGGACCACCACCTTCCAGTAGAAATACACTCAAATTTCTGCCTGAGGACCCCAGGCTCGAAGCTGAAGGCAACCGTACAACCTGTACAATGCAGATGCAGGCATGACACTTCTTAGTCAAGTAGAGTCTACCAGGGTTCAGTGTTGGCATTCTGCTTGCCTATTTCCTGATAAAATATGTAAAAAATTAATTAATAGATGTTAAAACACATTTCATAACCCTGAGACCTCTGGTATGATTCCTCTTCAGTCTCCCTGGAATAGGTAATATTCATTTTCTTGATTTTTAAAATTAAGCATGAAAGTTATGGCAATGATCACTACACGCAGAATCCTAAGTAACTTCACATACCACTAAGACCAGTGACAATTGCACTGTTGTTAACACTATTAAGAGTCCTGCTTATCAATTTCATGTTTCCTTATTGTTTATAAAAAATATACCCTCACTTTTAATGTCTTTAATATGCTTCAAAAGAAGCTTGCCTTTTTTTTTTTAACTGCATCATCACTTTCTTCTCTCTTGAATTTACCAGAAAATACTGACAGCAATAGCAGAAAATAAGAAAGGCTAGAAAATGACAACAAGCTGTGCACTGTAATGGATTTATAAGTACTTTTCTGGGTACTTAAAATTATGTATTGTAAGTTCACTGAACATAAAAGGCCTGATTTTAAAAACTCCTAGCTAGTCAAAGCTCCCATGCATCATAAGACCATTGTATACATAGTAAGACACATTTGTGCAGCCTGGTGGTAGCTACCAATCACAATTTTCACAGTATACTCAAACTGCATGAAGAATCCATCCCATAAAGATCTCCAAGGTTCTCTTAAGAGAAAAGGTAAGTAAAACGACTTACCTGTCTCTCATTGGATCCAAGAAATGACAGAAATCGATTGTTTTTCAAAATATGATTTGCAGGTCTTGTTCAAACCAGAAGCCTGGAGGGATTTCAAAGGAAAGACTGAACACTAATGAAGCAGCAGAATGCTATAAGAAGGTGCTTTTTCCCTGGGCTCAAGTTCTGTTTCCTAAAACTTATGTAGCCCAGCTTAGGTTAGCTCGGGAGGAATAATATTGGGAATGTATCTACCCAGAAGTCTTCCAGATTCTTTCCTTCAGTGAGATGCAGTGCATTCCTGAGTTTATTCATATAACTCGGGGTGATGGAAGTTACAAAAAAAGACATCAAAAGAGTCACAGAGTTCTCATCACTTTCAGTTCTGTGCTCATGAATAGGTGAGAGACAAGATCCAGCTGCAACATTCAGCTCTGAAGGACTCTCAGAAGAGAAGCTGTTCTCTTCAGGTTGGAAACATGTGAGCTGCTCTGTGTATAACATCAAAGAATTGACATGACAACAAATGTATACCGAAAGTCCAGAATTTGTCATCCTTCTCTATGAAAAGGAACTTGAACAATGAAGCAAAGAGGAAGCTGATGGTTGTTCCTTCCAGCTAGGAACTGGTAGCTACTAATGCTGTGCTTTAGAGATTTCTGTTTAGGAACCTTTGGTAAGGGAAAATTATATTTGTGAACCATTTCAGTGACTTCTGGTTTAGCCTGGCCAGCTCCTCACTTTGCTACTCACATATCTCAGGTGTTTGCAATAAATCTCTGAAGCCCTCTTCTCCCGACCAGCTCCTCTTTTCTCTAAGGCAACCTGGCACCACTGATTGCTTGGTGCTGTTGGAGTCTAAACTTCTTTGGGATCAGGGTTAATAATATCTTGGTACTCACACAGCACTTGAATATCCAAAGTGCTTTACAAATATTCTCTAATTAACTTTGAAGTGTTTCCTGGCAGCGTAATAGAGAGTAGAGATGGAAAATGCTTAGAGATAGAAAAATGTTCTACACATAACCATTTTCAAAACACTCAAAGACGGGATCATCAATCACTTCCTTTGGAGACTATGGGAAAAAGTTATTACCAACACCTAATACCACTTTCCTTTCTTTTATTCCCTACCACCACTCTGCAAAACTCTCACAGGATTTTGCAAGATGTCAACTAATTAGATATTAGCATGTGTCTGGACCAGCCTCTAATCCCTCTTCTTCCTTCTGGCTGATGGCATGACATCTGTGCTATCATTTGACTAACTGATAGTATTCTGCCTGATTATAAGGCATTAAAGAACAGGATTAGTGGGAAGAGGACAGTGAGTAAAGCAAAGCTGAGACATATCTTGAAATGTGCCTAGAGGAGTTGTGGGCACAGTGAAAATTCATCGAGTGAGATGATGTCTTCCAGGTGATAACCAGGACTGATAAAGACATTTTTCAAACACAAAAATGAGAGTTAAATTTTGGAGAAATGTAATTTGAGGTGTGTTCCTCATGTGGACAGGGTAAGGCTCTGACAAAGCAATCCTAAATACACTTCACCTTGAGCAATCTCAGTAAGCATCTCTCTGCAATTAGCTTTTTAAATGGATGCACTGAATTGTTGATTAAATCACCTGGATTTCAATTGGGTATTAAAGTCACTGGGCTACAAGCCACCCACTATCTACAGTCATAACTTGTTTTTCACAGGATGGGATGAACAGATTTAAAATCCACCACTGCTGACTGAGAGGACTCGCTTCCTTTTTAGTTTGTCTTGCTGCCTTCTCCAGAATGCATGCTACTCCTGCTGAGCTTTTGGAAACAAATTCATTTTGCTACCACAGCACAAAACAAACAAGATATTTCTTCTGCTTGTTTGCTTTTTTGTTAGTTTTTGGCAAGTTTGGTTTGGTTTGGATTTTTATGGGAAGGGACCAGGACAAGAGTAGTGAATCCTCTCCTTTTTGGTGGTGACAAGCCTTTAATCAGGGCAGCTGTCTGTGAGGTCACAGCCTAACACAGGGTATGAAACCTTGAAGTCCAGTGACACATAGTTGTTGCTGAGAAGGTGTCCAGTGTGTTTGAATGACATGTGCCAGCAGGGAGCACCAAGAGCTACAACTCCCAATACCTCACAAAATGGAAAAGGAGAGTTTCTGTCATGTTATGTGCCATACACTGATGGCATTTCTGAGGATACCTCAGAAAAGCTTGCCTCTGTGATTGAGTCTTGTGCCAAAGTTCATTAAAAACCTTGTTTAAACTTTTCAAATGGAATAAAACCCTGATGTCATACCAGTCAAAAAAATTAAGTTGGCACTGTGCTTCAGCATAGGCCCATGTTTTTCTGAACCCAAGCCTGTCTAGCACCTGCACCAATCCAACATGACTTGAAGGCTCAGGTTTTTGAGGAGCTTTTGGGGGATGTTAAAGAAGAAAGTCCAGACCTCTGCAGCACCTCAGCATGGGTTTTGCCCTTCTTGCAGCATGAAATAGATGGCCTTGGTGAACTCAGTTCAGTCTGCTGTTCACACCATCCACCCTGAAAAGGTCACACATGGACACAGGGTAGACAGGTCAGCCCAGGACCTTCCTGGTGGATAGCTCAGGGCAACCTTCGTTTTGTGGCACCTTGTATTAGTTTTGGCTGGGATAGAGATTATATTCTTCACAGTAGCTGGTATGGGGCTGTGTTTTTGGGTCGTGCTGCAAACAGTGTTGATAACACAGGGATGTTTTTGTTATTGCTGAGCAGTAGTTGCACACAGTCAAAGCCTTTTCTGCTTCTCTGCTCATGCCACCAGCAAACAGGCTGGGGGGCACAAGAAACTGGGAGGGGACACGGCCAAGAGAGCTGACCCCAACTGATCAAAGGGATATCCCATAATACATGGCATTGTGCCCAGCATATAAAACAGAGAGAAGAAGAAGGAAGGGAGGGAAGTTTGGACTGATGGCATTTGTCTTCCCAAATCACTGTTAGGCATGATAGAGCCTGTCTTTCCTGGGTATGGCTGAACACTGACCTGGCCATGCAATGGGCAATGAATGGATTGCTTGTTTTGCTTTACCAGTATGCACAGCTTTTGCTTTACCTATTAAACTGTCTTTATCTCACCCTGTGTCCTTTCTCACTTCTGCTCTTCTGATTGTCTCCCCCTTCCCTCTGGGGGAGAGTAAGCAGCAGTTGCGTGGAGCTGAGCTGCTGGATAGGATTAAACTATGACAGACTGGACTGAAAAGTGAGCCAAAGTGCACTATGGACAGCTCAGACTAAATGGAAGAGGAGACAACAGAGCAGCAATCTGGTCTACCAGCATTGGAAGAGAATGACTGCTTGTCAGACCTCTTCAGGTTCACAGGGAAATTGCAAAGACCAGCTTTTTATTACCCTAATCCTTTTCCTGGACATTTACAGAGCTTTAATTAAGTATGCATTGTAAGCACCAGCAGCACTTGCTGAACTCCTTCCTTGCCTGCTCTCATCAGCCACATCACAGCAGTGGTCCTTGTGTCCAGGCAGGTCTGTATCATCTTCTGGACCAGGCACCTACAGAGTAATGTTGTCCTTGTGTTTCCGGACGTCACTAAGACGCTACTATCTAACTCAGAGCTGACCTAGACTTCAGGTCTGTGACAGATGAGAAAATACAAGTGTTGTACTTTATAAGGGCTAAATACAGCACAGCTTTAAATTATTAAACTCTTATATGCTATTAATGGGTTAATCTAGGAGACATGGCATGAACAGATGAATAAAACTAAAGTTTTAGCAGCAGTTTTTCAGTACCTATTAACAGAGGAATGTTCTAGCTTAACCAAGCATGGCTGAATAGCCAAACTTGCATTTATCCAATTCAGACGCTGAACTCTTTTCAGATCCCTGCTCTTCAGAAGGTGTGAACCTGAGCTGCAGGGAATGTAGTGCATGCCATCTCTGAGCTGCAGTTAAGGGAATTCATATGTTTTTTAGTGTGCTTCTGCTGAAGCCAGGAGCAAAACAAATGACTGAATGAATAAAGTCTCTTTATGTCAGTGGAGACCAAATTATCTAACAAATTAACAATAAATACCTTGCTAAATTAAATCTTTTCTTCAAATAGCCACAAGGAGTGTGAACATTCAGCAGCAAGCTGGTTGCATAAAAACAAAGGCATGTTAGGCAAACACCAAATATTACAAACAAGGTATTGTTTAGCATCCTGATACTCAGATAAGAGTATATGAATGTTATTCAAATTTTACATAAGCATTCCCTTTTCTCTTTAAAGGAAATCAAAGGCAAGACTCAAAGTAAAACAACGCTTCAAGTCAAAATTATTATACTATTAAAATAGGACTTTCTAATAAAGGATGCTTGTATCTTTCTATATAATGCCTGCTTTCTCTCAGTGAGATACAACCTATTTCTCACAATATTACACTGCCTGTAGCTGTTTTCTCTTGTCCCCATGCATATACACGCACGTGTATGCATGCATTCCTGGTCTAACACAGAGACACTCTCACAAAGCACTTTCTCACATCCTCAAGGGCTTTTTCAACTAATGGAGGACTCTAACATCCTTAGGCTGAGATGAAATATTCAACACCTTACAGAGGTTATGCAATCTTTTTTTATATGTAATTAAACTACTTTGGTTTACATGGATTAAAAAATTCATAAACGCTTCACTCAGTTAAACCTTTTACTAGTACAACGGAGTCACTCCCTGCAAATATTCTGTACAACTTTCTTGTGGTGGCAAGGAGCATGTTTTTTCCTTTTCTCCAGAAACATGAAGAGACTGATGCAAAAATTTTGATCTGTTGTCCTTTTTTTCCCTTATATTGGAAACAACAGTGCCTGATGCGAGTTGTCTGTAAACAGTCATCCAACTGATTTACTGTATCCCTCATCCCCTCATCTTCATTCCCCGCTATATGCCCTAGCTCTCACTCCCCAGCCCTTGATGCTCATTTGCCAGAGACTGCACTACTGTAGCTCATTTTGTGCAGGCTGGCTCCCAAGCCATCATGAGCCTGGGTGTATTGCAGCTGACTTTTTTGAGTGGGAACATTAATATAAGCCCCCTTCCAGAAGCACTACTTTCCACAGTTTACCAGATTTCTCGTATTGTTTCAGCTGATGCCTTAAAGAAGCGCAGTAAAAAATCCAGGCAGTCAGTAAGGAGATAAGATAAATAAGCAAGAGTTTTAATGAGCCAAATACCGGCTCCAGGAATACATTCACATGAGAATTCTCTTTCTTACAACTAAGTTACAGATTTTTATAATAGCGTCCGTCCAATCCCATTTTGCTATTTCCCCCAGTCCTGCCCCTGAAACACCCTCTCCATGCCCCCTCAGGAATTAGGTCTGGGGTCTCAGGACCCTCTCTTCATCTTTGTTGTCTTCTTCACAGCATGTCAGGTCCTTGGAGGCCTTCCAAAGCTTCAGATTTGGAGGTCTTTCTGTCCCTGTCTTTATTTTGTGGTTCAGGCTTCATGGTGCTTTTCTGCAATTCTACCTTGAAATACAGACTAAACAGCTAAAGGAATTCTAAGGGGTTGATATAGGATGGCGGTCAGGGTATATAAACATTCAGCTACTAAAGTTATATTACTAATACATTAGATCTATAATAATTTCTACCATCTATAAAATTAAAAAAATCAAAAATCAAAGAGACTCTTCGGCGTCACAGGTTTTACTAAAAATGGCTCATAGGTTCAATGGTTTTTGGTGGGTGTGAGACATACCTGTATGCACAAGTAGGTAGGCAGAGAACTTGTGAAATATTTTTGCCTTTAGAAAGCTATCTTAGAAAAGAGAAGGGATATAAAATCATGTCTAGGCCAAACTATGGTTGTTAACTAAGAGGGCATGGGAATAGGGGTCACACTGAGGATAGGCAAATTTGTACTTGTACGAATTCTTTTCTTGTTCCAATTACTGTTGGAAACAGGATACAGCTTAACTGATTTTATGGACTGATCAAAAAGGACATCTCTTATACAACATTAAGATTTGGGAAAAAAAAAAGGAAAGAGCAAGTAGTGCTCTGAGCAGCAGTACTGCTGGGTTCTGATTTGCCTGGTGCCTGATATATTTAAGATCTCAACTAGTCCGACATAATGGATTGATATTGACTGGTAGTTTCAAAAATTATTAGACAGTGAACAGAGAGGTGAACACAGAGGTGGATAGGCAAGACAAAAATACCTCTTCTCTCCAATCTACATGTAATCAAAGTTTAATTAAAGTTTCTCATGAAAGTCACCTGCAGGAGAATCCTGATTTATGCTCCCATGATTTAATCATACCATCATCTGACTTTCTGTCTGAGAAATCTAACTATTATTCTAAGCATAGAGAGACCCCACTTGCCTAAGAATCGGAAGTCCTCAGACACTGTTTTTTCAAGCTCAAGGTAATATTTTAGCAATAAATATGCCATGGATTTTATTTCCTCCCCTATGATAATTTGCCTCATATTACCAAGCTATATGAATGAAAACACTCACTTTTTTTACAGGGTGTGACCACAGAAAACAATACATAATTCAGAAACAGGTCCTGAATTCATTTACCAGAAGCTGCCTCACTTTTCTTATTCTTTCAGCTTTCCCTCTTTATCTATATTTTAAAAATCAGAATTGTGCTTGTTTAAGATCATTAGTGACTTTGCATAGTGTGAGAGCAGTAAGAGTGATGGAGAGGCTGTTCTGTGGGAGGGGTAGAGAGAGGACAAACCTGTGCAGGGCTTTTCCTGGATCTCGATAAAAAATGCCTGGCAACAAAAGCCTTATTAATATAACTGCTTTAATAAAACAGAATAGGACAAGAAATATAGATAGTGAATAAATGTTATGTCCTCTCAGATGCAGAGCACACGTGTTCATGCAGCGCTGGAGCTAGACCGAATGGACTTTCCCCTGTCCCGCTGCACAGAGCAGATCATGTCTGTGGAGAGAAGGTGTCCCTTTTTGGCCATTTGAGCTATTGTATTGTACAATAATTGTACTGTATATAAGAAAACTATTGTATTCCTACATGATGCTCACATGTTAACTTCTTGCTACCGTTTTAGATGAAGTCAAGGCCAGGCAGATGCCATGATGAGCAGTGTTGGGTGGGAGCTGCCTGCAGGCTCCTCGGGTACCATGACCTGGTGGAGGTCATCCTGTGGCCAAGCAACATGTAGAGCACATCAGGGCCTAAAGGCCATACTGGACATGAAGGTCAGTACAGGACTGGCCCCTGCCTACTCAGGTAACCTATGGTGTGGCTCAGTCCCTCCACAATGAGCAGCGCTCTCCTGGTCATGATCAATACATACACCCTATGATTCGTGTAGAATTATACCTTTCCCAGAGCTGTATTATAAGTTGCATATTAAATTAATAACACAGGCTTCTCAAGTCCTAAGTACGAGCCCTAACAGACCAGATGATACCTGTCCAAGATTGCTGACTCCTTGAATGCATTGTCCTCAGCAAGGCTCCCTGTACAGATGTATGTCTTTAGATTTTCCCCAGCATCTTTCATTTAAAAATAATTTGGTACATATGAAGTGTGCATGAATCATTTAAAAATGTCACCAGAGAGTTACATTAAAGGGTAATGCAATACTCTGTGGAAACTAGAAATAAATCCCCTAGTGCAAAAAACTGCTGTACTGCAGAACAGCAATTACAAGCAAACAAAAGGAAACAACAAGATTCCTGAATATTCTGGCTGTATCTGCGAACCTAATTAGTTCAGCCTCCAACAACATCAAAGAGTGCTTCATTAATGAACCTCTGAATCATCTGTACTCCTCTGTGACTGATAACCATGACTCAGTTTTACCAGAAACAAGGATGAGGTGGTTTGGTAATAAAGACATTAAATTGCCCGCTATTTCCAAGTTCTACAATGAACTTGCATGGGCAGGCTGTCATGTCTGCACCTCAGCTCTTCAGTGAAAGGCAATGCTCCTCAACACCCTGACATTTATACTGCTTGTAGAATGGATCATTGCAATGAGCCTTGGACTCAGCAGAGTCTTCTAAGTAGTCCTGGAGTGCTTGAAAATAAAGAGAAAGCATTCACAGATGGGGGCCCTCAAATACAGAATGGCCTAGTATTCCAGATGTTTTACAAGAAAAATATTCTAGAAAAGTCTAGGCTGTAGCAGTTGAAAAAGCCTGAGTATGGCTTTAAGGGAGCAACAATTAAGAGTTCATAGGAAAAGAATGGATAAAAGAAAGGGGAAGAAATAGCGAGCAGAGGTAAGTTTGAATGAACAGAGAAAAGACTGGGACAACTCAGAAAAGAAAATGAAGTTTCTCTCAGATTATGTGGAGGGAGATTAGTGAGAAAAATTAACAGAGTTATTCTGATAGAGAAACCAGAGAAATCTGTTTAATGAACAGAGAAAAGAACTACCTCAGATGGTTAATTAAAACAGAACTGCTCTCGTAAGATACTCGGTAAAACTAATAACCACAGTTGCCATTATATTCAGATTGATCTTGATGGCAAAGGTGTTTTTAGCTACTTCCTTTCTTGCAGAGACACATCAATAATGCATGTCTTAATTACATGCAACTACAGAACCTGTGTATTAGAGTGGTGACACTTTGGTGATGAATTGAGACGTCTACCAATTTGTCATCTTGCAAAATACAGTACTGGGACAAGTCTAGTTTGTCTGTGTAAAGCTGTAAGGGCCAGTCTGTAAGGGCAGACTGTAACATATATATTAAAAGTTACATTCTATTGAATAGTAGTAAGTCCCTAACATGAATACTAGGATCAATTCTGGCCTCCTCGCTATAGCTCAGATATATTGTTAAATGTATCTGAAGTATAAACAGTCCAAGAAGTGACAATAAAACAGAACAAAAAAAAATGAGGCTTCTACGACACAAAATACTGCAAAATCAAAGATTTGTTAACCTGAAAATCAGCAAAAATAATGAAAATACATTTCAGGAAAAAGTTATTATAAATTCAGGAAATTAGATACTCCAAGCAGGTTTATCTGATTTTTCTAATGTTCTTGGAAGTCCATCAAGCAAAGCTGAAGCTATCTTTACATCACCTGTTTTAAAGTAGTATAAAAAATTCTGAACAGGCTTTGTTGCACATTGGCATATACCACTTACAGTGCTCTACTCCTAACATACTTTTCACAATACAAGAAGGGTAAGATTGCCTCCCTTAGAAGCTGTCAGGCAAAATCCTGTTTACTCTAGCATGTCATAAAATCCAAGTATAACAAACTTTTCTGTCAGTTTTAGGTTTTCAATATAGCTGGATCTGACATCAGTTCCCTATATAACAAATTTTGACTGTCAGTTTAGATATTTTAAAACTTACTTGTCCTGGAACTAAATTTAGGTAGCAGTCTTGGCTTTTAATTTAAGTGTAAAGTATAAGGTTAAAACTTCTTCAAGCACAAGTACTCTAACTGGAAAGCAGTACCTGATTGCTGGTTGACACCTACATGGCAGGAACTGAAGTTGTTTATTGCTTTCCTTTTCTTTCTTTTTTTTTTTTTTTTAACTTGCTTGGCTGTATGCAAATACATGCTTTTTCTCAGGGAAAGTGTGCTCTCTTCCTCAGAGAGCATCTTCTCCTAGAAATTGTTCTGTAATTATGGAAAAAGCATTCAGACCTTTGGCATGGCATCAACATTCAAAATATTTAGATGATACCAGATTTTACTTCTGGTGAGAGAGACATTTATTTAAATGTGAAATACTGGAGGTGGACTGCATGGGCTATGTCTGTGACATCTTGTAGAAGAATTTCCAAGATCATCTTCAGGATATGATGACGTGCAGCTTGTGTTGGCCTAGAGACTGTATTGTGGGGAGGTAAGAGTGTTGAAGAGTTGCTGCTTTTGTACAGTTGCACGTCTGGTCTCTGGCCCTCCCTCAAGTCTTCTCAACAGCCTCCTATCATGGAGGACACCCACTGTGTGTCCTCATGTCCTTTTGGGATCTGATGTAGCTCAGGGCCCACAACATCATGCACAGCATCCTTTTAAAAGATACAAAGTGCAAAGTGCAGCTTTTCCATTGCTGGGTGCTAAGGATGCTAATCAGAGGGGGAAATGTCAGGATGGACTTCTGTCCTTCCCTGCTGCACAGAAATTTTGATGCTAGACAACTCAGACCCCCACAGCAGCCAGTGCATCACTCATGATGGATGTCAAATATGTCAGAAGCATTGTTCAGAGAAGACTGCATTACATAGAACGGCCCCATGAAAGACAGTCAGCATGTGATACTTTCAGGCCCCCTCTTTCCGCCATGCCCTAGCCCTTGGCAGCCCCTATTACACCCAGATTTCTGCCCGACCCTTCTAATCCCACAGCACAGCTTCCATATGTGCCTCAATCCTTGCAAAATTGTAGTAAGGCAAAGCTTCTCTTCATGTGGAGAAAGTTCCTGGGGAGTTCTTCATATTGGATCAGAGAGATCCCATGACAGAATGGCAGTACAAAGCAGTGTCCATAATTACTGAATGCCAAAGGTTTCCCACTCACCTTCCAGGATCTTTTCAAAGCACTTCTCACATATAATAACCTTTCCAGGCTTGTGGAGTCATGCATGACCCTGATGGAGCTTGTAGTGACATATGTGCAAGGAAGGCTCTCCTATCATTGGAGTGTTCAGGTGCTTCTGGATCTATAAGTGCCCACAGCCCGTGCCAAATTCTAGTTCCTTTCAGGCACATGCACATTGCTCTATCTGGGAAATTTCTGTTCAAAGAGATGGTTGGAGAAGGAACTACTTCTGCGTGTTCTCTTTCAGGGAGCTTTTTGGGGTACATAGTTTTCTGGCTCCTATACCATATTTCCCACCTTCGTTGCTGCATTTCTGAGAGATACCTCTGGGCTATCACTCAAAATCAGTGTGAAAACACTGCAGAAAACTGAGCCAGATTTGCTGGCTGTGACCCTTCTACCACTGAGATCTCCCACACCAACTGGAGAAGTGAAAAAGACCACAAGAGTCATTATAACTCCTAGGCTCAGTTACCTGTCTGTAAGGTCAAGATCTTTGTCTCTAGCTTTAGATGGAATGCCATAAACCCAGTGAAGCAAACACAGAAAGTCTCTACTGGAAGCTATCCATGTAAAGGAAACTTTCAGTGCTGAGTATATTAAGGAAGCTGGTTTATGTCTGTCCTTTTAGTCTCTTTGCCACAGAACTGGATATCTAGTATTTAGTTTTACTCTACCTCATTCCTCAGATGAAACCGTCTTATGGTCAGGTTTCTTCTCCTTTCATTCCCAGACTGCAAGGATCACTGACCACACAAAAATGAATCGCCTGTTTCAGAGCACTGTAACATCTTATTTCAAACTTCCGCTCTCATCTTTCTTTGAAAGGCCATTCGTGTTGGTTTTTGTTTTTATTGCACATGGTCAGCCCCTCCTTTCTACAAGTCTGAGCTCAGAGCACTTGAAGCATTTATCTTCATGTGAGATTGCACTGGAGTGATGTGAGGTGTTACCACTGAATAATTTTTCACTCTAAGTAATCCATCATAGGAAGTCAGACAGGGCCAGCATTACAAGTTTTGTGTGAAATAAATAAAATTCTGCAGTGGCAGGGGAATAACCTGAAAAGATTGTATAGTAAGTCTTCTCACTTTTTGTTCATCCTTAACCTTGAATATAAATACTGGATGGACCAGTCTCTCCATGATGAACTTGTAGTAACCAACATGAAGAGAAAGAGGTGATTTTCGTGAACAAAAAAGAAGATGCAGATAACTAAAATCTTCTGCAGCTTTTCTCTATCAATAGTATTGCAGGCAGAATACAAATTCAACAAGGCCAGAATTTTTGGTCAGTGAAACATGGAAGATGCATGGAAGTTGAGTGATTTTTTTGGAGAAAATGACTGATCAGCTCAAGATATTTCATGTAGAGTGGAAGTCCACAAGAACAGACACATGCTAGAATGGATGGGTGTCTTCTGTCCTATGTGATCCTCTACTGGGAACTAAAAGTATAATTAGGACAAAAAGTGCTGTTCTCATGCAGGTAGATTAATCATCCAGTGTTCAAGTGATCAGGAAAAACACTGTTTTTTGTAAAGATTGTTTTATTCTCAGCAGCTCTTGTGGTGCAGAATCTCTCATTAACATTTGCTCTGTCTTTCAAATCCAAGACAAATATTTTAATTGAAATATTATTCTCAGTGCAGCTTAAACATAGAACCAAGGAAAGTTAAAAACCACCTCATGACATGAATGCTTTCATATTAAATATAAATCTTCTTTCTAGAAATAAGCCCCATATGAAAAATACTATTTGAGCAAACACATGAGAATGTCTTGCACAAGTGCCAAAATTACCAATATTCTTTAATCCTTAAAAGGATAAATTGCTTTCCATAGCAATCCAGTCTAAAAACACTTTTGCCCCTATCCACTAGGCATTGACCCAGAGAATCATTGATGGATTGGAAGGCTGGAGTTATAGGAAAATATGTTCCTTAAAGCACTGCAAGAGTATCACTAAGCAGAGGGAAAAGTATAGAAGAAAACACAGTAGGTGGCTGACCCAACAGAGGCTTGCTGCCTTTGCCTCCTTCCACAGTCAATGGAGAGAGGAAGAGGGTCCTGGCAGGTCAGCTGAGGACATGAACCTGCCATCATGTATTCTGCATTGTCACACCTCCACCACCTTAAGCTGGAGCTGCATGAAAAATATCCAGAAGGGGAAGAAAAGAAACAAAGTAAGAAAATGGATGGAGAACAACATATAGAGAGTACAAGGCAGAAGGGGACTTGAATGAGAAGACTCACAGTTACACAGCAACTTAGCTTGGCTTCCCTCAACAGGAGAGAGCAGAGTTAATGCTTTACCTTGCAAGAGATAAGGACCCAACTCAGTCAATTGTATTTTAGAGCACAACTGAACAAATGTAGCAAGCTGAACAATTGTAGGAAGAAAACAGTGAGAGCAACTGCAGACTGTAACCTTGAAAAAAACTAAAAGAAATAAAAATGACATGAAGTTTTGCTGGTGGAGATGTAAAGAAAAGGATGGATTTTAAAGGATGTTCAAAAAGTAGAGCTGCCCATGAGAAGACTAATACAGGTCAGAGAACTGCACAGCTGGAAAGCTGGATTACTGAAAGTACATCTGAAACGTCAATGACAATCACATAAAAGAAGGACGGGAAGAAAGAAAATTCAATTTTAGTCTTCTTAAGCTAAGGAAATACAAGCCTAAACAATATCCCATGTCTCCATTCAGAGAGTCACAGAACATGACACACAGTGTACCTAATGTAAGCTTTTAAGTTGCACCAAAAATTTAGGCAGATAGGGCCTCCTCCTGAAAGCTTTCAAAAGTCCACTCTTCAGTCCATTAGATATACAAGAGACATCCAATTTACAAAAAACTGGTGGCCTAGAAATAGAACACTGAGGCAAAAGTCTGGTTTCTGAGTTATTCAGTCTAGATCTGTGCCCCACCCTCATTCCTTCCCACCCAGTGTTTGGATAGAGGAGTAGACATATGTTTATGAAGCAGGATTCCACAAAAGAAGGAAAAATAAAATTACATTCCAACAGTATGCTGACTGAGGAATGGAAAGACTGTAGAGCAAACAGGATATGACATTGAGGAGTGGTGAACCAGGAAGGGGATGATGAAAAGAGTCAGTGACAAGAGCAGAAGAGATACAATTGTACCTCAGTGACTCAGAAATACAATTCCTTCAAAAACAAGTCAAAATTGGACTACAGTAGTGTTTCACAGCGAATCTCAAGTTGCTGTGCCCTGGATATGTCAATTAATCAAGGAATGGTTGTAAGTTCAATTTCAACTGTTAAAGACAGGTTTGAGTCATATAAACTCAGCCCTGACCCTAAATTTCCCTTGCCCGCTTTGAAGGATGTCTCCATTTGGATTTGATTCAGTCCCATTATTATCTTCAGCGAAATTTCAGTGCATATTAAGATCCGGAGAGGTTCCTAATTTTCAATGGCATTTTGATTCAAATTTAACACTTATTAAAGAAGGGAATGTATAGTATTTATTTGAATTGGAACTTATTTTGTCAATGTAAGCTATGGCACAGTAAAATTAGGTTAACTTGTACATACCTTTTTCAACACGACAAAGATAAATGAAAGTTGATCAGATAGATCAGAGAGTAAAATTTGGCTGAGATTCTGTAGGCAAAGCTATTGCTTTGCAAAGCATTAAAGGCAACTTCTGTAAGAACTGTTTTTGAAAGAAACCAAAATTTTTTACTCCACAAAAAAATCTGTTTGAAGTCTAATGCTCCAGAGGTGATTCCTGTGGAAGTTCAGTTTGGTTAAAATCTGTTTAGAAACCCAGTCAATCATGTTTTGCAGGAATCATTTACTATTCACTGCTGTTGTGGTGAACTGCGAAGTAGCAGTGCATAAGCACATTCTGGTCCGACGTAAAAATGGGATTTTTTATTTTAAATAGCAGTTATCACACTGCCTTCTCACCAGTAGAATATTTTAGGCAGTACTGCATACCATGCTGCTCCATGCTATGATCTGTAATACTAATATTCAGAGGGAAAGAAAAGGAAATTGATTCACATGCTCAAACTATGAAGTACACATTCTGTTATTGATGATCTTCCTCTAAAATCCTGACCTCCATAGGAATACTGCCATAGGAAATCACATGTTGTAGAACTGAAACAGCAGTTTACCAATGGAAGCCCTTTTAGATTCAACCTGAAGAAAATAAATGAGATGAACACATCTTTCAAAAAACCTCCAGTTTATCCTATTTGTGTTCACATAAAATCAGTGGGAAGAAGCTACATGACACATCAATTTTTAATCAAAAATATTTTAGCTAAATATATTTGTTTGGGAAGCTGCAACAAAATGAATTATACAGTTCTTTCACAGTACAACTCAAAAGAGAATACTTAATAACACCATACAGCACAAACTGTGCTTGGATAGTGATTTTCACAGGGTGTCTTAAGGAAAATTACACATAAAGAGTACAAACCCACAAATTTAGTTCATTCAGTGAAAGCCAAGGAGAACAAATAAAATTTAGGGCTGGATTTATAATCAGAAATTGAATCAACAATACAAACCTCAGGAGGCAATATGTTCCAGATGTGAGAAATAGTACCCCAGCAAATCTCTGGCTTCCAACAAAAGTTAGCATACCATTAAAACATCTGACAAAAATAGCACAGTTATTACCATAGTGACATTCTGCCACATACGTGAACAAAAGGCAGTGGGTTGTGCTAAGTTAAAATAGAACAAAGGATTAAAAGTAATATAACGCTTTTCATAACTACTGGCTTAAAAATGGAACGATGAGCAAGAAGATACTAAACTATGGTTATCTGTCTTGATTAACAAACATGTTGAGATACTAATACGGACTAAAAATTGACTAATAATGGTAATCCGGAAATGAGTAAAGTGTCTGGATCTATTGGTGCTTATGTATCAAATGATTATGCAAAGCTGAGTTTTAGTCTCAGCAAGCCTCTTAGATAGTGACTTCCCAAATGGGTCCTTTTGGCTTTCTAGCTAACTTATATACTGGTATCATATAAATTTGATATTTTCACTAACTGATAACTGAGTGGTCTGCCATAAATAATACAGTTGCCACCCAGAAAATTCTGAATGCCCTCAGTGCTCATTCATTTACATAAAAGTATTTAATCAAAACTTTTAAGCCTTTGATCACAGCTGGGAAGGTGTGCATCAGAAGCCAAATGTGGTATGACAAATGCATCTAACAATACTCCAATCACATTGTGACTATGACAAAATATTCTCTCTTTCCTTGCCAGCAACCTGTAGCACTTTCTTCACTGCTTTCTGCACTAGGCTCAGATACATGACCAGATTGCTGCAGGGTAAAATGTTAGTGCGTATCTGCTGAGAAGCAAGAGCTATTGGTGCACACATTCCTAGACCGTGACAAATGTTCAGGAAGCAACTTGCTGCTATCCTTCTTCACAGTGGGCAAAGTTAAATCGTATTGCTTCACGTTTGTCTTGAGCTGGGGCACATTTGTCGACAGCAACCGTGGCTCAGCCATCCGGTTGTTACAGTGGCTGTGTGAATCTGAGCTTGGAGACTGAAGGAAGCTTCCACCCCTGCTTCTGACCTGAGCTAATGGAGTGTCTGCTTCTGGTCTGAGCTGATGGGGCATCAGCTTCATAGTTAATGTCACAAAGCAGTCAGGATTATAGTCGTTGTATCTCATGCCTTCTCTTGCCTGGTCAGAAAAACCACAGATATTAAAGTTGAGGAAATTAATCAGCAAAGTAGTCCATTGCTCTCCAAATCCAAGAGTTTATACTAGGAGGAAACCCTCCCCCACCAAATCCACAAAACTATAGAAACACCTACAGAAAGAAAAAAAAAAGAGCATAAAACTTTTTATCCTTTGAGGCTGAATGAGACTGGAAAGCTGAAGGGACAGGAGTTATATAGTGTTCTATTATTAATTTGGTGTGCCGTGCTTTTACCTTCTTAAAGCCTGATAGGTGATGTTGCATGGTTAAGGAACGGTGGCATCACAGAAAAAATGGGCAATTCTTTTTTGCCACTCGTTAGCTCTGATATATTTTTCTTTGGAAGAGTGGTTTGGACAAAATCATGGAATATGAATGTTTAAAGGAGAAACAATTGAAGCTCTACAGAATCTGAAGTTATTTTTCATCATGGTTAAATGTAAAAATATAATGGCAGTTGGTTTACTAAAACACAAAAGAACATATAAGATAACACATTAAAAGTTACATTAAAATGTCAATAAATCAGAGAAGGAAGGTTAAAGACCTTGTGTCTTTATCAGAAGCAAATCAAAAGGAATCAATTTTTTTTTTTGCATGCAGCAATACTTGCACAAGCATACATTAATTCAAACACAAAATGTTACTATCTTGGGAGATACAGCTTGTTTCAGATAAAACCAATCCAGCTTGCTGTCTACAATGTGCGGTAATACACAGGTAATGTGTGGTTTCTTAGGGAATACAGAATATAAATTCATCCATGAATTTATATTCAGCAGATGAAGAAATGTGCATTTATTAATTAACATTAACTTTTGCAGTTTTTAAATGGGTGAACATCTGAAGGCTTTCCATGGCTATGCCCACACCTTGTATAAGCATGAATAAGTCAAGAAACTGTAAGTTGATAGAATCAGCTACAGAATTTTTTAAAATTTTTTTCTCTGTTTCAAATGTGAATACTCTTTTTTTTTTTTTTTGTGAAATTAGGAAGAAGAACTGCAGGTTTCCTTATTGACTTGTTATATTACTTTGACAATTCATCTACAGCTACATACACATATTATTCTGAAATGTTGCTGACTAATAACAGCTACTTTACTGCACAGTTAACCAGTCAAAGGCATTCTTTTACCATGGTAATTTATTAAATTACTAGAAGATTGATCACATGAAGAAGAACAGTACAGGATAGTTGTGATAATTAGCACCTCAGGAGAAACCAAAGCATGTGAGATGTTTGTGTCTTGTGAAGCATCTTTCCTGATTTACTTGTGGAGTTATAAAGAGCACAGTAATGATGCTCAAGAAATCTGTTTCATTCTTTCAATGAATGATGAGGATTTAATTTTTAGAGAAGAGTACTGAGAGACGAAAGGCCTGGGTATTTGGGGAAATTTCTTCATATGTCAAAGTCCTGATGCCACCCATTTCCTCAGTAATCTTTGGAAAATGCCAACTACATGAAATTAAACACTGACAAAAATACTGTTCTTAAAAAAAATCCCTTATGTCTGATACTTATATAGTTGGTTCACCATTAACTGGGAATTAAAAAGCTGAATGGCTTTTTGCTACATGAATTTTCTTCCAGACTTCCCCTTTTTCCTCAAGGCGTTTAACAAATGTTGCACTAGCAGGATTTATAAATTCATTTACAGGAGGCTTAATTGTACCTTCATTATAAATAGCAAGAGAGACTTCTGGAGAAGTTGGGCCAAAAGTAGTTTAGTATAACTTTGCAGTTATTGTATTAAGGCATGTAAGTTACAAGCTTAAACACTCAATTAAATATTATAAATATTATTAATGTTAAAACTGTAAACCGAGTCAATATAATCTCCATTCCTTTCCATATGGGGCCCTTAATCCTCAGATCCCTCCCAAAACAAGAATGTTAGGTCTTAATTACCTCATTGGAGTGTTACAAGTCTCTAGTATTTTGTAAAATGCTTTGAAAATATCAGAAGTTTAATGCTAGATTAATGATAACAGTCCTTATTACAATAATTATTAACTGTTTACAGTTGTAATCAAGTTGCTAAATGCCCTGCTCATTGCAAAGAGGCCGGAAAAAGTTCAATTTGTTGCATAATCATCTCTCTGCTCTTCAGTACACAAGCTAAATATAGTAGAAGATGTCAGCTACTAAATATGTAAGACTTGACGAAACAGCTCCTCTCTAACCTCAATTCTTCCAAACAAGTGCTATCAAATTCTGCAGCATTTTAACTTTATTTAAATATCAGTATGGAAATAAGCAAGCTTGAGCCTGTGTGGTTTAGATGGAAACTCTCTGAACATGAAGCAGGAATGACCTGATCGATGCTGTCTTCCTTAAGGTTACAGGTGCACATCTGCCAGTGTTTCTGCTACTGCTTCCGCTACTGCTTCCAGCTTTCCCAGGTGTTATGGCTGGATGAAGTCCTTGACACTTTAATCTACCCTAGATGTCCATTTTAGAATAAAATGAATCAGTATTGCTGGGTTTGCAGTGGACAGTGGTAATGCCAGGATCCCGGGGGGCAACCGAGCAACTCAGAAAACTTGGGGCAGACTCATCCCCCGTAAGCTTGGAGAAGCTTTGAACAAGAGTTGCAGTGATAGTCTGAAACTATTTACAGCAGCAGGAAATACAAAATAGGATGAGAAGAGAAAGACAAGCTGTGGCTTCCTGCTGAACAATAAATAGTTTTGCATTTCCAAAACCAAAGGCAGGAGAAGCAGAAAGAGAACACTCCATCTGGCTTGAAGCAGTTGGAAGAGCTGAAGGGAAAGAAGGACTTTCTGTTATTTATCAGACTCTTACTGAAGAATGCAAATGAAGAGCTCCTCCAGCAGTGACAAAAGACAACAGTTCATAAGAATCCATGTGTGATATGTTAAGGAGGGGAGACCTGATAATCCCTCAGACTCATAAGGACTTTTGTTTTGAATCAGTTTGCTATAAAGTGATAAAAATGAGAAAATCTTAGGTTGAACTAGGGAGAAATCATAACCTTAACTTTTGAAGAGGATTCTAAACAAAAACATTGGCCATGTTATGATTAAAGATGGCTTACCTATTTCTTTCTTTATATAGTTATTACCTTGGATGACAGCATAGCTTTTAGACTTGGTTAGTCCTCAGAGTCAGCAGATGTGAGTGGACTATTAACCTTCTGTTTATTTGTTTGCACAGGTTTGTATCTGCCTACTTTGAATTCAGATTGAGGATAGTATCCTCATTACTCTTAGAGAATGACATTAAAGTGTCAGGCGACACCTGCAAATGAAGGTGAAGATTTTCGGAATTGCTCATGTTTCTTTGCCCTTCATCTGATAGTGAGGAGGGTAATAGTGAATAGATCTGATTGGGATAGGATTAGTTTTGCCTAACTTCAAACACTTAAAATCTAATTATGTGCAGAAGGGTTACTCAGGTAGCAGTAAATGGTGTCAATCACATTTCCTTCTGGATATAGTCCAAGACATATATGTTATCTGCATGTCCCAAGATGCCAGAAATAAAGACTAAGCTGTGCCCAGACCTTAAACTAAAAAAAGCTCTGACTTGAGGTAAAACTTAACTATGAAGAAAGTGAACCTTGTGAGGAAATGTAGTTATGATTAACAGCAGTAACAGTGATCTAATGGACAATTACCAGGCTCAAATAAGGAAAACTATTAGAAAGGTGCAGTGCTCATATTAATCATGTTTTAAGGTTTTTATATAGGAATATCTCCAATAGGAGATGACTATAAGCAATCGTAGGCATAGCTGACAGTCCCTCCTACAGTTCAATTTTCCTGACACATTCATTTAGAAGACTGCTTCCAGTTATTTAAAATATTGCTAAAGATTAACCAAAGTTTGGGACTAATTTTTTTCCCAGGCTGGGAATTCGTAGTTTCTTACAAGATTTTAGGTAAGAACGAGGCTGGGGACAAGCTCTTTATCTTTCTGCTATTAAAAGCATATTTGGGAAAAGCATTAATGCTCCCACACTATAAAGAAGAACCTTCAAGTTTGTTGGCAGAGTGTTTTCTCTCCCATAAGGATCTGCACAAATTTACACAATTTAGAAAATTACCAAACGTGCTCAGTTTGGCAGTAAGGCAATAAATAGAGCTTGATCACTGCAGTGGCTGAAGATGTTATCTTCACAAAGCACTGGATAGATGGAACTGCAGGGTTCTCTGCACACCCCCTAAAATAAGTGTGGTGGTTTCACTTTAGACACAGTTAGATGCTGGATTGAGAAACTAAAACAAGTACTGTGATGATTTTCTGAAAAGTACTCCCTGGCTAGCACTCTAAACTCATTCCAATAGCCTTTCACATTAACTTTTATGAAATTGGCCCCAATACCTGAGTGTCGTGGGCTGCAGAACTGTAACAACTTTGAGATACCAGAATGTGATTGTCTCAGACTGAGCACCAAAATCAGCAGGCACTTATACCACTTTACTCCTTGATATCTATGCCTAAACAATAAAGACCAAATTGTCTTCTGCCTTCCGTTGGCAGGTTCTTATCCAGCCATGTCTGGGCTTCACATTAAGATAAGACCTCTGGCAGTGTTTCTTCCATTCCTCCCTCACACGTCATTTCCACTGGAAGAAAAGGCAGGATAGGAAGCACAAGATGTCACAGCAGCTTGTGTGTTGACCGAGGAGCAGAACTGTGAGCTTCACCGAATCATTATGTGCTTCTCGTCCCTGAATGCACAAATAGGCTCTTCTGCCTTTTCTCCTCACTTCCCTCGGGTTTGACAGCCAATGCTCTAGTCAGCTCTGGTACGGCCCAGCTCTGTCACCTGGGAGCAGGTGGCTGGGAAGGAGGTGGATCAAAGAGAGTAGTCCTACCCACCCTTTAACCTGGTATCTGCTTTTAAGGTCAGGTTTAACTGAGCTTTAAGCTTAGGCCCCTGTCCCTGCCTGAGCTAGACAACAGGGAAGGCAGTGCTCAGTCTTGTACCACATAAAGCCTGGCCTTGCTGTGTTGACTTGTCTTCCCAGCTTGACTTTGACTCTGCCTTGTTGCAGTGAACTGTCCTGGCCATTTGAACTCTTGTCTGACCTGAAGCACTGTCACTGGGCCTTCTCTGCTCCTCTTTAAGTGCTGCGGGTTTCTGACAGGTGGGTCAGGGTCTCACCCCACTGCCACCTTCCGCCCCCTGCATGCGAGGGCAGCGTCTGTCCTGCT
Source organism: Campylorhamphus procurvoides (assembly GCA_013396655.1). NCBI lineage: Eukaryota > Metazoa > Chordata > Aves > Passeriformes > Dendrocolaptidae > Campylorhamphus > Campylorhamphus procurvoides. Next base: position 171,455 of record WBMV01001016.1, read on the forward strand.
TATTCCCTGGCACAGATCCTGCTCTGGTGCATGTAGCAGCACATACTATTAGTACATAAACTCTCCCACCCACATTGAGAAGGTTGGTTGCCATCATTGTATTTAAACACAACTGCTTTTAAAAATATGAAATTATATTCAAAACAAGGGAATGTAGTACTGAACATGCAGAAACCTACAAGTCCAAATATCCAGACAAGTATCCAATGAAACTCACCACTGTTAGATGGCCTTGCAGTTCACTGCTGTTTCTCCCAGCAGTGTGCACCATGGTAGAGTCAAGAGGGATAAGGTTTCTTCCACTCAAGAGCTGAGTAGTGAAAGTGCTGTGATGTAACTGGGCACCTTGCATGGGATCTTCGTATGTCTGAAACTAAAGCCAGAGACCACTTATACCCTATGCACACAGAGCATAGGTTTTACAAGTGAAGCAAGATGAAAGAAAAATAAAGCAGAGTCAGTTTTGTCAAACGACACATACCTTTTAAAGTTAAATATGGAAAAGCATTACTGTAAGGACTTAAATAGCACAATTGCCTGTCTCAAATACTGCTAAGACCACAGAAGGACTTTGCCATGAGATAAGCACAGAAGGGAGGAGACAGGATGACATTAACTCTCAACCTGGCAGAGGCAAGATCTGGTTAGCTCATCCTCATTAACACATCTGGACAAAAATTCCCACTATGGCAAACATTGTAAAGAAGCAACTGCTCATACGCATATTACCAGTGAAACAAAAATTACCCCAAGTTACGGGACAGATTGCATCTGCAATCACCCACAACCACTAAAGCCCCCCACAACATGCCTCCATGGATACCTGGAACCTGGACCGTAAAATCACCACAGCAGGAACCTGAGATAAGATAAAGGTGGTACTATTGTTTGGGAGTTATCTCAGACCAAGGCGCAGGTTAACAAAGCGTGGGGAGAAGAATATATCATTGATAATGAACACAAATAACACAGAATTTATGGTCCACAAGGAAAGCTAATTCAGCAACTGTGCTGAGATCAACTCTGACTGGATAAAAGGTAATTCTGGCATGGGGAGATTGCGATCACTGACTCATGGCCCACCATCCCTAGAAACCCACTGACTCAAAAGAAGAGAAAGACTGAGCAGGTGGACTAATTAGCATTAAAAGAGAGGGAATAATTTAACAGATAGAATTTAACTCAATAGAATAAGATAACTGTGTAGCCAATGAACATCAACTCCTTTGTTTGCTAAACTGTGTAAATAGTGAAAAGTTTTGAATGGCCCTGGGACCCACACCTCTGAGGGTCCCCTGGTGAAGAAGTACCAATGGAATGCTGCTGGATCCATGGATGGTGACTGTCTTCTGCTTGGTCTCTCTTTCTCTCCTCCCTCACTTGTCTATTTCTTTCTATCTCTCTACCTCACATTTACTGTTAAATAAAATCCATATTATTGACGTCAGCATATGGTCTTGTTTGCACCTTAAGTCAGGCAGAGGCATCTCTCACTAACCATTTCTTAACAATTATGTCTATCTTGTTTGCACATATCCATTACCAGGGCACCCTGTGCAATCAGCACAAAGCAGAAGTGGGCAATGATAATCGTTCTGTTATTGTGGTTACCCTCATGCAGCTTTGCAAAAATTGCAGAGTTAGCATATGAGAACAAAGCCAGATGCTACAAATTTCCAAAATTCAACTGACCAAATGTGCAACTGTACTCACTACTCAATGGAGACACATAACCCACTTGCCAGAAGTTCCTGGTAACAGGTTGCATTGTTAGAACTAGCCCAAGATCATTGTCTACTGAGTTGCAAAGTGTAAGTATAGAAGTACAGAAGAAGAAAAACAAAAAGAAAAAGGAGGATTTGACTAACAGCCTTAATGTTTAAATAAAATGGTTAGGAACTGATATAGTTTTTTCCAGACACATGAATTTTACAAAACAAAAACAAATACAACTGTTAAGTTTATTACAGGTGTCAGCTTTTCATCATGAGATGCTTTTTGGCAACTCCAAATTCTATGTGCTATCAATGGAGGGGCCATTCTTGCACTGAAATCAGACTGTGCCTCTTCAATAAATTCTTCTGGCACCTGTATATTCCTGAGCTGTGAATTCCACTTGAGAGTGACTGAACTTTGGCTGCCTGATAACCTCTGCACAATGTGAAAAATGAGACAAGTGGAAATTTTATGTAGCTACTTATAAGATTATCTCCTCCAAAAGGCTTCACTTTCTAAGTCAGCCAGTAGCAGAAGTCAATCCAAACCTGCCAATGACATTATTCTCATGGAAAAGTGCACTTTAATGCATCTGGAAGCAAAGAGAAAGTAATGTCAAACTACAGCATATGCTAGAAAAAGGAAATCCAAACAAGAAAAGAAGCTGCTGTTTACTTGAAATTCTTCCATTTATTTTGCTAAAGCATTGAGCTACAACTAGAAAATCAGAGAAAGCTCTCATTCTCTCTCCTCCAAGGCAAGGGTAATCCTGAACATGTCTCACAACATGACAGTTTGAAGAAAAGCCAACCCACATTTTGTTGAGTACAGTATTTAAAAACCACAGATCTATTACTGTCTCTCAGTGCTTTCTCCCTTTCCTCACGTTAGCTGACACCTGACCCTTGTTTTGAACTGTGATACTCTACACTTAAAGCCAAAACAGTGTATTTTACTCCTTCATGCCTCCCATTTCTCCCTTTCTCTCTCACTTTACTGCTCTAGTAAGCTCTTTGCTAACATTTCCTTCTCTAGTTTCTTAGACTTGGCACTTTATATCTGTCTGCAGTGGTAATTTTTTTCAGTCCTCTGACTTTCCTCCCTTACTGCACTACCTCTGGCTTTTATGTTGTGAGTCTTTGTCCCAGCCCTAGTTCAGTTCTATCTCTCATCTACCCATTAAGTTTGTTTCTGGACCATATCTCTATTTGCCTGTATGGTATGTTTTTTTTCTATTGAAAATCATATTTTCCTCTCTATCATTTTCTCTACCTAAGCTCTTCTTTTGCAGACAGTCTTTTCAAATTTGGGATAGAATATAATACCCCCAAAACTTCTTTCTCCCATCTGTTTCTTTCACCTAATTGAAACTGAGATAACAGTTCAAAATTTTAAGTAGGTTCTTGCAAGTGTTGCATCGAAGGTGGGCAACCAACCAATCCATGTGTACAAAAGAGAGTTTTTTTCTTCAGCATCCAAGTGTCAAATTACCTAAATTCTCATATAGGAGATCCACTGACAATTTTAAAGGAAATTTTAACTCCTGCTGTTGTATTTGAAAGCTAAGCGAGCCTGAGAAACTAAAAGAAGGCTTCAGTAGAAGTTCAGAATAAGCAAAGGTAAATGCCTGTAGCACCCTTCTGTTGTTTCACTGTGCTGAAGTTTTAGGAAGAACTTCATAAATTCTCATAAATATAGATCACAAATTGATAAAAAAATAAGTATAAATATACAATAAACAGCTATACATTAACTACATCATTAAAGATACAAAAATTTAAGTATTTTAGTTGTAGCAATGCAGTACTATCCCTTAAATCTCCCAATTAAAGAGAGAAGAATTGTTTTCCGTTTTCTTGTGGCAGTTTTACACTAAAGTAGCCTGCCCCATTTTATGCTTGCACAGTGTCTCATGCAATAGAATTCTGTTTTGCCTCAACCGTAAAATAAAACATAAAATGATTATGCATCCATAATTCCACAAGGAATAAAAATGGAGACCAGTAATTTACACCACTGCATTTATAATTTCCTCATGTCTTAAATCAGTATTGGAAGTGAAAAAGGTGAGGATGAAACAGGAACAGCACTGCCATTCTTCATTCAAAAGCTTTATGAGAGATGGAAAGGGAGCAGACTCAATTGAGTAAGACAGTTTTCATCACATGCTGCTTCACCAAACAGGCTTTTGACATAGTCATATTTTGTGTTCCCTGAAATAGCACTTCGACATGCTTCAGTTTCTGAACTTGTTTTTTTTTAACTCCTTTGAATTTAATTAGGCTATTCATCAGCTTGGTAAATGCAAAGAACCTTTTAAAAGGGGAACAGTGATTGATTTTTAAAGTGCTATAATCACTCCATCTAGCTGTAAAAAAATACTTTCCAGTATAGGTATTTCAGAGAATATTAATATTCACTTTCTAAAATAAAAAGTCCTCTGTCCTTATTTTAATATAAACCAAGAAGCTGCTATAATATCACCTGGTGAAGCTCTTTACCCAGCAAAGCTCCTGCTGGGTAGAGATCCCATTAATATCCATCCTTCGTATGAATCTTGCTGACACAAGAGGAAATTTTGGGAGTCAATTAAATTTGTCCTACACAGAGTCTGAATAGACTCACATGCAAACTAAAGGTGTATGGCCATACTAGCACATCACCCACTTGCCTAAACTACCATTTCTGTACTCAAAGAGCAGTCTGAGAGGAGTCTCAAGCATGGGTGTGGGTCATTGCACTGGGTACTGTTGAAAAAGTGCAGAAGGGAAGCCCAGCAACTCCAAGGAAGCAGGTGCAATTCAAATCCCTTATTCCACCAAATTACTTCAAAAAGGTACTGCATCTTTTCTAACTTAAACAGTCAGTCCTGGGGAAGGAATTCACCTCTGAAATACCTGTATTCTAAATGTCTTCAGTCATAGATGGTGTCACAGACACGTCCCTGCTGCAGAAACTGACATTATTGCCTAAGTGACAGATGATCAATGTGATGGTTTGCAATTTTCATGTTCTTAGTAGGGACCAAAAGCAACAGCTCAATCATCAGAAGCAGCGCCTGTGTGGCAAGGCTGACTGACCCCTGGGTGTGTTGTCACCACCACAGATTTGGCTACTGAGACGTCTGACAAATACAATGAATACTGTTGTGGTTTGACATGCCTGCAGCTCTGCCTGGGGCTGCCCAGCTCTGGAGCGAGGACTACTGCTTGCACTCTCTGTGAAGCTGCTCCTCTGCAATAAGCAAGTGCTGTCATGCAAGGAAAGGAAAGGCAGCAGGACATTTTCAGCCTCTCATTTCCATACAGCACATGCTTCACAACATTCCCTCATCCCTTCTCTGCACCAGCCCAAGTAGTTTACTTCACTGTCTCTCACTTCATCTGTGTGTCCTCCTCATTTATCCCTCTGCACAGGATCATCTTTCTTCCATCTATCAATGGAGTATCATCCTGCACTTTTCCTAAGTATTATTCTACTACTTTGTCATTAACAATATTTCTTTTCCTTGTGTCCCTTCATATTTCTTACCTTACCTTACCTTTACCTTTACCTTTACCTTTACCTTTACCTTTACCTTTACCTTTACCCTTTCCTTTACCTTTACCTTTACCTTTATCTTACCTTTACTTTACCTTTACCCTTACCTTACCTTTACCTTGCCTTTACCTTGCCTTTGCCTTGCCTTGCCTTTGCCTTGCCTTACTTTGCCTTACCTTGCCTTACCTTGCCTTACTTTGCCTTACCTTACCTTACTTTGCCTTACCTTACCTTACCTTACCTTACCTTTCCTCTGCCTTGGCTTGAGCAACGCACAGGCAGATTTGATCCCATTCCAGCCACAGCCCACAGCCCACAGCCCACTGAAATTGTGCATGAGCCATGAGGAGAGTGCAATGACGTGGTGTACATGGGCAATCTGCCATACCTTTAGCAAACAAGAATATATTCTGCTCAACCAGTGGATATTAAAAATTACAAAATGTGTGTGGGAGTGTAATTGCCATTCCTCTTATTTTACTGTTAGGTTTAAGGCATGTTAAATTGACCACTGGAAAAATACTTCAATTATGCCATTAACAGAACAGAGAAAACCACTCATGAGTCACACCAGTAAATTTTGGGGAAGACAAACAGATTCATACTGTGTGCACACAGACCTCTTCTATTGATATAATACTCGATAATCCTGAAGTGCCTGACTCAGTGCTGCATGTAGAGACCTCAGCTTTCTAATGCGCGGGGATACTCTCACATCTCCTCTGACCACAAGGTGGGCCCCAGCAAGGAGCCTGGAAAGAGCAGAGCACTAGGCAAATGCCCTTCTTGCATGCCAGGGAGGAGGAGAAGGTGGCACCAGCCTATGTACAGTGTTTTGGAAGAGGATCACTGGCTGAATGGATTTTGGTCTTGAGTAAAGAAGCAGGCTTTTAAAGCAGAGAACTGTAGCCTAAACATTTTTGTTTCAGAGGAAAGCAGTGTGAAAATAGGCACGTAACTGCAGCTTTTACGAACTTTACACTCCTCTGTCATACATCTGCAAAGAAGTGCACTTTCATTCTGGGAGGGAGTCTCAACTCCCTTCAACGGAAATCAGTGAACAGCTCTTTACTCTACTCCATTTTATCTAACATATTTAAATAATTCATGTAATAGCTACAAAAAACCCCAGAAAGCAAAAGTGTTTGAGAATTTGCTTTCATTTGTGTACTTCAGGCTTCAGTGAAACAGCTTAAAAAATATAGGCTCATTCAAGTTGAAACAGCACAGTTTTGGGGGTTCTTGCACAAAATACTTTAATGCTTAGAGTAGTGTGCTGTGAGTGATCCTTTTCTTCCTCGATTTTGTTTCTACAAATAGCGAACCCTCCTGCCTCCAAGCTGCATCACCTTGAGACAATGAATGCTGCCTACAGGATTCAGAACACTATATGTGCCATCAAAATGTTACAATACATTTAAAGTCTGGAGACAACACCATGGAAATATGTCCCAAGAATACCAGAGGTAATGAAAGGCTGATGAACAGAACATGAGATGGAGAAGCCCCGCATCGTCTTCTATACTTTTTTTCCCCCCTTTCCTGAGAAAGCTGATGTATTTTCTGTTTATCCCAAAGAATAAGCTGCTTTATTTTATTACAGTTCAGTCCCTCTGTTATGCATATCCTGTCCATAATGGTTACAAGTTGTATGTGTGCTTAAAATGGTTTCTGGTTGCAAAATTAATTCCTGCTTTTATTCAGATCACAGGAAGTTTTAGCTATGTTTTTTACAAATGATTGATGCAGATAGGTTGATTAGTTTGTTAAAATCTTTGGATTCTGTTCTTGCATAATAAAAACAAATTTTAGCAGTTGTACTTATTTTTTTTAAACTGTAAACTATTTCCACATATTTAATAAACTAGTCATTAGTGAGCTCAATATACTTCTAGCACAAGAAATGAAAGGGAGGATTGTATCAGGTCAGTGTAATTCACTTGTACATCTATTTTATGTGTTTAACAAAGCAATCCTTCTCAAGTAAGGGACAAATTTTCCTATAGAGACAATTAAGCTGCATCACTGCCTTTGATGATTTCCAGAGGAAGAGAGATGATGCTGTCTGTCAAAGCTGAATGGCCTGGATTCTGAGTGATAGGAAGCAGGAAGAGACTCTTATTGTATGATATCCTATTATACTGAGACATCTCTGCTTGCAGTTTTAACTAGATAATCACCTCTATTTAGAAGATTTTAAAAAGGAGTACATTAGCAAGCTCTGGAGTTCTTTACACTCTTGCACACACTTTCAGTTTGTTGACTTTAGAAACTGGAGAGTTAAGAGAAGGCACTCTTTCATCATGCTACACTTTGCAGAGAAGTACTGCAAGTCAAGGACTCATCCCTGACAGCCTACATTGTGCTTCATGACATCCATTTATACCAAGCTTGTTGTATTCCATCCCATGACCTGGGATAATGAGGTATATGGCTGGTGTGCCAGGATTTGATGTGTTGCAACATGGCATTATCTGCCTTGGGAAATGTGAAATGAAGGCATTGTCTGCAAAAATATAATTAAGGAAAAGGTTTCTTAGCCCTTAATAGCAGAGCATGAACACTACCAAGGTTGCTGCTCTTTTTTGAAAAGACATAGAATAACTAATGCCAAACAGAAAGGTTTTTATTCTTTGGTTGGAGGAAGTATTTTGGGGAATACAGAGCATCAAGAAATATGGAATGAACTGAAGCAACAGAAATCAAGGTTATATAGTTCTCTTGAAAATCTAACAGAGGCTTTGTGTTTGAATAATGTATTATTATATTTTCACATCATCTGCAATCCAGTAAAATGAGTTATTCCTTAAAAATAAGTATTCAGAGAATTCATAACCTCACAAAAGAATCATGTCATGAGAATCAAAAGGACAAGGTTTGCTGGATGATCAGGACTGTGGGGTGAATGTGTATTGAACTACATGCTCACGAAATCAGCCTACATTGGTGCTGAAATTACAGGTTGGGGTTTTTTTCATAGAAAAACCACTATTGTATAGTTCATAGTTATACAAACAAAAATGCAGCACTAATCATATGTTCTTATGACTATTGCTACTGTTGTTATTGTAAGTAATGCAGTGGCACATATGAGTCGTGCTAATATGGATTTGGCATCCATTGCACTTGGCATCCTGGAATCAGGTATTATACAAGCACATGTGCTTGGAAGAGCTTACATCCCAATTTGGCATAACAAATGCATGAACTTCATTAGTACCAAATAGGAGGGAACATGGAGAGAAAGAACAAAATGTAGAGAATAAGACCAGACACTTACACAAGTGAGCAGAAATGCTTGTTACTTTTCTCTCTCAAGGACTTTTGAGAAAAACAAAGCTAAGTGCATGTCAAGGCTCAGTGTATGTGAGGATGTGAGAGCTGGACAACCCCAAAAATGTGTCCTAGCAAGGATGTTGCCCTTCCCTTGAGAGATCAATATGTGGTAAAACCCTAAGAAGAAGTTGGTTTGGAAAATGAGAAATACAAGGGGACAAACTGAACATTGCAAACAAGAAAAAGTTTTCAGGATCAGGACCTTAGTTTTCATCCATCAGAGTCCATTATATTGAGTTCAGTGAAATTTAAAACCTATCCTTTCCCTTCACTCATGGGGTGAAGCTGTGTAGAGATGATGAGGCTCGTCATGCAAGTGAGGTGAACATAATTTGGCCTCACTGGGCTATCAGGACAAGGATCTGGTAAATCCATTTTCATGGTATGACAGAGTAAAAATAATACTAAGTGTGGCTGTACCTTCATCAGGCTCTGAAGTCCCTGTATTAACAGCTGGGTCAGTGTGAGTGAACTCAGTCGTAAATGAGAATTAGACTGTAAGCATCTACATTCTTCTGCAGTACTTCCCTCAAAGGCATGAAGCACACACACAGACACACAGACACACACAAACACCCCTCTGCCAGGATCTTTAGGCCTCGCATTTCAATAAGACTAGCTGGCCCACTGCTGCTTGATATGGTCAGAAACAGCTTCTTGAAGTAGCACAAATAAATGGAGTTAACCTGCTCTAATTAGGGTAATGTTATCAGTCAAGAGCGCACTTATAAAACCTTAGCAGGTTCCTCATGTTGGCTCTGTATGTCATTAGTCCTTTAGGTTTTGAATGTTCAGTTCTGGCTTTATGAAGGCATCAAAACACAAGAACCAAATAAATCACAGTGTCCCATACTTGAAGTGCTGAATACTAATGATAGTGCAATTGAAAGAAGGGCAGAAGTTCTAATTTTGTCCTGTCTTTGTTTTGCATGTGTTGTACAACCCAAAATTGTCAAAACAGTCCAATGACAGATTCCAGTAAAGTGGAATTGCTTTTTCAACTGCTACAAAATAACAATCACCAGGCTTTGGATAAAATTGATGAAAATAGTGACATAAATATTGCACATTCACCACATTCTCCAAAACAGTCACTGATGTAAAAAAATCGATTACTAAAGGTGCTAGACTTTGTTACCTGCCGCTATGCACTAAAGACACGCTGTCCAATACAGCGAATATTCAATAAATTTACTTTGCTGCAGAATGTAATTATTTATCTTCATAATGTAACATCAGGAAAGACATTCCAGGCTCCTTCTGAGATATTTACATCTGTTGAATTTGCATTTTTTTGATTATATATGGAAATTTAATCAATAACATTGAATTTATACTGAACCCCTTCCTCTCACAGATGGGGTCTTTTACATGAAGAAGAGACACAAATTTAGAAGTAAGTTTTCAAGACTTTCATGAAATACAGTTGTATCTCTGTATAATTATTTTGTTAGCAGAAACTGAGCAATAGCATTCAAATTCACACCTGGGAGAGTGGAGTCTGTATTTAAGCTTTAACCAAAGATTCTGTTCAAGATTTGATAGTGTAGAAATCCTCAGAGCCGACCTTGCAAGAATGTGGGTGTGCCCAGATGAAAGGATGCAGGCGCACCGCTTAGCTCAGGGATCCTGGCCTCCTCCCTCCTCTGGTGGCCTTCCACCATCTGCCCACATGCCTCAGATGAGCTCTACCTGCCCATCCCGAGGATACTCCCTTTCTTCATGCTGCATGAATCCTGTAACTTAATGCTTTGAACTTTCTGTCATTTAGACATATGTTCAAGTGGGATGGCTATTTACTTACCTCACCGGGAATTTCACTCATCAATTTTTGGTGTTAGAAATGCCATGTTGCTTCTGGTAGTTCCAGATATATATATGTATTTTCACATCAGCCAGTAGAGGTGAGGTGCAGGTCCTGCAGGTATTTCCATTACAATCTACAGGATTTATCCCAAGGAAACAGTGAGAACAGAGCCACATTTGTCTTTCAGCTTGGCATGTACACATATATTTCAAGCTAGACCCTGCATAAAAAGTTTCAGAGGACAAGCAGGAATGGATTGAAGGAGACTGACTGAAAATATTCCCTTCATAGTTTTCATGGGAAGTCACAAAATATGTATAAGATATTTTTAAAAGTATTTTTACCACTCCCATTCTTTTTCTGGTGGTTCACTTTTCAGCCGACAAAGTGATTTATTAACTGTCTTTAAAAAGTTCCATTTCACTGAACAGATGATAAATATCAAAACCTGAAGCCTGACCCAACATCAATATCAAACTGGCTCAAACATTTGCAGACTTAGTTTATTTTTCAAAGAATAAACAATAGGAGAATGAATGAATACTCAATATAAGAACACATTAGGAAAGGATTATTGTTAGCCACAGTGGTTGTGAGATTCAACTCACTGCGTTAATTCCAGTAGAGACAGAAGATAATCACATTTCAAAATGGTGAATTTGCCCTCCTTCCCTGGATAAAGGGTGTCCCTGAGGAAGGAAACATCATTTTAATAATCAAACTAAAGCAATACACTAAAATGTGTCATTCTACTTTGCATTCTCCTACCCACCATCCACATTTTGAAGATCATGTGGCAATTAGTGTTCTCACTTCTCTGACTTCATGGAGAGGCATGATTTGGTGCTCCTGAGAGTAACCACAACAGGGAAGAGAGTCTCATTCCCAAATACACTCACACAAACACATTGAGAGCAAAGGCAAAACTATGAAGCAGTCAAAACTCATTCATTCATTAGAAAATGTGATTTGCATGAAAGCCATTAGTTTCACATAAGCATGGTTTCATTTAAGCCATTTATAACTCCTCCCTTGTATTTTATTTAAGTTCCAGTCTTCTTAAATTGATTTTTTTTCTTTCATTTCAGATACTGTTTAAATATAGGAAGACATGTGACTATGAAAACATTCACCGTTTTTGTGCAGCTCATTTTACATCTCGTTGGTGCATGTTGAACTGGCTGTCAGAGCAGTTAAAAATGGAAAGGGTCAAATGGTGTCCAGCTGCAGTGATACCTGGCAGTTCCTTACACCTGCCTGTCTCAGTCAACTCAAGCCAAGAAAAATGGAAAATCCACATGATCAAGAGAGATTTCTTACAATAGCGCCATCACCTGATTATATCAACATCAATTTTCACTCACTCCTTGGAAGCTGGTGAGGGGCTGAAGAGGTCCAAAACCTCCCAGAATACACCCAGAAGTTCTGCGGCCTGTAGTTTCTTAAACTGCATTTCAGTAGCAGTAGCAGAGGGGCAAATGATGCCTGAGTTTCATCTTTTGGTACAGTACATGCTGTTTTCCCTAAGCAAATCCTAGACACTACCAGCAGATGATTTACCAGCATAAGTCAGAATACCTTTAGGGTCTTAGAAACACAGCTACTCTACATTTCCTGGTGTCCATATGGCACAGCAGCATGTATCAGAAACAAATTCAGTTTTCAGGAAGAATCTGGAAAAATGTTCAAGGCAAAAGATTTTTTGAGTAGAGGGAGAGTGTCAGGAGCGGATATCCTGCAGTGAAAGAAGAAAGAAGCTCGAGGCAGTCAAGGCAGATTCCTCCACCGAAATACACGCTTCCTCAGTGGAAATATAATCCCTTAAGAAGACCAGAGGGAAGGTAGGTTTGAACTAGAACTAAGTACTAAGGGCTTTCTGGATTTCCCTCTGAGCTCAACATTTTCTAAAGGAACCATTGCACAGAAATATATATTTTAATAATTTAAAAATTAAAAGTTGATTCTACATCTTGAGATTTCTAGAAAGATGAACGAGAGGAAAATTTTGCAGCTCAGGGAATACTGAAAATTCTTATTTTTTGTTGCTCTTGTATAAGTCCCCACTGTGCCAGATGAGATACAGAGAAGCCTCTGGACTAAAGGAAGGAGGGGATAGAGAAGAGAAGAATGGCATTCTTCAGTGAGACAAGAACAGAGCATAGACAGAAAAAAGTGGCATTTCTGACCTATCTTTTCTTCTGTAAGGTACCAGATTGGTAAACAGTAAGTGTGGCTTGCCTCCCTGGCACTAGCGGAAGGCCAAAGATAGCACATCGACCTTCTCCAGGGTCTGCTGGGACTGGAGTAACTTTCAGGGTCAGGCTTCTCAGATTTGCTGATATCACTGGAGATTGCCTCCATGGCTAAAACATAGGCTTCTGTTATACATCTTTTTGCTGCTTATCCAAGTGACCATGAAGAAAAAAATCAATTTAGTTTCTCTGAAGCAGAACTGCACAAAATGTGGTTAGAAAAATGTGGGACTAAATGGTGTCATAATTTGTCATAAGAGTAAATATATTTAATTATACAGTACAGTTGTCCACCAATTTTTAGATTCCTACAAAATAATGAGAAACTCAATTTATGTGAATGGCTATAGTGGCAGGAGGTTGACAGAGCCTGTGACAGGTGTTTCTGCAGAGGCCAAATGAGAAAGAACCAAGAATAATAGTGCTAGACAGACTGGAAACTTTCTAAGGGAAACCCTTTACTTTACTCAATACTTATTGAGCATACTCAAGCCCAGACCACTGAAGTCATAGTGGAAAGAACTGTGTGTCTGAGCAATCCCATGTGTCATCCAGGTCTAGCTGAATCACAACCGACTCACATCAGTGTTTCAACTCTCAGCATCCACTGCTCAATACCTTCCCTGCAATATTAATTACCTGAGTTACTTTATTCCCTAGACTTTCCTAGAGAAGTTGTGAATGTCCCAACCTTGGAAGTGTTCAAGGCTAGGCTGGATTGGGCTTTGAGCACCAGATCTCTTTGAAGGTGTCCCTGACCATGGCAGCAGGGTGACTCAATGGTCTTTAAGGGTTTTTTCCCAACCCAAAACATTCTATGACTTCTGTGACTTCTGCTTTTATGTCCTCAAACAAAGCCAGAATACTCTTATAACACATCAGCTTCAAATTTAAATGGTAGAGGAAATTCTATCATTTTGGTTTGTCTTTGTTTTATTTAGTTTCAGAGATCAGATCCTTTCAACATGCTAGGTTTGCATTCTGAGAGTTTCCTGGTAGGGATCCATCTTTTAGGACTGAAAATATCATCAGAAATGCAAAAACCTGAGGAGCTACACTCTCCACTGATAATATGACAGAAAGAATACTGATTCTTCTAAAAGGAAAGAAAACAACAAAACAATTGTGGGTTTTGTTGGTTGATGATTGCAGGAAAGATTTTTAAGTGTGCAAAAATCAGTTAAGGACCTAATTTCCATAGGTATATTGTAGAAATCATGTCTCTGACTAGCATTTGTATATTATGAAACTTTACTCTTCAGTGAATATTGTTATTCCATTTTCCAGCATAAATAAAAAATTTTCATTATCTGCTAGGCCAGTATATTGTACTGCAGCCTGAAATGATTGTAAACTATTTATATGGCTATTTTATTGTCAGTGTAATACACTTCTTTTTAAAATCTCAAAATAGACCTTTCATGTAGCTGTTGCTGATTATTAAAGGAGAGTGGCATGTTCTTTACATTTCATATGGGTGTTCATTAAGTGATCATAAATATGTTCTGAAACTTCATCATAAATGGTTGCCTTTGATTATTTTTTTTTACCTTTTCTGGAGAAACAATGTCCAATTACTGTTTTCCCTGAGCATAAAATATATTTATTTTGTCACATAGCTCCAAATAAGCTTGCTTTGGTTACTACATGTGTTTCAAAATATTTTATTCTATTCTGAATGAAACCGTAGAAATGGTTACTAATAAAACTGTACTTTCAAAAATTATCTTGAGAAGTATCTCAAGCAACAAAAATCTGGTTTTCCTCAAACCATTTTGAAGTGATATGTTTCAGACACATCAGAACTTTTTTGAACCTTGCACCTAAATTTTAAGTTACCTACTTCATCAGGGAGTTAAACATGTTTCCCTATAGGTAGGTGCACTTTTCAGGTTTCAAATGCGTTTTCAGAACTACCTCTGGTGAAATCTTTGCTACCAAATGTGGCATGTATTCAACTGTTTTCTTCCCTTGGATCTGAGCCTCGCTCTAAGAAGAGCAAGGCAGTCAGAATATTTCTTCTCTGATGTTCTCCTTGTCCTGTCCTTGAATCTCAAAATAATGTAATTTCTTTTTAGATTGTTGTAATAGGTCTACAATGACATGTAGCAGTCAGGTAGTTCATTCCTGTTTCTTTTTAAAATATAATATGCAAACATCTTAGCTCTCCACTATCATAATAATTACAAGTGAAATTTCTCCCCTCCTGCCCCAAATATTTTCAAGAAATCCTTTTTCCAGAACTCAGAAACTACTTTTTTTCTTACTTAATGGCCATCTTCATCACCTTCCTGTCAGTTTTCACTGTTACACTGTCCTTAGAGATATCAGCATCACCCTTGATCAAGGTGATACTCTTCCTTGATCAAAGAAAAGAGAGGTAGTATCAAAGTGAAGGGGAAAGATTTAATATTGCCTTTGCACATAGAAGCAGCACACCACTGTAGTAGTTCTACTTCTGCAATAGCTGCACTTCTGTGCTGCAGTAATGTGCTGTGCTACTGTAATATGCTGGACTACCATAGCAGCTCTGCTATCCGCACTTCCAGAGGAAGAGTCATAAAATGAAATTGCTAAAAATAACTCTTAAGATGAGAAGCTGGTCTTACTCAGCTTATAAAAAGGAGGCTGAGATAAGATCTACTCACACATGTAGGGGAAAAAAGGATCTTTACAAGTGTGTAGTTCTGGCTTTTAGGAAAGAAAGTAAAACTGGAAGCCTTTTCGGTCTTACATAACATGAGACAACCAGATCCAGTGAGCAGAAGTCAGGCAAATTCACCTTGACACATGATGCAGTTTTCTAACAGGGAAGATGACAAATTAACACTGATTTTGGAGGGCGGTGCAGTCACTATAATTGGAAGGTGACGTTAGTTGCCATCCTAAAGATAGGATTTGATCCAGCTCCTGAGAGCTTGAATACTGCATCGGCAGGTATCTAAGTAAACCTAAGTGGTTGTGGTCCTTCTTGCCTTGGATCTTGTGGCTCTAAATATCACTCTGCCATCCACTTTAAGCCACACATCCCTAGGGTGAGGAAGATATAACAGTCTTGCCTGTGCAGAGCCACAGAACTGGCAACTCTGCAATAAATGACTGTAATCTGCTACCAAGGCTCCTGATTTTAATAAGACCAACAATTGGACAAAATTTTTTTTCTCAATTTTTGTTCCTCATTCTAAGGCATCAGACTTTGCCTGTAGCTGGATGCAGGACAGCAGATGGACTGTTACTCTGAAATGCATGTGTCAACAGACTGATGATTGACATTTACTTAAAGTCCAATTGAATATCAAATTTGGGATGATAAAGAAATGTTTCTGGAAAAAAATATGTACATACTGGAAAGACTCATGACATTTTTTGCAATTTAAGTAAAAGAAAACCAGGTTCTTTCTGTTATAGTAAATTCCCTTAACTGTAGACTGATGCCTCAGTCTTGTCTGTTCCCACTCTGTGGTACAAAAGGGTTTAGTTGCTTGAGGATTGAAATATTTAAGTCTAATTAAAGTCATTGTGTTCAGAACAGGAATGAGTGGGTGACATTTACAAGTCTTTATTACATGAGAAGCCAGTTTAAGTAATTTAACAGTCATCTCTGGCCTCTGAATATGACATACTCCATGAAGTGATGAAATCACTACTTCTCTTAAATTGATCTCCTTCATGAATACAGCATCACATCCAGCCATCAAGTGTCATTTTTTTAACCCAAAGCTTTTTGCTTACTGAGGGTCTTTTGGGCCTTTCTTACCTCCATCTCCTTCCAGTTTCAGCTATTATGTGTGCATCCCAGATCACGGACAGCCAGCCCAACTCTGCCTACCCTGGTTCCTCTCTGCTTCCCCATGGAGGAATCTGTGGGTCACTCAGACAGGAGCAGGAAGTTGGTGCACCGAACCACACACAACTTCCATGACATCTAGAAAGTAGCACATGAGAGCCCAGAATCATCCTCCAGAACTAGGAGCTGGTGCCTCCACCAGGAGCCAAGGGGTTTAGACTCATAGCTATCACCAGTACAAAGGTGTCACATCTTATGGGACTTACTAAGTTGCCTATGATACTAAACTGGGAGGAGCTGTTGACTGCATTGAAGGCGGGAGGCCCTGCAGAAAGACCTAGACCTGCAGAGAGGGCTGGACTATCACCAACAGTACGAAGTTTAGAAAAAATGCCAGATCCTGTACCTGGGATGGGGCAATCCTGGATGTACGTACATACTGGACATTGTCCGAAGGAAGGCTATGAAGATTATGAAGAGCCTTGAGGGTAAGCTGTATGAGGAGCTGTATGAGGAGCTGTATGAGCGGTTGAGTTAATTTGTCTTGTTTAGTCTGGAGGAGACTGAGGGGACACCTCACTGTAGTCTACAATTTCCTACTCAGGGGAATAGGAGGGGCAGGCACTGGCCTCTTCTCTATGGTGACCAGTGACAGGACTCAAGGGATTGGCCTTAAATTGTGTTAGGAGAGGTTTAGGTTGGATATTAGGAAAAGGTTCTTCACCAAGAGGGTGGTTGAGTACTGGAACAGGCTCCCTAGGGAAGTGGTGACAGCACCAAGACTGATAGAGTTCAAGAAGTGTTTGGATGATACTCTGAGGCACATGGTGAGACTCTTGGGGCTGTCCTGCGTGGGGCCAGAGGTGGACTTAAATTATCCTTGTGAGTCCCTTCCAACTGAGAATATTCTATGATTCCATGAAAAGCAGAAAGAGCCCAGTAGCTAATAGGATCTGAGTCCCTGTCCACATGGCTCCAAGATAAGGAGCTTCCAGAAGTAACAAATACATTGGGTAGGCAAAGATAAATGGAGGAGGCACAAGCGAACAAAGGAACAGTCCTTCTCACACAGGGAAGAGGTGTCCAGCACCTTGAACATGTCTTTAAGAGAAAATGAAACAATCTGTGATGAGGTCTGCTTTGCCACTTCTCCCCAGAACTAGTACAGCTGTCCAACACCTCAGATTCACCTCTCTCAGGACCCGTCCTCTCTGGGTGATCCACAACATCACCTTGGGACATCCCTTTCCCCAGAAGACCAAAATCCCAACACTTGCTTTTGGTCTGATCTAAAAGCTCTTGCTAAATCCCTCTTGGAATAGACTTTGCAGCAGGAAAAAAACACAACCAAACAAAAAAAGACACCTTAAGATTAAAAAACAATCCCTCATATACAATACCACTAGTTGTAGCATCCCAAAACTCTGCTTCCTGCCCAATGATTCCTTTGAGCTAGACCAGGTAGAACACAAAATAAAATACTGCCATATCACAGGCACTTAGAATTCTTTGAGTATTGGTTTTAAAAAGCCAGGAAGCCTGGTAGATAGTATTTTATATTCACTTTGTGCTGTACAAACAGACCAAAGAAAGTACAAGTAGTGGACAGTACAAGGGTTCCTTGATCCCTTGGAAATGAATTGATCATGTCACTGTATCCTGAAAGCAACACACATACCATGTAATGTGACACAAAGTTGTTTTACAAAGGGAGTTTTGAAGTACTTATTATAAGTTCTGTGGAAGCAAAACAGAGTATGTCTAACTGATGCACAAAAATCTGAAGAAATTTGAGGTATTTGGCATGGCAGGAGAAAACACAGTGTCTACATTTCCTTTAGAGTTAATGGAGCAGGGTAGCTGTCTCTGAAGACAGTAAGGGAGATGCAGCCTCACTAAGTCAGATCTTTATCTTTCTTCATTAATTGCACTGAGATGTAAATGTTATATGACTCCATCTATTCAGAATCCACTCTGCATAGTCTTCTTTGAAGATGTCAACCTAATAAAGCATGACCAGCTCTTTTAAAAACATTAAATGATAACCATGGTGTCCCACTTTCCTATAATGTAGATACTAACAGAGTAAATGCTTGCTCTGGAGTAGGACAGCCTTGGTTGCATACCCTCACAAATCCAGGGAAGTTTGTCTGCACCTTTCCCAGGAAAATCTCCTAACAGGTTCTGCTGTACTAAGTAGGGGAGAAAATGTCCACACTTTGGTCTATGGTGAAAAGGTTATAGACTATTGTTATGACACAGTTATTGAAATTATAAGAAATGCCTCTGCCCAAATTAACATACAAACGAGATGGGATCACGTGTAGTCCTCTGGTGGTGAAAGGAATGAGTCTGGAGGGCACTTTGGGGGTCTCTAATGGTTTATGACCCCTTCTCAGCTCCGTCTCATATGAATGTCCTGTGTGCATGTGGCCTTCCCAGAGGATGCGAGGGGTTTGGTATGGAGAGATTTTGCCATCACATACCCAAAACCCTTCTCCTCCACCACCTGCTGAGCTCAGCTAGGGTGGATTCTTAACACAGATACATTCTTCTTTCCTGAGCCTTGTTTACTTCTCCTCAGACTTAAATCAAGTCACCCTTCACAGTCCAAATTCCAGCCAGGCTTCGGTGGTTGCAGACAGGCAGTTGCTTCCTTGCAGTTTGACAAAAATTCTTTTTATGATTTTGACAATGTTTAAGACATTACTGACATTTCAGTCCATCACAACTACTCGGTGAAAAAGGACAGGCATGGAGTTTCTTACCTTGAACACTGCCATTCAGGGATTTCTGAGTGTGAATTCTGTCATTTTTTATACACTTTCCCACCACTTTTCCCGGAAATAAGACAGATGTGTCAGGTGATCGAGATTTCTCCCTTTCCAAGTTGCAAGATAACAGCTATTTGTGTGGTCAGCCGCATCAAGAAGTTGCCAATAGCTATGAATGGATTATGACACCGGGGTGGAGGAGGGCATAATACATGTAATACGTATAGTAAAAGCTTTAACATAACCCCTGAGTTTTAGCTACTAACAGAGGTAGAAAACTTACCCCAAGGGGACTGCTGTTCTTCACTTTGTAGTGATGTGCTATCTTCAAGTTTATCAGCTGGCTTTCTTCAAGTCTTTCTGACTGTTAGGAATATAAGCACATATCTATCATAATGATCTGAGGCTTTTGTAAAACAATATTTTCCACAGCAATTCAGTGATGAACAAGATGAAGCAGAGAACCAGAGCAAAAATTTATTTTTGCAAGGGAGAAAAATACAACTATTACTTTAAGATTTTCAGCTAGGAGGGTCCTTCCTCCCTTCCTCCTCTCCTTCTGTTAAAAGTAAAAATCAGTTTCTCATACAAGCCCACAGTGTGTGGGTTTGTATGAATGGGCTCTATAGGGATACATGGATGGAGAAAGAGTTACTGAAAACAGCCTTCTAAAAATAGGTGATGGAGCTGAGAGGCAGTGTGTGGGGGTCTCCCAAGAGCTGATAAGCTCCATTGACCAATCTCACCCAGGAGAATGGATAAACTCATAACATCACAAGTCAGTCGAATTTGAGAGTGGCTGCCCATATACACCAGCCTCAGCAATTGCTGAGGTGACTCAAAGGAGGAAGCTGCCACCATACAAAGGCTGTGATCAGGCATAGACCTGCCCCATAGGGCTGGGACCCTCAGAGGGTGACAAGCCAGGGCATGTGTGTCTGGAGCGGCTGATGGATTATTGTAACAGTCTGCCTCTATTAAGATAATGGCTTCAGTAATAAAAGATCTCCTAGCAGATACTGCGTGTGATCTCTGTCTCCCCTGATGTTGCAGTAGAGGACAGGGAATTTTCAAAACTTCTCAACCTATTTTTTAGTAGAAAACATATTTATTATTATTTTTTTATTATTTTCCCCCTGAAAATTACAATTTTTTTTTTCTTAGCCTTTCATTTTTAAGGCTGTCTTGGCTACTGTTTGGGGGTTTCAGTTACTTATGGTTATTCTTATCTCTTTTTTGTTTACTTCACTGGCAAAACTAGATGCAGGGAATACATCTTGTCAAAGTATTAAATGCTCATTTTCTTTTTCAGGAATAAATTAAAAAAAATTACTTAAAGTTAAACAGAGAGCATATCTGAAGAAGAACCGCTACTTGTCAGTTAGCTCTGGTAGGAAATAATTGAGATACCTCCTTGAGCATACAATGATGGGAACAAATTGCTACAGCTATGGAACTACCCACATGTTATGGTAGAAGAAGGCAGCAAATGGAATGTAAAACCAACGGTCTTCTTTCCTCAAGATTCACAAGCACTTTCTGCCTAGAAATAAGCTCAGGTTAGTCTATTAGGAAATGAATAAATGGTAAGATCACTTCAAAGGCTTTTTGTAAAACTGAGTCTTCAGCAACCCTAAATATAAATCCACATCGCTTGGTACCAATCTTGTCCTGCTCTATCTATGGTTAGAGTTTGTCTGTATATGGGAATTTAGCTACAAGATAAAATAGTCCTTTATATAAATATCTTATGAGTCAGTCCCAGCTGTAACTCCAAAGTGGTGAAGTCGTTAAGTAAATGCTGTTAAGAGAAATGTAAAATGAGCTATGATTTCTTCACAAGAAAATGCTTTTATGTCATTTAATAAAAGAGAAACGGTTTTAAAGAGGCAGCATTGAACCCGATGTCATGCAGTACAAATGACTATTTGAAAAGTAACAGGGTTAAAATAAGATAGAGATATGAATCAACATGTCTGGTATGGCTATCCTGATAGGTTTACATCAGCCACACTGGGGTATCCTATGATGCTTCAGTAGATCAAATCTTACAATCTTTTCATTATAAGAGAAATGGATCTTCTATGAATATGAGAAATTATGTACCCTCTGCATAATGTGTTTGTCTGTAGATAAATCTTTGTATTATTAGCTCATCAAACCTAGTCTGTTATTCTATTATTAAAATTGGTTAAATTATTAATAAAACTTTTAATCAGTTGAATCAATGTTTATAATGGTGGCTTGTGATAACTTTGATTTCTACTTCTCACTATGAATTTTTTAAAAAAATGATAATTAAAAGACATCATATTTCTAAGTTTCTTTTTTAATCTGTGATATTTTCTGGAAATATAAGCTATGAATTTTTTATTTTTTTGTCATAAAATGGTTAATTCCTTTGTAGCTCATCAAAACTGGACCGCCTGGGGAGCAAGCCAATTTCATCAGTAATTAAAAAGGTCATTCTTTTAGACTTTAAAATATACTGAGTAACATTTTTTACAGGCCATATGTTAAAATAAAACCATGTTCTGATAATTGATCATCATGTACACTGGCTGAATGGGATTCTAATTTTTATTGTTTTTCAGTAGTTTTATTCCACATGTCGCTTTATAACCAAAGGGTGTTTGCCAGATATACAAATGTAAGTGGAGGAGCATATGCTATGTTTCATAGGTATATAGAGTCAACTTGGAAAACAGGCACCATCAGCAACAAATTTTGCTTCAGTTTCATTGACTTCTTTAGATGTTCCTGGATGTTGCCATTTATTTGTCTTCTAAACTGCCTAAAACTGGTAACAGAACCTTGTTCTTCTGTGGTCACATCTGGCCTGCATTGCTAACAACATCAGAAAGCTTATAAGCATTCTCTTTTGAGCTGATGGCTTTACATAACTGTCTTGGTTTCAGTGGTTAAACCACAAGCATAACTAAATTGGCACTAGGAACAGATCTGTGGCCAAGGGAGCTCCTGGTGTTGCTATGCTGGAAGCAGCTTAAACTCACACTTTAAAGTCAGGAAGCATTGTACAAAGGAAAGGTCTGTCCATGTAAACCATGCTGATCAGAGTCTCAGAATCTTCCTAAGCTTCCAGCACCACAGTGGTGTGGACCAGCTGTTATTCAACAGGATGGCAATAGGGTGAAGAAAAGGGTGACATTAATGGAACGGAAGGGAATTAGGAAGCTTAAATATTCATCTTTATTTTTTGTGGAAAGCAGGAAAGCAGGAAACCTGAAGTCCTACTATATTTTCCAGGAAAAATGAGGAACAGACCATACTTAACACAGTGTTCCCTTCTTTAGAAATGGAAACTAGACAGAAAGTCAGGCAGAAAAGAGAAATGGCTGCAAGCCCCAAGACTCTAGAGCAGATGTGAAAGCAACAGAAACAGCAAAGAGGCATGAGTACAGGCAACACCCATGAAAACAGGCCTATGTCCTAGGGCGGTAAGTGAGAAGCTGAGTGTTGTGTGAGGGTCAGCACATGTCCTGCTCATGGCTTAACTGCACCTGTATGTGCAAATGGCATCAGATGCTCCAGGAGACAGGCGAGGAGGAGTGGTGTAGCCTACTTGGGCTAGCTGGCCATGCTCAGGCATCAGGGAATAGATAAGGACTGTGAAAGCAGTAGGAATTAGGAAGGGTGGCTATCCAAGTCATGGTATGGACCACTGCAGGCCATTTTCAAAAGCCTTTGCACTTTATGGCTATGAGACAAAATTCTTTACACAGGAAATTATGTCAAAAGGGTAGTTAACTTCATTGATGAGGTTTAGATCTGGAGAACAAAATTACAACCACAACTGGCACTGGCCAGCTTTCTGCAGAGCACTGTCTGTGCTTTTTGAAACACTACTTTCAGAAAATATGACCTGTGTTGCCAGAACTGTTCAGTTGGAGAGAAATGATTTCCAATTTGTTTCTTGCATATGAAGTGACTGTCCCTTTGGTCAGTGTCATGACCTAGTCTAAAGGATGAAAAATGATAATTCAATAGTTATATTTCTTCTAGGACGAAAACCTAGATCTTGTAAATATGCATGCTTAAATGCAAAGCATCTGAGCTTTACGTTGCAGAGGTCAGCTAGATGATAGTAGGAAAATACTATTTACTAGGATTAGATAATCTGTAAATGTTTTCCAAGTGTTCAGAAAATATGTAGGTCCATGCAGCAGCTGGTGAATAGTACTATACTTCTCATCTGAACCCCTGCAGATGCTAGGGAAAGGATTTTTTATCTGAAAAGTTGCTCCCTGTCTCAGAAGCACATGGTCAGACTTTGTGATGTCCTGAGAAAGAAACAGGAACAGAAGATACTTTATTTGTACTTTATTTGATGTGCTAGGTTCTGAATGACATAGGTATGGGAAGAAGATATTTAGTGTTATCTTGGGACAACTCTGATTTAAAAAAAACACAACCACCACTTAATAGAAACAATGGATTCTTTATGGAGGTCTAAGGGCCTTGAAGACTTAATGACATCAATGAGAGTAAAAGCAATGAAGATCCCATGGACACATACGAAAATTTACTTAGATCCTGTAAAGAAAAAGGTAATTGAGGGGATCTCTGTATTGGATCCACATAATTATCCTGTTGAGCAGAAACATGCCTGAAGCTGAGCTACTCAGTGCAGAGTTGTGAGGTGAGAGTCAAGACGGGAATGCTGTATGCCCAAGTCCATCTTTGGCCTCAGTCCTGACATAGTTATTTCACCCTTTTTCCTTTTCTCCTCACAGGATGACCTCTGCCTCAGGGGTTTCAAACCTCTGTTACACATGATAATCCATGCAGCAACTAAGAAAGAGAATTTAAGAATTACTGTATCAGATGTGTTTTTCCCAATATTCCTCATTCTGCTTGAAGTTAAAGAAGAGGAGAAACAATGAACAGGTAGGTGCATAAAACTCTCACAGTGACATGGCTTATGCTTTAAGGGTCCCTGAGATTTTGGTCCTACTTTCAGGCATCCGGAGAGGAATCTTTGCAAACTGCTTGCACGTGTGTAGGGGGATGAAATGGTCTCACCGCGGCACACAATGAAAAAGTAATAAAAAAATTAAATTAGATAAAATTAGTTTAAATAATGAGAAAGAATATAGAGGAGATGATCTCAGAGGCAGGTGGCCTTTTGAGAAAGTAGCTTTATTAGATTTTGATTTAATTTATTAAAGTTAGGCTGACGCTGTCCTTTTTTAATGCAGTGTAAAACATTATCTCTTACTCCAGTTGGTGGACAATGACAAAAAGCAGTGCATCTAGAACTGAGTGTGGCGAGAGGGAGGAACTTAAGAGTTTTTTGCTGGTTTTCATCTGTTGCCTCACATCTTGTCTCCGTATTTGAGCCCTATTTGGCCATTGATGCCTGATAAATAGGCTTACTGGAGAAAAGCACTGGTCTTCCATTTTTATGATTCCTTGTGGTAGCTAACTTGGATATAACCTCAATAACATAATGAGATGTAGGTTTGGTGCCTAAATAGTGAAAAAAAAATAATTTGAGTAGCTATTTTAATTGAAAATTTGCAGGTGTTTCCAGCTGGCTAACATATGTTTTAACTTCCTATCTCTTTCAAATGAATTCAAAGAGACATTATGGGTTCTTTCTATGGCTAGATCAAGGATAATCTAGGTATTTTTGCTATCAAACCATATTTCTTATGCTTGCTTAATTCAGCTTCCTTACAAAGTATGTCTTAAGAAGGAGGAAATGGGCCCTCATTCCTAAACCAAACCCCTCACATTTGCAAACAGCAGTGTGCCTATATCAGCTGTGGGCACACTGCAGGAGGCGCCCTGCCTGGTTTTTTTTGGTTGGCTGGTTGGTTGGTTGTTTTTTTCCCCCCTTAGTCTCTCATCAGTTCTAATGTAATTTTATTTCTTTTTAATGAAGGGTTTATGAAGATACTTGTTAATGAAGCAAACCCTGGTTTTCTTATTTGTATAGAACTTTCTACATCATTCTGTGATTCCATGAGAGTTTATGGATGATGTAAAGAGAGATGAGCATAAAACAGATTAGGAAATTATTTAATCAATCTGTGAAGACTATTTACTTTTCTCTGTCATACCAATACATTCTAGGAACAGTTAGATTCTAGACGTCTAGCCACCTAGACCAGCCTTTTACAATGATCTATGATCTAAGATCTATGATCTTCTATGATCTATGATCTCCTTCTCAGAAGATGCTGCTCCAGCCTCTACCCCCGCAGAATGCAAAATACAGAAAATGTTCTTCCTGCCCAGATTCAGGCAGTCCTGAGATGGGATTTAGAATGTATTAGGAACATATTAAAAAAAAGTATGGGACCGTAAGTTATTTATTAAAGAGCACAATGGTTTTCTGCTTTGCCTAGTTTTCTGCAGCAGTATTTTCATCCTTGTCAGCTGTCACCTGAGCTGGGTTCTTTCTAGAACTCCACTGAAACCTAATACATATTGGAGGCAAGATTAATAAATATAATCAGTAACTTATTCACTCTTAAATGACTTCTGCAAGCCTTATCTTGCCATCATTCAGTACGAAAATGAGCCTTAGTTGAAGAACTATTCTGCAGCTGCTGCAACATCTGAACCTATATTCGTTTTGATTAAGCTGATTTCCGTGTTTCTTGATTTTGCTGGTCTAGATCTGACTTCAGATAGGTAAGTGGGTTAAAGCAAATGGCTTTAATTCTGTTTTTTAATGCTTTGTTTTTTTATGTTTTAAATGAAAACCAACATGCTACTCCGAGTAGTATATTTTTTATTTTAAAAATGGTAGCAAAGTGGCCTAGATCTCCGCATAGAGGATGATTCGACTATTACTCTAAGCCATCTTCTGCTTTTAACTTTTATTCCTAATAAGGAACAGCAACTCCAGTGACTTGACAGTGATTCCAGATTATCAAACAAACTTGGGCTTGGTTTTCCAATAGCACTCACATTTTAACACACCTCATTTTAATGTACATTGTTCTACAGTTCCATGACAGAAGCCACAGAGCAGTTATTTAGTGTAACATAAATGCAAGATCTAAGATGTGCGGTAGATACATTGTCAGTCTGTCTTGTAATTTATTATTTACAATATGTTCTCGTTCGTTTGCAGTACAAAAGTACACCACTATGTGTTTTAATTTATTGAAGAGTACATTGTTACCTCTAAGGCCCAAGCTCCAAGTACAAAGTAAAGCTTTTAACTGAAAAATTTTTCAGTGATATCTGTGTAACTTCTGTGCCGTACAAGTGGCTACTCAAAAATTAGCATGCTAATGAAGCTGAAAAGCTGGTGAGTTTCCCAGTTCAGACCTGAACCTAAGAATTAGGCTAAGGAAAAAGAAAACACAAAAAGATGTGAATAATTCAGAGTAAGTATTTTTTGGAGTGGGGGGAGAAAAAAAAAGTGATTTAGAAAGATGTTCTAGAATAACAGCTTGTTAATCACTAATATCTAGAGAAAGATATGAAGAAAGAGGTTCTAGACGTTTTATCCAGCACTTTCCATTCTAAGGCAAAATTGAGTTTATTTTGCTTTCATCATCTCTATTTGAGTTGCTAATTTTTGTATTGGAATAGCAAAAATAAAATCCGTTATAAGCTCTTTTTTTCTTCTCTCCAAAAAAAAAGAAAATCTGGAAGAAAAAAAGGACTTGAGACATAATTTTCATTTGTAGATAGGCCTTGATACTTTATTCTGGCAGAATAGGAAACAGAGTGAACTCCTTCCAGATTAAAACCTTTCATACTCTAGAGTGGCAAGTGAGAGGGACTGAACATAAATGAGGCTAGCAAATGCCTTTAGCAAAGCCAAAAACCTTGCTTTCTATTGCTCTGTGGTCATTTATTTACACAACTTGTATAGTCACTTACACCTAAGGGAATAAATGTAACATCATGATGAATCAGAGATCTGGATTTATCCAATCAGTTACAACTCTCTCTATAAGTGATAACACAAGAAGGAAAGCAAGGGAGGGCATGAGTTCTGTGTGGTACAAATCTCTGCTTTCAACAATGACACTATTGAGGAAATACCTGGAAATGCCAAAAGTGTGAAAGAGGGACCACCACTGATATCAATCAGCAGAACACAAATCCAGAACTTGTAAGGAAAAAAAATCCAAAACAAAACAATCAAAAAAGCAAAGAGGCTAACTGGAAGAAGATGTTGACTGGAAGAACAAGAAATAATAATTGTAGGACTTACTTTCTTTCCTCACTGCTGAAGCTGTGGCCAACATTTTCAAGCTGCATATTTAAATCAACATTGCTACATAGCAATCTAAATAAATGTCCCAATTTTCAGATTTGATGCACTGCTGTAGCTTTTCTTGGCTCCAGAAAGTATGAATTCTCAGCACCTCAGAAGATCAAGCTGTTTATGTGGGTGGTGATCATAGTAGAAAGTAAAACCGATGTAGCTTAACTTGCACGTGCAGAAACCAGCAAGTCCATACAGAGGATATTTTCATGACTGGATGTCTGACCTACCTACTAGTTTATTCCCAGTATGCTAAGATTTGAAATTAATTCAACCTTTTTTCACCTTCATTGTCATATCACCTGTATGTAAAAAAGGATTGGATTCAACTTGCAAATTAAGGCTCTTAAATGTAATCTCTACTATGGAAAGCTAGTCAGTAGAGTTAGTGAAATCAATAGTGTTTTCCATCTGATGCAGTGCAAAGCTGACCTGATGTCTGTTTTGAGGGAATCAGAAAAATGCTAGACTACAGTCTACTCTAAATTCTTGAGAATCCATTCACTGTGCCGAGGAAATATCATTGGCAACCTTGGGAACAGAGACAGCTATCTCGAACACAGACATATGTAGATTATGTGTAAATACACGTAGACATTTAGATATTTTAAACTGGAAGCTGGAACCCACTTGCTATGACTACCATCAGGCACAAAAACTTGAATTCGGTCTTGAATAATCTCTGTATTTCAGGATGTAAAAAAAAATTAAGTTCTTTAGAGCTGTCTTCAGCAGTGCTCACATGTTAATGAGCTCTCGGAACTGAAGCGTATACAAAACTTACACAGTGGAAAGCGCAGCTTTGGAGCCAAAGAATGGACAGATTTCCTGTTGCAGTCTTTACCAAGAGAAGATTTTTCTTTATTTAGGCAGGAAGAAAAAGCAAAATTGGGTCACCTGGGGGGACAAATTTCCAAATATCATTTGTGTCTCAATGGCACAACAAGATTGCCTATCAAGCTACTCAAGCTAAATGTGAATTAGTTCTGTCTTGGGCGAGCCTTGGCTCCTTTTATGGTCAGGGATAAAAAGAAAAAAGGGTGGGAATAAGTATCTTTGTTCTTCTTAATCACTTCAGCTCTAGAAATGGTTAATGATAATAAAATCCGAGGTATAGAGAGCTCTCACTAAAGAAAACCCAACCAAACAACTCTTGATGCTGTCTCTGTTTGGTAAGCTCGTTATTTCCTTTAACTGTTTTGGGTGTCTTTTTGGTCTTATTTTCCTGGGTTATTCACAAATTGTTGTTTCTTAGCATTTGACATACACATAATATAGAACAAAGAAAAAATGTCAGTCAAGGATTATGACCTTGGATCAAGTCCTCAAAGTATTGCTTTTAGTGGGAAATACCTATGTATGTGTAATGGCAGAGCTGCAGCTCCTAACGTTAGATATGAAAAGACCACCAAAGAAGAGTGTCAATAACTCCCTCCAGCAAGCAGTTTAGTGCTTTTACTTTTAGTCCTAAAATTCATGAAAACACATCCAATAGAAAATTCTAGTCTTTCTTTATGCTGATTATGCCAAGAAGGTCAGCCTCAGAGACTGTGCTGCAAATGCAACAGAAAGAATTCTGCTTTTCTCCTTACAATAAAAAAAATATTTATGGAACATTCACAATTTCTGTGATTCCCTCTCCTAAACGAGAGAATTCCACCAGCTCTCCAGTAGAGTTCTGCATTTGTAAATGGTGTTGGCTGAAGTTACTACTTTTTGTCGTGACCTGAGAAATGAAAAGGAAGGCTCCTTAGCTCCTTCCTCAGCTATATTTAATCCCATTTTTAACTTTGCCTACTGATATTTTGCCCATCTACCTACGTTTCTCCCAACTCACCCTTCCCTCACAGCTGTAGACACAGTGCTGTGCGACTGCATCCCTTTAAGTTTCACACAGAGAAATTCAGGCATATGATTCTCCATCAGACTACTGAAACATGCTTCTCATTTGTATTCAACTTAGGACAACCTACATGTTCCTGCAGTGTGCCAGAAATTTTAAAAAAATCTCAAACCACAACCAAAAGTAGAACTAGAAATCTTGCCTGGCTCTCTCCTGAGCTTGACATGTTTGTGGACATATCCAGGAAGAGAATGTCTGAATCTACTGTAGGGTTTGAAAACCATGAGATAGGTGGAAAAATGTAGTGCCTGGCATATGCATGCTTCACTATATAGGACTGTTGTTATAGATAACAGTAATGATTAGATAATCCTTCTCTTTATGCTGAAGAGAGCTCCTCACTTCCAGGACTATAGCTTTGACCGCTGGTTAATTTTGCGCGTAGACTGAATTCAGTTCTCTGCATAATCAATGGAACATAAAGATACTCAGGTTGGTCAGACTGGATTTCCCCTCTTGTGTCTCATGGCTTTGTCTAATTTTTCAGTGACATCAGTTTCTATGTCAGCCAGCTATACAGGTGAGTTGGCTTCTCTCTCCTACCATTTCTTCCTTACTTATTTGAAGGGTAATGTTTCTCTTGTGACAGTTTAATATCACTGGCTGAGTTCAATGCACTACATAATCAAGTCATGCCAGGAAAATAATTTATTATAAGGGGAAACACATGTACTCAATTTAGGATTTGAAGGGTTTGGATTTTTTTCCTTTAGGGGACTCTAATTTCCTCCTATGGATGATGATTATTGTTTCAGAGAACATATGTATTGGTATGAAAACACTGCAGATTAAAACACTTCAGGAAAAAAAGCCCTCTGTGTCCAGCAGGTACATGTTTGCAAATGCCCCTGCTCTGCTTTGATGGCAAACAGATTTATTCTGTTCTTTGGTCATCCATTCTCATATTCACAGTGCTGCATTGTCCGCACATTTCACTGGGATTTGTTTAAATTGCTTGGCAGCCCACTGTGCCACCTTTCATGCCCACCACTTTAATTGGTGCAGCTGCTGCCTTAGGGTGCTCTGCTAAACAGTGCCAAGGCAAATATAAACAGTCCACAAACATGTGTTCAAGCTTGTCAGTCCTGTGCTTCTCTCTGTCTCATCAGGAACTGAGTCTCTGTTTTCTATATCAATTACCCTCTCATTTAGATTAACATGTACGTTATGCGCCCTTGTTGGATCATAGCATGAAGTTCAAGTGTTATCCTTTCCTTATGCTTTCATCAGTGTGAGCTGCTTATCTGTTCTAAGAATATTTCAGAGACGTTGTTAGTTTCATTACTCAGGTAAATGAAAAAACACACCACTGTATCTTCTCCTTTCTCTAACAGTTTGATTTCTTCACATCTTTCAAATACAACAGAGATACAAAAGCTCTGCTGAAGCAGAATTATTTTCTTCCACTTAACCATTTAAAATATTTTGCTGTTCTTCACTGACATAGTTTTTAATTTGGCCACAGGGCTGTAACACAAATGTTTTGCCCTTTAAGAACTATAAAAGTTTCACTAGTCACTTTTCATAGCAATTACATGTATCTGAAATTATATCATGCACCTGCAGATACAAATCGTTTTATCACCTAAATGACTTAGACTAAGCTATTTTAACTTTGTTCTAGAACATGCAATATTTGCTTAGTTTCACAGTTAATTGCTTCTTCAGTGCCATTGCCCTTAATTCCATGAGACATTTCTTGCAGTGTATTTGTTTCATCTTAACTGTACCTGCTTCCATAATGTGTTTATATTTATCAAATTACTACCCTCTGCCCTCTACTACAGGCTCTTGCACTTTATGAAATTTCTATTATTGAAGGAAAGGAAGCTCAATCTGCTGTTGGAAGCAGAGCCTGGACTAGGTTTTTTTAAAAATTAATTCCTTCTGCCCTAGTACCCATCGTTGTATTTTGTTTGTATGACCACAACAATCTCAGATTTCCTACAGTTTGTGGTCTCTGCAGTGACACATTCGTGTTTCCATAGTGCACACCACTGAAGTATTAGCCTAGTAATTTAAACAGG
Organism: Campylorhamphus procurvoides; assembly: GCA_013396655.1. Classification (NCBI taxonomy): domain Eukaryota; kingdom Metazoa; phylum Chordata; class Aves; order Passeriformes; family Dendrocolaptidae; genus Campylorhamphus; species Campylorhamphus procurvoides. Next base: position 202,857 of record WBMV01001016.1, read on the forward strand.
GCTGCTGCCCAGCCTCCTGCCAGAACAGCTGCTTGTATGTCACAGAGTAGCCAGGACTCTGCTCTCCAAATTTTCAGTCCATTGAGGAGTCTGTGCAGTTGGTACTAGGGCAGCTCCCAGCAGCACAGCCAGGACATGTCTGCAAGCTGAAAACCTCAATCTGTAAATCCCTCATCTCTCTCTAACCTCTGCCCAAGTGCCTAAAGATCGTTACTGCCATCTGGGTCCTGCAGGTTAGGCAGAGGTAAGTATGGCCACCACAACCTGCTCAGGCATGTCTGCCCCAAGTCTCATGAGGGAATTTGACTAGGCTTCCTGAAAACAAATCCTACATGCAAACCTACATGGGTCCCTCCTGCATCACATGTGACTCCATTTGCTGGCTCTGTGCTCTGCTAGACCATTTGCATTTAGCCTCTCCCTTGGGAAAAGCAGGGGTGATACACATCCAAGTGGACCAATACATGTTTATGGCCACTGGACCTTACATTTGCTAGGGAATATGTTCATCCATTTAAGGCATGCAGAAGCATTTCTATGTTTCTATGAATTGGCTCAAGCTTTTTACAGACTGATGGATGGATTAAAGTTTGGCTAATGTGAGGCAATATCTGAGCTATCTCAGTCTGGCTGCTACTTCCACATTAGGACTTTTATTCTTTCCTGCAAAGATAAATTTAGTCCAGACACAGTCTTTATGTGTTATGGGACCCGGCATGCTGAAGTCTTGACCCTTGACTAAAGCTCCTCTTTGGTATTGCTGCCTTAAACCCAACAATTTTCTCAGTAAAGCAAACTTGGCACCTCTTTGTGAAGGTTATAATTGTGCTTCCAGTCCAAAAGAGGGTAACAGGCCAGTTCTAATATGAGTTTCTGAATGTCAGACCATTCTATGTATCACCAGATCCACATCACACTGATATCCCACCCAGTTACTCTCACATAAAATCTTACTATACCCTGTGGACACAGTAGGATTCCTCCCACACTTGCTCCTGCTGAACATCAGGACCTCAGACCTCTACTGAGCAGGCAGCTCAATGCCCTTTTCTTCCCTTTTAGTTAGCTTTTTCTTTCCCACATAAGGAATGCTATCATGAGATACCAGGCTGGTAGGACAGACAACAGAGAACAGCACTCATGCACATGAAAATATCCACTTGCCTTAGTAACCTAAAACAATCCCAGGACCTCAGTGTATGTTCAGCTTTAGCCGGGACACCCAACCAGGCATGACCTGTACAGGGCACCAGTGCATCACTGTTTTAGGGCACTGTTCACCTGAGTTACCCCAGGAACTCCCTGCAACTTCTTTCATCACCTTGAAACAACAGGGAAATCCTGATATTTGGTAAAATTTTTTTGTATATATGTAGCTATGGATTTGTCTAACAGCTGCTTGTGAGAATACGGTCTGTTGCCCATTGTCTCCCTTTCTTTTTCAGGTCAGAAATGTCACCCTTCTAGTCCTACATAAATTGGCTCTGGGCCAGAACTGGTGGATCAGCATATTCAAATCTGTAAGATCATCCAGTGTTCACATTCACACACTTCATTCACTCAGGGAGAGTGCACCTGTATGCTAAATCAAGGGAGAATGACAATCCCCTCCTCTTCCCTTTCCCACAGGAAGCTAGGTAACATTTCCAAAAAGGCTCAATCCCATTATCTCCATTGCTCTTGGTACTTGGGAATTTCTTTCTGATGTTGTCTTTGTGGAATAGTTGGAAAAAATCTACCATGAAGAATAATGAAAATTCAGCCTCATCTGCTCCTCTAGATACTACCCCCAGCATAGAAGAGGAAGAGGGTTTCAGAACTAGCTGTCTCCAAGAATAGCAAGGATCTGCAGGTATAAACATTTAGTTTGTGATACAGCTTGTAGGCAAGACACCTAAACTGAACTGTCTGTACCTGTGTAAAGCCATGAGCTGAGTATCTAAGTTCCAGCGCAATCAATAGGGATTTAGAAGGTCTTTACAATTGCTTACACATAGGTAACAATCACTGTCCTTTTGAGATGCACCATGTGGTCTCCACCGGCAGCTCTGTAAGAGCCTGGGTCTCCCATAGATCCAGGATCGTAATATCCATGGCCTTGTGTTGCAAAATATTCCAGGACCATCTCAGATGGCTTAAATGTCTGAATTTCAGCAGCTAATTCAAGTTCCAGATCTTCATGGACCATAACAGACCACCTAGCTGGCAAGTAGCAATATAGAGTTCTTGTTCTGCAGATTCAGTCTCTAAATCAGCTACTGTCTTTGTATTTTCTAGACTGTATGGGAACTATGCACGTTCTTTATTTTAGAAGGCAGAGGGTTTTGTGGTTGATGTGTAAACAGCTAATCTTGTGTAATTTACTTCTGCAATCAGTGTATACCAAAACTCTGGGCTGAGGGTGTCTACCTGACTTTTATGTGTATATCCCTCTTCAAGTAAAGATGTCTTATTCCATGGTCCTAAAACATATACGAGCCCTTAAGGGAATGTTTCTTTTTCTTTGTCCAGATATTTTTTTTTAATTTGATTGCTCTCACATTGTACATAGTAAAGTAGGAAATTTACTTCTGTTCATGAATCTTCCCACTGTGATAAAATGCTTACACCCAGTTCAGTGTCAGTCAGTGATAGATAATTGGTAAATGAATGTTGAAAATGTTGATTTACACTTCAGTTAAATAGGTCTAAATATATGTTTTAGACTTTTTAAGGTTGTTATACATATTTCACCTGAGAAGAAAAGACTTCTTCTTTTGGTTTTTTGTTGTTTGTTTTCAGGTTTTGTTGTTGGGTTTTTTGTTTGTTTGTTTTCCGCATTACAACAACTCTTCTTTCAAAAAGCTAACCTTGCCCTGACTTTGACTTTGCATAAAGAGGAAATCTGAACAAATTCTGGCTCTTGCTCAGCTACTTGTTTGCAGGCCTGCCATGTTTTGGGGACCTCTTCAAGGCCGTTAAGTCACCACACAGGTAAGGTGCATATTTGTTTTCTCTGTTGAGATACAAAGTTTCTGCTCCTGTTATAATTCTGGTAAACCTTAAATCATATTATTGCCATCAGAACCAGCCCCCTTGGGTTCTGTAGCCACAAATCCTAACAAGTGAATGATGATGAGATCCTAAACAGAGATTTTACTTTCATTTAGAAAGTAGGGAGTTCCGTGCTAGCCTGAGGGAGGTATATAAACCGATTACTTGGGTGGGAAGCTTGTAAACTACTTTTTGTTTTCTACAAATCACTGATTGATTCCAGCTATATATAGTTGGCTCTTGTGGTCAAGAGAAGATAGACACAGACTGCAGATATTTTGGGAATACTCTAGATCAATTTTATGTTTGTAGGGAGTCGTGACATATGAGCTACCATGAATAGTGCTAAGGCTGTTGTGAACTCCCAGCCAGCTGGCTGCAGCGTGGCTGAGCCAGCTTGTCTTTCCGGAAGCCTGTGGAACATCTGCATGCCAGGAAGGATAGTGTGTTAACTCAACAGGTAGCACAGCCAAGGGGATGGAACAAGAGACCAGCCACTTCTTAGCATTAGTAAGTATCACTTCTGTGACCTTTGCCTCACTCCTTCTAACTTTTCTTACATTTTATCTCTCAAGTTTGGCTTCTTTGTATTTTTACAAACTTAGGTGCTTGGAGGTGGGAACTTTCCAAAGTTTTGCAAAGTCCATGGGCCACTTCTTACAATACAGCACTTCATTCCTGGATACCATTCTTCATCTCTGTAAAACCAGGTAATGATGTTCAAATATCATGTAGATGAGGATCTGGTAATCAAGCAGCTCATCTATATGTATAAATGCAGAATCTTGCTGAAACTAAAACTATTGGAAAAATTTTCTTTCCCAGTGGGGCTTTTTTTATGTTTACTGTAAGAGTTTCCAAAAAATTGGTAATCAGAGATCCTGGCAGAGCAGAAAAAGCACACATACGCGCCTCTGCTTTTTTCATATTTTAGTCTTACACTTTCTTGAGCAACGACAGCTTCCACAATTTCAGGAGAAAATACCAACATCTGACCATGTCTAAATGAATATGAATAGAAATGCCATAGATAAAAACAGTGTCCTGGTACTTCCAGTTTGTACTCTGACACTGGAAAAAGTTCACGATCAAAGAGTCAACCTTTGTTCAAAGAGATAAGACGATTGTTAAGGTGGATATAGATTACTTTGGAAAAGAGAGACAAAGGAGGAGAGGGCATGGCAGGAGAGGAGAGGAGATGAAGAGGGCAATGTTCACTGTCGCATTTCTATAACCTGTTTTCTCCTTCCCCCTTCTTCTCAGCAGCGTCCTTCTATTACTTCTTCAGCATATTATTCCTCATTTATTCATGCTCTCTGTCCTATTTTCCAACATCTTCCAGTATCCAATCAGTCAACAGAGAATGTAAAGAGGAGAGGGAGAACATGGGCATCAGCTTCCAGCTCTTCCAATGCCATGTGTTGGTGCAGCTGCTCTGGACAGCCCTCAGGCGGAGGCCAGGAGGACTGGTGAAAGGACTCCCTGGATGGGCCTATGGAAAGCAATGACTGGTACTGCTTCAGAGCTGGTGGGTCTGCCCGAGGACTTGTCAGCTTGGCTATGCAGCAGGTGCTTTGTTGGGCCATGTTAGCACTGCCTCTCTGGGTGTTTGTAGTGCTTGGGAACCCCAGTCCTGGCATGGGACTCCACCGTTCACGGCATTATCCCAACAGGACACAGAGGGTGTTTGCCTCTGCTGGGGCAACCCCCAAACCTCACCAGAACACTCTTTAGGTCTGATGCCAGCAGAGACAGCATTCAGAAAGAAACACCCCTCCCCTCTCAGTCTGATTTATACAACTCGCGGCGGCGTTGGTCACTCGTGTCCACTGAGACCACGGCACGGCCAAGACCGGCAAGCGCCAGGCTTGGGGGATGGACAGATTTCCGTGGCCGGGGCACTTCGGGGGGGCGGGCGGCAGGGCTGCGGGGCAGGTGCGCTGCGGGGCCGAGCCGCACGTGGGTGCGTGACGGCGGCCGGGGCCGGCGGGGCTCGGCGGCTCCTCCTCCCCCGGCGCCCGCCG